>LPNX011033655.1:1854-36009 GCA_001517045.1 Pseudotsuga menziesii | reverse complement strand
AATTAATCTTTCTGATTTTTGGCACGGTTAAAAGAAAAAATCCATGCGCCGTCGGAAAAAACCGTCGGATTTTGGATCAAAATCTAGTAGTGGTTCAGACAAATGATGATGTATGGATGGAGGTGTGGTGTCATCAACAAATTCAATTTCTTGGTGGCCTATATTTAGATTAGGTTCTTTTAGATACCACTATCAATAATGAATTGTATTGGAGTCCCCTACACCCACATTTTTTAATGGACAAGTTTTTCATTTTCCTCATGTTCCCTTAGTTTGATCTTATGGTTGCAATGGTAACGTCGGGTTCTACATCAATGATATTCTTTACTTTATCTTCTTTCAAATTAGAGTTTGAGACAATATTTGACTTTGAGGCTTTCAACTCGGCTAGTAATGATGACTTTCAGTGACCTTCATTATGTTGTGCTAGGGATTCTTTTGGAACTTGCACCACTTTCCATTGTCATTCTTAGACTTCTCATTACCCTTTGGGGCCTTGTTTTCCTATGACCTAGAACACTATCATGAGGTTCACTATCATTTCTATGTCCTTTGTTATGTGAGTTAGGGATTTTCTATTGCAACTAATTTGCAAGCCCAAACTCCCACTTATTATTTAGCTTAATTTTTTGCTCAATTCTTTTAACATATCAATAAGAAACTCCTAGTGGGGAGATATCTAAGAACTCAATATCTGTCTAGATGTACTTGTGTAGGCCACAATAATACTTTAGGACCAAGTGCCACTTGGATTCCCTTATGCCCTTCTTTCAACACAATCTATGAAATATACTAGTGAACTATGACATTGTTTGGTCTCTCTCCTAGTGCAAAGTTGTTTATCTCATGTGCTAGTTGTCATAGTTACCAATAGGGTAGAATTCCTCCTTGACAACATCAATAAAAGTTGTGTAAGTGTGTTCTATGTTGAATGTTGTCCACTTATCTCCAACATGTCTCTCCCAATAACCCTCCCACCAATATTTGACATGGGGAAGGGACATAAGGAGTGTGAAAATGATCTTTTTACTCTCATAATTTTCTTACAAAGTAATAAACCTTTGACATATTTAGTGATTTCTTCAATTATTTTGTAATTATATAGCCTTCAATTAAAGGAATACCAAATTTAACTTATACCCTCAAGTGCATCACACCTATGAAATGGCTACTAGTTGAAGATGTATTTGTCATGTTTGGTAGTCATTGAAGGGCCTAGGTGAAATTATCCATCATGTTGTTCATTTTCACAAGAGGGATTCTTCGAGCAACAACACTAGTAGATGTGAAGATTTTTCCCATGGAAAATCATCACTATAGAAATGCATGTGTGTTGATATAGCGGCGAATACGAGCCCAAAATTTCATTGCAAAATTCTCGTCGTTGTATCCACACTTTGATCATTGAGTCACTTTGGCGACATAAAAGAGATGACACGTGGCATGAGTGAACAATGCTTTAAAAACCTATATGTGTTGCTATAACGATGTTTCATTGTCACAATAACAACGTTAATGTGTCTCTATAGCAATGTTAATGAGTCACTATAGAAATGTTATTTTTTCACACAATGCGACAAATTTGTTATACAAGCGATGCATCATCATCGCTATAGCCATGGAATATTGTTTCCCAAGAAAGAAACAACCAAGTCTTATATGCCGCTATAACATTGATTTCGATCAAATTTGTCATCGCTATAGCGACGGTGTTTCTGTATTTAAAAAAAAAATATTTCAAAGAGAATGGTATTGCAAATCATTCTTTCAAGAATGTGAAATGAAGGTAGTTGCTTTCCATCTCTAGTTATTTATTGTTCCTTTGTGTATTATGAATAATATGTTGCGACTCAAGAGGATGTGCTTTGATACACACTTTCCATTATGTCAACCAGCCATGCCACCATGCCCCAAACATGATGGTTTATTAACAATTTTGAAGGGAAATCTCTATGTCAACCACCCATTCCAGGAGTCCACCAAACTGAAGAAAGGTTACAATAATTTATAAGCCATAATGAGAAACATGCATAACCAACTCCCACACCATGGGCCAACCATTATAATTTCCAAATGACCCAACACAATATAACATTAAATTTCATACCCACAAAATAAAAACTTGGTGCATTTCCCACTTTCTTGGTATAGACATGAGGGTCATAATGACATATATAAAAAATAATGTTAAGAAGAAAGATATCATGACATTATGTAAAAACATTGTGCAAAAAGACTTGTTATTCATAGAGATATGTAAGCAAATATGTGACTACTAATAATATTGCAATTGTAATTCTAACAACAAATACTATCTATAGTAGTCAGAAACTTTTAAAAGGGTTAAGAGTTAATGTAGTTTACTACATTTATTTGATTGTTTCAGGAAAAAAAACAAAAAAAAACAAAAAAACCTAATGAAAATCAACTATATCAACTTATTTTCATATGGTACCTTAAATCAACATAATATTATCTTAGAATTTGCTAGGAAAGTATTCTTCCACAAAATAGTATGGGCCTTTGAGAATATTGCTATTTTGAATTGACCTACTACTATGGTCAATTATTAGACAATAGTAAAAAGAAAAACCAAATTAATTGCAGACTAAAGATGATTAAAACACTTGTAAGACACCACAGGGAAGGATAGAAAAAATATAACCTTATGATCCAACCTCCAAACTTCATGATACCTCCAACATACCGCTGGCCTTGGTGTATCCCTCAAAAGATTCATTGCTTCATGCCATGGACTGCATGCCTTATGTAAAACTACTAGGAAACTCACACATCAACATAAAATATATTTTGAATAGAAACCTATGTCTTTGTACATCTGAATATTTTGAGTAACAAATTTATCAAATGAGTCCACAAGATAGAAGACCTGTAAATAAAACAATATGGCACGGTTGTCTTATTGTATGTATTACTACAATACAATAGAATTAAGTCACTTTTATGGAAAAGAAAAACCATAACTCAATTTCCTTCATGTCCAACATGTCCCAAAAAAAATGAGCTCAAATAACCATCAAAGTATTGAAAATAATAACAGTAATAACAATAGAAATCTATATCAGATCTAAGTTGTTAATGAAAGACAACAATATATAACAGTAGCAATATGTATAAGATCTGAACCAATTATAAACTCAACATAAGATGTTAGGTAATACCTCCCTTATCCTCAGAAAAAATGCTTATGAACATACTTCAACCTCTTAGCATTAGGTTTCTTGCATGAGACTCAACTAGACCAACATACCCGTGAAAGGAGAGAACCCAAGACTGTAAAAGACCCTAAAATAGATCATCCAACCCTCACAATTAAAAACAACAGTAACACGGTAGTATGACCAACTCACAATAAAAAATGACAACAAATTACTCCAAAAACGTCATATAAGGTAGTGCTATGGTGGATGGAGCCTAAGAAGGGATCTTAAGGTCAACGCAAGGGTAAACAACTCCCCTAAGGGATCACACTAGTCATCAACAAGTTGGACGTCAACATTTAAGGGTTGTATAACTCAACATTACCATGCAAGGGTCAATCATGAGTCACCACAAGGATAAACATCACATACAAGTAAACATGCAAGTCAACGTAACATAACAAGGAAACATGACATCATACTAGGATCATGCACAACAATTCCTCATGAGGAAAGGTTACCCGACCTTTTCAACTATATTTGGTCATGCGTCTCATGCAAAGAGTGGAATCTCATTATAATCATCATCACTGGATAAGGAAGCTCATGTGGTCATCTCATCTTTCTCAGGTTAACTCAACAAGGGGTGGCAAGCCCCTTGAGGATAACAATAATCCTCAAAAGATGTCACACATATTAAAAAATAAGCTATGCAACAAAGTGAACAAACATTTCACATATAAATTGTAAAAAACACAAATATAGGTATAATAATTGTTTTAATCAGCACAGTACTATCAAACAAAGAGAAACAATAATCATTAAAGTACTGAAAACAAAAACAAAAATAACAGTAGAATATATATCAGATCTAAGTTGTTAATGAAACAAAACAATGTTGCAGTAACAATAACATTAATATATTAGATCTAAACCAATTATAAATGATATGGTCATCTCATCTTCCTCAAGTTAACTCGGGAAGGGGTGTCCATCTCCTTGAGGATAACCATAGTCCTCGAAATATGTCACACATATTCAGAAATATAAACTAAGAAATAACATTCACATTATAAACCTCAATTCTAAAATATTACCATGCAGTACTAAATACAAATACAACTACACGTATATTACCATTTATTTACTCAATCAAATACAATTCTTAAAGGTATACAACTACATTTTTTTCATAAATTCTAAGATGGGCACATCTAATTCGTTGTCATTTCCCATTGTAGTTATTGTTCCCTCTCTTTCTCTTGATTATGTGGGCATGCTCTCCCATACCATACTTCTGGTAAATCTAATAGTAGGGCGTGGAGGTCGACAGAGAGGGGCATCATCTACAAAAACCAAGACAATTATATAGATATGAATGTGTTGTTATTATTGATATACGTATTTCATTATTTCCAATATTATTACAATGATATTTACATGTTATATTCCTAGATAAGACAACTGGAGTGTTCATTAGTTTTTCCATTTGTTCATCTTCCAATTAGGCATGAGTAGGTACATGCTCTACCATTCACAAAAGAAAATTTATTAGTACACGTTATCAATTATATATTTAAAATCATATTAATTACTTCTATTTTATAACATACATGCACGAATGGCTAGGATTCTCACCACCACCATGAGACAACTCCCCACCATCGTGTGGCACCTGTTTGGTACCTCTACCCTTGTTGTTTTTGTTGCTCTCACCCTGAAAACAAACAAAAAAAGACATTTATTTTTTGATTTAATCATTCATTAATAGATTACACAAGTACATTATAATGATGGCCTTATTTGTTTTATTTACCTCTGTGTGCATCAATAGGGAAATTGGGGTTTTTCCCCAAGATTTTTCGACATTCCAACACATGTAGAAAACCATACTTGAAGTTCAATGTTCAAGTCTTCTTCAGTGGCTACCTCTTGAAAAGAATTTCATTGCAATGAATAACACCATGAAAATTTCTTGTGATAAATCAATTATTGGTCACTACAGTTAGAAAACTTTTGGCTACAAATAATGTTCATTTCATTCTTACAATTCATGCTCTTAGTTTCTGATATCCACCCTGACCCAGCTTGTGTTGCCCATATTTTTCTACTCTTTCTTTTGTCGATTTAGAGGTGTCTGGGAGCCTATGAAAGGTTTCAAATATGTTATATATCACAACTTAAATATATTTAAAAGTTAAAAAAAATTGAACATTTTTCATTGAAAATATGATATGTATCATACCTTCTTGAACCGAGTAGTCGAGTCTTTTCTTGTTTTCTCACTGCATTCTCCTTTGCATCATCCATGAGCACCTTCCACTCATACTTAGTATTAGTCTATAAATTGTCCCTATAATATGCCCTGATATATTTCAAACTTAAGCCAATTGTTGCAGTGACACCTTTTCTGTTGAAGGTATCACCAAAGAAGATGGCCATGTGGTTCATCAGATCATCTTTCAATTTGTCATTTTGGGCATTCCACCATGTACGAATGGTGGGCCAAACAATATCCAATGCCTTCTCATCCAGGTTCTTATAAAAAACATTATTTCCTGCAAAAATAATATGATCATTAATTAAAACTAATTTGAGATATGTGACTTTGAATTACATGAAAAAAATACTAAATTAATTAAATAATACTTGCAATCTTTGGTATATTGATTGGAACACAGTCATGGTCCACCAAGAAGGTAACAAGAAATGATACCCTCTTAACCACACATACTGCTCCAAGATAACAACTTTCACATTCGATGCTATTGTCCTGATCTATAACATCCTGTGAAGTAGTGGGTGTAGGGCCTTGCTGATTTCCAACATCTGGTGAGGTCATAGCATCTAAAGGGAAATGCTAGTCATGAAAGTCAAGTAGCCTTGTTGGTACGATATATTGGTGATGTGTTGAACCATTTCTACTAACAATAATGACCTCTACATCTTGTACTTGATGCACAGGTGTTATCTCCAAAAAGTCCTACAAAAAGAGAGCTTTCATTGATTAGATCATATAAAAAATAGAGAACTAAAATAAAATAAATGAATATATGTAATAGTTCGTTAAATCTTTCAAAGATGCCACTTACCTCGTAATGTTATATTTTTTTCCTCAAGTCATCAATTCTTGCTTTGATTTCTTCTGTCATGGGTCTGATTACAATCGTCTAAGAAGTTCTTGATTGGAATTTTTCAAATCCTTCTTCACAGTTTACATTGGGTCAGTCAAATAAAATATATATTCCTCAACGACCACCTCATCAGCTTGATGTGGTGTGCTCTACAAACATCAATAAAACAAGTAGTTAATTTTTTTATCGTTACAAAAATTCACATAAAAAAATAACATGCATATAATAAAAAACAATTACTTTAATCATGTTTAGGTACTATTACGCTATCATTTACCTGATGCGACCCCATTGGTGACTTGCCACGATCAGCCTACCATAATACATGAAGAAAGAAATATTCATATTGATAAGTAAAACTTGAACCATGTCTAATAAACATGATGAGTGAAGAAAAACTTTAGTGTTAATAAGACAGTCACGTTTACCTGACCATAAGCGTTAGGTGTGTTCTGAGTACCCCCCTGCCACAATACAATAAGCATGATATCTCCTTGAAATATTGATCTCATAAGTATAAAAAAGGTCAAATGTTAACATCTGTAATATAATCATAAATTATGATTACTATTACATTGATGCTATTAGGTACCATTACATTAACATTTACCTGATGCGACACCAATTGTGAATTTCCACGATCAACTGCCATAATTTAAGATGTAAGACATATTCATATTGAAAAGTAAAAAATAAACCATGTCTAATAAATGTGATTAATGAAGAAAAAAATTAGTGTTAATATGACATTCAAGATCTGGCGCTCCTCCAAGCACTACAACAACTCAAAAGAAAAGGAATATCACAGGCTAGGGTAATCGAGGATTCACAAAGTCTCATTGGTTTTATGGTAAGGAGTTCCAACCTGATGGATATCCACCTAAAACAAATAGTTTTGAGAATCAATATCATAGCTATAAAATTCCATAAAATCAACTACTTTCATGTGTTGCACAAAAACAATACATATTAATGAAGACAGTTAAAGGATACAAGAAATTTGGATAAAACAACCTGTCGATACATGAAGATTCAGGTGTATCAGTCTACCAATACACAAGGATTTGAGTGTCTCAACTTGTCAATACACATGGGAAAGGAAAGCTATGGGCGTGCATTTCCACTTCTTTTGGTCACTAGCTTGAGGTCATTGCAGGACAAGTCAACCTATTCATCTACATGGCTCATTGATATTTATAAGGCATTGGATTAGTTTGATTTGTTTCCGAGATGCATGATTTTATTAAATGAAAAGATTGTTTTAGAGTGTTTTAATTGCATGAAATATTTCCTTACAACATTAGATTGGATTTAACTTCTTGCAAAAGTAAAACTACCTAATTATTCTCCTAATTGTTGTGATTTGAAGGATTGTTGAAACTTTTGTATGGAAAGCTAATTAACCTATATAGAATTTGACCAAGTCGCTAACACTAGAGAGGTAGCCTTGGAACCTAGCACTCTACTTCTCAATGACCACGAATACGAGTGGGACCCACTCCCCTAACATGAGGGCGCTCACTACTGCATGGTGTCTTGTTTGGCATGTGGTGTTCCTGAGCAGAGAGGTGGCATGACAAGAGAGCTTAAGGAAAGAGAGAGAAAGGGAGAATAAGCACACATACGAAGGTGATGTATGAAAATTTGAAATGACAATGGAGAAGGAGTTCACATGCGGAATTAATGTCCCAGTAAGGAGATATGCTACAACAACAACCTATGCTAAGAAGGAACAAGCTATTTTAGGTGTGATGATGTCAATTGTGTCCTCGGTGAGCACATTGAAGGAATCTGGATATTTAATCCAGACCCTAAATATTACCCTCATTATAGAAGCGGGTGACTGGAATAAGGAGATATATCACCATTGCAGTTCATGCATCTATTTTTTATTTGGGAAGGAAATCAGGCATTGGCTCATTGTTATCCTTCGTCATCATGATCTAGTTTCTCTACATTATGCACAATCTCAATAGACTCGACTCTTCATCAGGTGGCCTAAGGACATGGATACCAGTGAGGAAAGTGAAAATATTTTTTCGCAGCACGACGTGGATGCCATGGGACATCGAGTGAGAAGGGCCAAAGAAGAAATGGAAATTTAGAAGCGCCAGTTATGTTGGTTCAAAGGCGAGATGAGGGAGCATCTTTTGTAGGTAGTGAAATACCTTCACAAAGTCAAAGTTGTTCAAAGGGACCAAGCAATAACTGAGGAAACCCACCATCAGGAGAAAGATCAAGCTGTACAGGCACTTTCAGACAGGTTGACCAATTTCGATATTCAAGTTGGAAGAATGGCCTTTGAAGCCGTTGTTCAAAAAGAAGTTGAATATAGACAGAACTTTGTCGATGGCATTGGATCAAGAACCTCCCAAGGAAAATCATAATGTTTTAGATTTTTTTTGTTTACTGTTGAAAAAATTTGTTTGTATAATTTGAAATATATTTAGTAGGAACATGGATTTTCTTCGTGTTTATCAGTATTACAAACAATATGTAGCAGACACGCCTAGTAGTGTTGGATGTTGCAATCCTTTTTCAGACTTGAAAAACTTGATGTAATATCCAAATGCTTCAACATTTGGGAATTGTTAATATAAATTATTATCTGTCTTTGTTTAAAAAAAATTATGACATTCACGTTTACCTGACCAAAAGCTACATGTGTGTTCTGAGTACCCCCTACCACAATATGATAAGCATGATATCATCTTGAAATATTGAGCTCATAAGTATAAAAAAGTCAGATGTTAATAACTGTAATATAATCATGAATTGTGGATACTATTACATTGATGTTTACCTCATCAGATCTACTTACTTGTGGCATCTGGTCATGATCACCCTGCCAAAAAACAATTTATAACACGATCTGAACTAGAGTGAATAAAACTCTTCATAAAAACCTGAGATCATATAAAAATCAAGCAATACAAATCATTTTGAGCAGCTAACAACAAGTCTGATAATCCTTCATATTTCTAGAAGCAGTAAATGGAGCTTTGCAACCTTGAAAAAACAATTATGGGTGGTCCTAGAGGGATTCTTAGTGAGGTCCTCGAGGGAAACTTAGGGAAACCAACACCAAGTATTCTCTTGTTGTTATATGACTAGCACTATTACCGTTCTACTGTTGTAACAAAGTTGTTGAAACAAATGTTGTAATAGAGGTGATGTAACAGAGCTGCTTAAATAGATGTTGTAACAAGGGTATTGAAATAGAGGCATTGTAACCGAGCTGTTGTAACATAGGTGTTGTAACAGAGGTGTGGAAACAAAGGTAATAAGTATGCTGCAGTAAGAGGTTGTGACAGTCAACTTTTAGTTCATTATTAGGTTGTTATTGCTTAAAGTATGATATTAGTTGTTAATGAAGTTTGTAAGTGTTGAAACAGAGGTATTGTTTTAGCACCCTAAGTTCAAAGTTGTTAGTTAAGAAGTTGTGTCCTGGTATTGTACTTTGTTGAATATTATCAAGAGAATTTTTGGCTAGTTTTTCTACCACAAGAGGGTTTCCCAGGGTAATTTGGTTTTATCTTTGTGATTGTATTACCTTCAATGATCCTTGTTTAGGTAGTGATGTATGCTTATGAATGATATATGCTACAAAATATTTTAAAAATTCCTACATACATCTAGTTTTTCAACACTATGGTATTTTTTCAATTATGGAACTACTGGTATTCATTGAACTATTCCAAAATAGGGAGAGAATTTGTTGATTTGCTGCTACGTGTCCCAAAATCAGGACACGGTGTCCCTAAAATAGGATGCTTCTAACCCACAAAAAATTATAAAAGCATTTTTATCGTCATTCATTCACATTTTTCAGTGAGCATTGAGCTCTATGAGGGGTTATTTTTGTAGCTGAAGAGCATTAGAAGGTTTTCCATCTTGATCTACCCCATTTTTTATTTGACAGTGGCATTCTGACATCTATGTAATACATTTTTATTTTGACGAGTTAATGAGAAATATGATTCCAACATCTATGTAATATAACATTTTGATTTTGCTGAATTAATGAGAAAATTTATGAGTCTATGAGAACCCACTGCACCGATGGAATTATAGACCCCCCTGTTTTTCATCGTTCCCTTTCTTTGTCTGCAATTTCTGATGTATTTTATTCTTCCATATACATGTACATATTACATTCTTTGGCTCCTATTTGTAATGTATTTTTAGTATTCTTATATGTACATTTACATGTTACATTGTTTGGCTCTTAGATTCTCAAATCAAGTTAGACAACATCACAAGGGGATTCATTTCAAATATGGGAGGTTACCCTTTATTTCTATTCCTACCCATGACATTCAATCTAAGAGGCATCATAATTCTAAGTGGAATAATATGAAATACAAAGGGTGTTTAGTAATGGGAACATATAATAATAGGTGGTGGCCCTAATTCATGCAATATAATCAAATAGAATTAGTCCTACTTTGGTTGGATTTCTTATGCCTCTCATGGGCATCCAATAGTGGGGGTGAAGGAAGCCAATCACCAACATTTTTCCCTTGTTTCAATAGTGCATTGAGACATATCCCTTTCTGCGAACGAGTGTTTCAATTAGATCTATCATTGTCATATGCATTGTGATTTGCAAGTGTGTAATGTGTATTGATTGTAATTTCTACGGAATATTTGTAAATGTTATAGTTTCTACAAAATTTTGGATCTGAATTATATATATATAGATAGATATATAGATATATAAAATGTGTCCTTCGTGTCCTAATTTGGGGGTCTCCATGTCTGTGTCGGACACTCATATTCCTATGTCCTCCTTGTCTGGTTTCCTCGTGTTAGGTGACTTATGTCTTGGCACAGTGTCTGACACATGTTTTGGACATGTCCTAAAACATGACACATCCAAAACAAGTGTCTGACACTGTGTCAGGACATGTATGTGTCTGACACCGTGTCAGGACATGTATGTGTCCGACACGATGACAGGGGACACTTTGGCCCATTTGGACATGTCTGGTGACTTAGCTGCTAATAAATATGATTCTATTTCATGGATTTAATAGCACCCTTAGATCAAGTCTTCGCTCATAAAAAAAGGAAAGCATCGTAGAGAAACACCTAAGAATTATGGTTAATTGGGGATGATTTGAGATCTCCGTACAAAGCCAACATTTTATGAAGTCGACCCATGCCAGAAGAAAACATACTAGCATCGACCTATGCCTAGTAATTTTCTAGGGCTATATTATATCAATTTTATGTTGAACATATCAAATATTTATATAGATGGTATGGACACATTCTTGGTATGATTTTTTTCTTTGTTTCAAGCCGCATAAGAACTAAAGTCTTGTGTCAAAAATAACTCAGAACTCCTTCTAAATGGGAATATTTAAGTAATTTCCTACAGCAGCATTGGAGTATATTTAATGGCATCCTAAAACAATGGAAATTCATGGAGTTCCCTACCTTTAAATAACAATCATAAGATAGTCTTGAAGCATCACCTCTTGAATGTTTGAAAAAAACTTGTAGAAAAACTACAACCAAATAGTAGGCCGATCCACTTGCAATAATATTATTTAGTTGTTTGGAGAGGTTTACAATTGTGGCTCAAGAACAGACATCCACATGTGGAGGTAATCATTTACATGAAGAGCAGACTAAAGTATGCCATCGTTTTAGGTCATATTTTCTAATATCCACCAAATATCAGTAATGCAGGAGGATTTATAGCTCTGTGGGAAGGTTCTTTTGCTACCTTTGGATCAAAATTAGTTTCAGGCCTTAACACATGTCACCTCATTCTTGTTTCAGTCTCTATGGAAGACTCACTACCCTAAAAAAGTCTCTCCTATGCCTGTTACACCCTTTGGCTAACAAGTTGTTTGAAGAGCAGACTGAAGTATTCCATCGGATTAGGGCATGTTACCCACAGAGAATTGGAAAAATATTGAGGAATCGGGGTTCAATAATCTATAAATTTAACTGTACCCATTTCAATTGTTTGATAATTCTGATACCTTCAAGGTACATATTACATCCTTGGTTTTTATATTTTTGGAGGATTGTCCTTTAGTTTGATGCAAAATAATAAATTTGCATACTTTCATGCACTTTTCCGTTGATGAGAGTTTATTTAGTCCAAACCCCAAGAATATTTGAGGTTGGATTTTCATTAACTATTTGTAAATATGTATTCATTTGATTGAAAGTTGTTTGGGATTGGGAAATCGTTGTCCTATTAGTCATGGGTTTTGGTGTGGTTATGGATACAAAACACCCAATTCAGGGATTTCACCTGAATGAATAAAGTGTCAATGTCAATGTCAATAATGAGTCTTTGTAGGTTTTTTGTATTATCATCATCAATTTATGAGGTTTATTAGGGAGGGTTCTTGTCTTGTTCAATGCAACAACTCATTGTTAGTGTTAGTGTCAGGGAAAAAAGTTAAAACCCAATCATGGTTTCGTAATGGAAGTGTTAAATTTTCTATTCAAATAGAACAAAGGATCACTAAAAGAATAAAAATCACACTAGAACAAAATAGAAAACACATATTTATCCTGGGAAACCCTTGTGAGGAAGAAAACCCAGCAAAAATTCCTCTATATAGACTTCACCCAAGTACATTGTAAGATCCAAAGAAAAATACTAGACTGATTCCTCTCCCCCAGATGGAATGTTTCTTCTCTCTCTAGTGCAACTACTTGATTTATGTGTGTGTCCAAAGAGTGAGGTGCCTCTCCTATTTATATTGATCAATGGAGAATCCTAATAGCCCAACAGGGCCAAATTCTCCTCCCAATTAGGGATGACTTTCCTTGGGAGACTCAAAATACATTTTAATAATATGTTTGTGGGTACTACTGACCTGACTTACAATGGAGGTTTTACCTCAAGACTTTACATGACTAATTACATCAATGGAATCCCTAATTGGAGGAACAACATCTCCAAATATGTAATAAAAATAGTACAAAATAGAATATATTTCATAGTTACATTTCTTTAACACTCCCTCTTAACAGGGAAGGTATTCTATAACACAACAATATGTCTGTACAACTTACTGGTAAGTCTATAAGTCATAGTAAGTTTTCACAATTATATCAAAACTATCATTATCTGTGGAATATCACCATCGCAGAGGATCACATATCGATCATCACGTCATGAACATATTTGTACGAGCATCGTATCTTGACACTATAAATTGAGCACATAGATCTCTAGACAAACACACAACTCACAAAATATATCTCACAATTTAATCAACAATTGAAGAATGAAACAGTGCAAAAATGGCTTGCAACTATGAATGCTTTCATTAATCAAAAGTAATTAGATAATAATTACAATGAAGTACAATGGCTAAATAGCCACAAGCAATTCAAATCCACATGAGGAAATTCAAATTGATTACACTCTACTTGACTGTAGATAACTAAGACCTTGTCTAAATCATTATCGGAGGACTCAATGGTTAACCGACCTTGTCCAAACCATAACCGGAGTTCATCGGAGTTCTAAAACACAACTCAAGTGTTACATTCAGTGTTGACTAAGTCTAACTAACTATGGTAGGTGAGAAATGCACCCCTCCTGCATGCAGCCATGCAAACCTAGCGCTAACTGAATGTAGAGGACTAGAAATGAATGTAACTGAATCCTAACTTAGCTTGAGTAGTCACGAACTCAAATGAACTGACCTTGGTTGGTTTCAACACTCCCAGTGGCTCCTAAATTGTAGCGATTGGTATAGGAGGCTCCTAAACTGATGCATGCAAGTGCAATCAGTGGCAGTAGGCCTCAATTAGTGTTCCCCACACTTTAGTAATTGAAACATGTGCCCCAATTAGGCCAAGTGGAACCAATGGTGCTAGTGACTAAAAATAGACTGGATGGACTCCCGATTTAGACATGATTCCTGATTTAGACATATGACCAAATTGGAAAAGGGAGGATTAATAATAATAATACCCCCCTAAATGCTAACTTGGACAATCTGTGGGCCCTAGTAATTAAGACCATAAGTCACCCATTACATCAAGTAAAATAAAGTAACTGCTTAATACAAGGAGCTGGGGGAAAAACCACATGGGAAAAAATCCCCCCCTCTACCTAAGTAGGTAGAATTAGGTCTCAAGTTTGAAAAACTTGAAAATATGTTGCTGCAATATTCATCTCTATGAGGTAGCAAAGCATCATGCATGGTGTGTTGTGCATAGGTATTATGGGGCCTATCATGTAGACTTCTCCTTCTTCTCCAAAAATGATGATGGAAGGAAGGAGGAATGTAACCTTTGTCTCTTGCTAGATGAAGAGGTGTATGATCATATCCACTCTTCTAAATGTAGCGAGACTGAGGCCTTGCCATATAGCATCTTACAGGGAGTCTATTGCATCTCTTTGAAGGAGGTAAGATTGCATGGCATAGTGCAAGGGTCTTTCCTTTCTGAGTGTCAGGTGAGTTTCCAGTCATCTTCCTAGCTTCCAGTTTGGAAGTAGGGACTGAATCTAGATCTGAATCACCCTGAATCTCAATCTCATAAACTGATAAAAGATGGATCTGCAATACTAGTAGAAGCTGCAAAAGAAGTAGGTGCAATGATTTTACCTTCCTTTGCAAGTGGTTGTTGAGAGTGCACTAGTTCTGAAGGAGGCATGAAATGTGAGAACTCGTATGATTTTGAAGCATGATTTTCAACACCCTTCACTATGATGTTCCCAATAGATATATATGTGATCTCCACTAAGTCGGGACCAAATATCACTCGCTTTGGAGATCCAGTATGGGTCATATGATAGATAGATAACAGGTTTGAAGCTAGGGAGGGAACAAATAATACATGTTTGAACCTTACATGTTCAAGCTTGACAGAGCCCTTCCCTTTTGTTTTGAATTTACTATGATTGCACATCTGAATACTAGGACCATCAAAGGATTGAAAAGAAGAGAATTATTCTATGGATACATCCATATGGTTGGCAGCTCCAAAATCAATGAGGAAGACATGTGTTGATGAGAAGCAATCCTTCAGTACATGTCCTTTTGTTTGTTATTCTTCATCTTCTTCTTCAGAGTCATCCTTCCTTATGCTAGCAGGTGTATAAATGCTATGTTTCTTCAAAATAAGATCCATTTCATCAATTTTTCTTTTCATATAGGACCTTTCTGAATGAAAGCCCCTTCCACAGTAAGAGCAGAGGGCCTTGCCTTTTCCATTCTTCTTGCTTCTCTTCGAACCTGAAGGCTCCTTTGACTACTCTTTCTTCATAGGAGACTCGTCTCTTTTCTTCCCTTTGTCATTCGCTACCTTATCTCCTCTTGCAACCAGATCTTGATCTTTGGAAGATCGAATGATCCCCATTTGGATCAATTTATCATTCTCAGAAGTGAGAAATTGGATGAAGGCATCAAGAGTGGGCATCTTCCAATTTGGATTAGTGAGCCTTACTATTTGGAAGGTTGATACAAAGACTGAGTAGTCTACATTGAGCTTTGTGAGAATGGCAAGGATGAGCTTATCTTCATCCTTCTCCACTTTGCATTGCTTCAACTGATATATCAAGTTCTTGAACTTTGTGAATAATTCATTCAGTGATTCGAAGTTGGATGGATTAAGACTGATCAGATCATTTTCTAGCTGATGGACCCTCATCCCATCCTGCTTATCAAATAAAGAGGAAATATTGTCCCAAATCTCCTTGGGAGTCTTTAGTCCTTGGATGTGGAATCGAATATCTAGAGAGACTGAGGAGAATAAGTATCCATGAGCTTCATCAAGCCTGTTCCAGTACTTTTCTTTGTCATGATTCAAAACTGGCATTGCCTCTATTTCTTCTGTGAGTCTGAAGAGCTTCTTAGTGCAGATAATTACCTCCATGTCATCCTTCCACTAGTGATAGTTGAAGGGAGTAAGAGGCTCTACTAGATGAACTATTTTGAATGTAGTAAGAAGGACTGAGCTGTTGTAGCAAATGCAGTGAGAATAAAAGGCTGCTTGTAGCGAATGTTGTGAGAAGAGTTGATAAACTTTAACACAATCAAACATACAAAGTAAGGTTGACAGTCTGTACTTTTGGAATTTCCTTCACATCCAACATATTTGATCAAGCAAGCTTGATCAACAATTTCCTAACTTGGGATATTAAGTGGTAAATTCTCTGCTTTTGGTGCAGTACTGGAAGCAGCAATTTTTCTAAAAAAAAAATGATCCAGCTGGAGATCTAAGGAGGAGAGGTGTCTTTTCTGTCGAGGGTCTGATACCATATAAATTGAGCACATAGATCTGTAGACAAACACACAACTCACAAAATAGATCTCACAATTTACTCAGCAATTGAAGAATGAAACAGTGCAAAAATGGCTTGCAACTATGAATGCTTTCATTAATCAAAATTAATTAGATAATAATTACAATGAAGTAAAATGGATAAATATCCATAATCAATTCGAATCCACATGAGGAAATTCGAATTGATTACACTCTACTTGACTGTAGATAACTAAGACCTTGTCTAAATCATTATCGGAGGACTCAATGGTTAACTGGCCTTGTCTAAACCATAACTGGATTTCATCGGAGTTCTTAAACACAACTCAAGTGTTACATTTAGTGTTGACTAAGGCTAACTGACTGTGGTAGGTGAGAAATGCGCCCCTCCTGCATGCAGCCATGCAAACCTAGCGCTAATTGAATGTAGAGGACTAGAACTGAATGTAACTGACTCCTAACTTAGCTTGACTAGTCACCAACTCAACTAAACTAACCTTGGTTGGTTTCGGCACTCCCAGTGGCTCCTAAATTGTATGGATTGGTCTAGGAGGCTCCTAAACTGATGCATGCAAGTGCAATCAGTGGTAGTAGGCCTTAATTAGTGTTCCCCACACTTTAGTAACTGAAACATGTGCCCCAATTAGGCCAAGTGGACCCAATGGTGCTAGTGACTAAAAATAGACTAGATGGACTCCCGATTTAGACATGACTCCTGATTTAGACATATGACCAAATTGTATAAGGGGGGATTAATAATCCTAATAGACACATCACAACAATCATTGCATCACATTTCGTCGCATCGTCATGAACATCACATCTCATCGCATCATCATGAGCATCACATCTTGTCGCATCATCACGAGCATCACGAGCATCACATCTCGTTGCATCATCGTGAGTATCTCATCTCGTTGCATCATCACAAGTATCACATTTATTTACATCATCACAAGCATCACATCTCATCGCATCATCACGAGTATCACATCTCATCGCATCATCACAAGCATCACATCTTGTCACATCCTCATGAGCATCACATCGTGAGCAACAAATCACATCACCTGCAATAAACACAACATCACAACTTATTGTGAAATAAAGCACAACATCAAAATATGTTGGATCCTCCATAAATGAATGCAGGAGCACAACATCTGCAGATGAATGCTAGGCCATAATGCCCGCAAATGAATTACAGACCACAATGTTTGTAAATGAATGTCATACAACAACATCCACAAATTAATGTCAGAATACAACGTCTGTAAATGAATACCAAACCACAATGTCTGCAAATGAATTCCAGAACACAACGTCTAAAAATGAATTCCATACCACAATGTCTGCAAATTAATGTCGAACCACAATGTCTGCAAATGAATTCCATACCACAACGTCCAAAAATGAATTCCATACCACAACATCTGTAAATGAATTCCAAACCACAACACCTGCAAATGACAGCCAAACCACAACGTCTACAAATGAATGCCAAACCACAATGTCTGCAAATGAATGCCAGACCACAACGTCTGCAAGTGAATTCCATACCACAACATCCACAAATGAATGTCATACCACAACCTATACAAATGAATTCCATACCACAACATCTGCAAATGAATTCCATACCACAACGTTTGCAAATCAATTCCAAGATACAATGTCTACAAATGAATTCCATACCATAACGTCTGCAAATGAATGTAGGACCACATCTCGTTGGGATATTCCTATTTGAATATACGACCAACCTTCCTGGGATCCTCCTTCTGAGGATGCCACCAACCATGTTGGGATCTACCCTTAGTGATATGACGAGTCATACTAGGATCCACCCTCGGTGATGTCACCAACCATATTAGGATCTACCCATGAAGATATGACCAGGATCTCTATATAGTGATCAAATCACTGGGGCTCATCATTCTCTTCTTATACATCAAGGAAAAATCTATACTTGCATACCATTACCATCTCATTCTCTTACCATCACTCCCTCTTACCAGGGAGGTCCTTTTGGACTACACCAAGATTGTCTCTAAAATATTCAAACTTCAAAATAGATGAAGGCATAGTTAACACATTTGCAACTTGTTCCTCTGTAGGAACATACTGGAGCTTTATGGCTATACTCTGCACCATATCCTGGATGTAATGATACTTTATCTCTATGTGATTTGACTTATCATGGAACATCGGGTTCTCTATTAACTTGATGCAACTCTGATTGTCACAATAAATATCAGTTGCATCCATTTTGATATCAAACAATTTTGTCAATAATTTGCGAAGCCATACTGCTTCACTATTGAACATGCTACAATGTATTCAACCTCTATGTATTGAGCATAACATTGGTCTTATTTCTACTAAGCCATGAGATCACACCTGATCCCAAACCCAAACAACATCTTGAAGTGCTCTTTCAGTCTTCTGCACTTCCTGCCCAATTTGAATCATTGTATCCACATAATCTAAACTCACAATCAGGTGCATATGTGAGGCCAGAATCCAATGTACCCTTTAGGTACATCATCACATTTTTTGTTGCAACTAGGTGAACATGCCTAGGTTCTATCATATACTGACTTAATGTGTTCATGAAAAAACATACATCCGGTCTTGTATTTATCAAGTACATTAGTGAGCCGATAATCTGTCTATATCGTGTGACATATATTCTTTCTAAAGAGTCATCATTTATTAGCTTCAGTTTTGTGACAATCAGAGTGTTCATTTCCTTGCAATCCAACATCCCAAATATTTTTAGGATATCAACTGCATATTTTCCTTGGTTTAGGAATATTTCATATGGGAACTGCCATGCTTCAAGACCTAGGAAGTAATGCATCATGCCAAGATCTTTCATTTCAATTTCTGTCACAAGATTCTTCTTACATTCACTGGTGAGCTTCTCATTTCCTGCCAAAAATAGACCATCTACATACAATATTAATATCATGATCCCGTCATATTCAACCTTATAGTAAAGGTTGGAATCTGCTCTACTTTTGGTAAAGCCTAGGCTGATTAGGAAGTCATCAATTCTTTCGTACCATGCTTTGGGTGCTTGCTTTAATCCATATAATGCTCTCTTTAGTCAACACAAATGTGTTTTCTTGTCATGTGTCTCAAAACCTACAAGTTGTTCAATATACACTTCCACTTCTATGACACCATTTAGAAAGGACGTATTTACATTCATTTGATGTAATTTCCATATCATCTTGGAGGCCAAAGCAAGAATGGTTATGATTGAGGTATATCTAGCTACTGGTGCAAAAGTTTCTTCTAATTTTAATAAACAAATCCTACCTTTAAAAAGTGGGCCATTGCAGGTGTTTGAGGATGTGGTCCAGCGGCTTCCACGATCTGGTTCTCCATTTTTTTCCACCTATGGTTGTCAATGGGAATATGAATTAAGGATTGTATAGAGTAAACTCAACATAGAATGTGAAAAGGTGTGGTAGAAACGTGAGCAGTGTGACTGAAAAGTAAAAAGTGTGAAAAAAAGTGAAAGTGTCTATGGGGAGACCTTCACAATGTATTTGTAGGATGATCCAAGATTTTCTTTCCCATGGTATTGGTCCATGGCTTTTTACCCATTCTCATCTTATGGTTTTTTGGTTCATTTTAGGGAGAATACGAGTTTTGTTGCAATAAATTCCCATCTCCCTATATTTATGAGGGAAGGAAAATAATTGCTTGGACCAATTTGGGGGAAAGTTAATTGTGAAGGTCGAAATGGAGGGAATAATGATGGGATTATGATGTATAATTATGGTGTGGACCATAGAGAGCTATGTGAAAAAATTTGGTGTTAACAGATTTCCCCTTGATGTGTGAGTGAAGGAGCTCATCGAATGGCCAACAAACAGTATAGGATCAAGGGAGAAATGGTGACAACGGTGGAGAAACCAGAGAGAACCGTGGAGAGTTGGAGGCTCCTCATTCATACTATAATGGATTTTGATTTGTATTACTTATCAAAATTGGATGAGGTACATATAATTTGAGACATATATATGGACGAGGCGGGCATACCCATGTTTGTATCAATGTCTCAATATAAAAATTGGGATCAAGGCTCAAACAAGGAGAGCCAATCAATACATATAACTTGCAGTACATAATGGTGTCCCCAATAGGAGGATGAATACAAATACAGATATGAAGAACTGGTACTTAGAAACAATGGAATTCTCTTGGAATGCAATATCTCAATAATTGATGCTTTGTTGAATCTGAGGGTGTACACAACTGCATGGACTCAACGAATGAGAGTCACAATCTCTGAGGTAGAATAAATGAGGGGCTTTTGAACACTGTTTCCAACAAAACCTGGATATCACAAAGGACATGAAACTATATGGGTCCCAAATAGGCTCACAAATGTGCTAGAGTCAAGTGACAATTGGGTTGTTCGACCAAATAATGAAAGAACTAATACCCTGTATGAATCTCAACGATGTGATAATGTAGTTTAAGTTGGGCACGTGAGACACAACCAACCCAAAAGGAACTAATGAGTCCTTCCAATTAGTCCAAGAAACTAATCAATGAGGTGGATGCAACCAAGATACAGGGACCTATGGTTCTATCCTCTAGAATAGATGTGTTGAANTTTTCAGGTATTTATTGTTTTTGGGGTAGCGGGGTCCATCAAAAGTATGCAGTGTGGGTACTCGTTGGATGCGGAATCAAATTCCGCATCCAACGAGCTCCCCCGATCGAACTTTGAGTAAGAACACAAGGATATATGTTGAAAATACGAACAAAAAAAGTAGTTTTTTTATGACAAATATGTCAATTCAACCATTATGGTTGACTCATTTTATTGGAATTCTATTGATTGTTGAATTCCAACTCACAAGAACTTATTGTTGGCGCATTTTCTTATAAGGCCCATTTTAGACCACAAATTTACTCTAATGGATAGAGGGAGACCTACAACTACCAAGGCAATAAGGTTTCATTGATAGTAGCACAAGGGGGACAACCAAAGATATGGAATAATGATGGGATGGATACATTTAATGGGGAACAAGGGTAGGGGATTACAATGGACTCAAACTTCCTTTGTTCAGAGTATAATGACAAGGCTAACCTAGAAGCAAATGGCACTGATGCATGGGGAGGGAATCATAGTTGTGGAACTGGGGAGATAACTGTAATGGGAGATACTTGGGGAGGGAACTAGACAAGTGATATACAGGGGATCCAAGGAAGACATCGTAGAGTACTTTGAACAAAGGATACCTAATGAGGGAAGGCTACCATAATGCGAGACTATATGCAATATGTGTGAGAATTGAAAGGCACCGTTTGGGCCTTATTCATAGTTTAAGGATCTCAAAGAAGGGATAGAAGTCTGCTCAGTATGATACTGTCTCGTGGATTTTTGTCGAGCCCAAGATGATAAATGCTATATGGTTTTTTTGTGTTTAGAGATTCTGAAAACATGAAGAAGGATCCAAGGGGTCTATTTTTTCGTTCAATAGTCTCATAAGCCCGAAAAATGAGAAAAGTGTACAAAGGAGAACTCTCCTAGCCTAAAGGGGAAAAATAACTTCTTTTGTGTAGATATTCCAATCATGCCAAAAAAGGATAAACCTATACTGATTGAACGATCATTCAAATACTTTTACGATCATGAACAAAACCAAGTTTCATCGGCGATATTTTCTTTATGAGAGGGCTATAAAAGATATTAAATACAACCCATAAGTGACATGTTCATAAATTATGGTCCCAATGTCAAGAAAAGCATAAATGGATACAAAGGGAAACATTCCTAGCTGGAAGGTGCCAGGGTGGTCCTTTTCTTTAATTAGTCTACATGGACCAAAAAAGGGATAAATGATGCCACATAGATGCCCCTTCATGTAATTTTATGAGCATGAAAGGAAGCAAAGCTTGCTCGGCAATCTTTTCATTCTTTAAGGAGTCAAAAACTCTGTAATGGTGAGTCAAGAAAGGAGGAAATGTTTAATGTTCCAAAAGGGGTGATGTTGGGAGCATGGCTGTTGGGGAGAAAAAAAATAATAGTGGGACACTTTTGGGGCCTCCTTATGGGACGGTGAATGGCGGTAAAATAACACAAAGTTTTTGGTATGGATGGATCGAAGGGCTTATGAACATGCCAATACAGAAGGGGTTTGACTTGCTTGGTTTCACACAAATTGAGGTAACTTCAGGAAATGGTCCAAAAAAAGATAGGGATACCATGATATGTGAGTCCCATAGGTTGATAGAGAATCAAAAATGGAATTCATCGGTGCGAACGACATGAAAAACAGATGTAAGATGACTCTATGGTGCATAGAAGAATAAGTTGACCAAATGGAGACCTATAAACAAGGGGGGACCACATGAAACATGTCATTTTCATTGTTCAGTGTTGAGATGGAGTGGAGGGACCCAGAGAAAAGTTGTTAATTTCTTCTGATTGGACCGATGGTTTCACGCTCTATTAGTTGTAGGTAAGAGCTCTCACCTAGCTCGTCATTTTCATTTATCTTTTTGGTCATTTCTTCAATTTGGGGGTCATGGCCGAGCCCGAAAGGGTTTTGGGGCCTGGTCACACTTTTCGATGGAAAGGGCATGACCAAGGTCACACCTATTGGGAATGCATGTGCAACCCGGTAGCACATGTCAAGGAAACAGGTGCGACCTGGGTCACACATATGCAAGAGATAAGTGCGACCCAGGTCGCACTAGTCGAAGGGTTGTGCACGACCTGAGTCATACAAAAAGGATCGACATGAGTGACCTAGACCATAATGGAGAAGTAATTTTCAATGTGGTATGACTGGGACCTTTTAGATGTGGAGGATGCCTTAAGTTGGATGGTAGGAGAGAGAGATCAGGTACCTCAGAGAATAGGTTGTGGAGAATGATGCAGTATAGGATATGTTGGCCCAGAGTGGGTTGTTGAAGTTCTTCTAGACCCCTCTAATGCATTTAGCAAAGTTATTGTTGAACAAGCTAGTGGCCTTCTGGGATAGGAATGCAGAGTGATTCATCATACATGGTGAGGAGATAAAGATCACCCTACGTGACATGTAATTTTTTACGGGCTTATCATTGTTGGGTGTTATCAACGATATCTTTGCAAAACTCTTGAGAAGAGTGTCCATGGATGACTTTTGTTCCCGACAATGCTATGCCATGACTTATGTGCATGTGTCATACATACTTGTGTGTGACATTGAGAGCCCAAAGACTCGTGCAATGGCAGTGATGGTTTTGTGGATACTGGGATCGAAAGGTCCACACAAGATGTCGGGTTTACTAATGGTCGAAAGTGTGCTGAGGGCCACCTAATATGGGTGGGACCAAATGTACCTGAAAATGGTTCGGTGTGGGTTGAACCAGGATAGCCTAGCAGATGGGGATTTCTACTTCCCATCCTTTTTTTGGTCATTCTTCTTTGAGTGGTTACCGACACTGTGTCCGCATCTGACAGTGTGTGAAGGGGGACTAAGGGAGCCTCAGATGAGGCGGTGGTGTGAGATGATGATCCAGGAGTGAGGTGCTTTGGTAGGTCGTTTCTTCACCCGGGATCTATTTTCACAGTGGCTGTATCTTTCTTTCTTCATTAAGGATTTTCCATATGCAAGTATCAACTATTGGTGAGATCCGAAGATGCCTCAACCTCTTGGACATGTATGGGGACCAAATCGTATGTATACATGACTATTTGTGGGTTCATTCATATATTTTGGCTTACTAGCATAGTTGGTTTATAGATTATAATACATGTGATTGATGCTGACAATTTACTATGTGCATGTGCAGATATGGGACAACATCCTCCAGCGGGATACCAAGGATGCAGGGGAAGAGTAGAGGGGTTAGATCCACCTATTCATGGGTATAGGAGGTGACAGAGTGGTACTTTAGACTCACTACAGCTGGATGTGGAGAGGCTATTGGAGGGAGTCACCAATGATGGGTGGCAGTATCTAGATGATGAATTGATCGCCACATGCTACCGAGCCCCTCCTAAGTGGATCACGGTGGTTGTTGAGTATGTCATAGCAGAAGCACAAGGAAATGTTCTGATGGAGGAGGAGAGCTCATATGAGAAGGAGGATATAGAGGAGGAGACATAGTTAGAGGACACAGAGTCATATTAGAAACATGTGGTGCTCCCCTCCAATGCATTTGGGCATGGGGAATTTTGTATTATATGTATGATGAGAAAGTATATGGGGCTTATCTTTTTGTGTACTTGTTATGGTATTATGATATGGATGCATGTGGATGCATATTTTTGGTATTTTTATGTGTTTTATGAGTTTCTTTGTATTATGATGAATATGCCTATATGATGTATATGACATATGTATGCATGACTATATGATGATGCATGATGCAGCTTATTTCCTATATGCAATGATTGATGTGCCACTCTAGAAAGTCATTAGCCATTTGATATGCTACACTATTGAGACTTCTTGGAACATGCATGAATGAAATGGATTTGAAATGTCTAACCAATTTTCTAGTGCGTAGACATTTTCTAAAGAGGTAGGGATCGCCTACCTTGTAGCAATTATTCAACTGGGAGACAAGAAGTCGAGAGTCTAAGAATACATCAAGGTGACAAGTACCTAAGTGAAGGGTGGTGGTCAGGATACCAACAACAGCATCATACTCAGCCTAGTTGTTGGTAAAAATTCCAACACACATTCCCTTGATATGGATCAAATCATGTGAGAGGGAATAAATGACCCACACAACCGAGGTGAGATTAGGAGATCATATACTTGGGCCATCAACGAAACCAACATAGGAGGGAGAGGTAGGATCCATATAGAACAACCAGGGAAACAAATTGGGAGACTCGTGGTAATAAATATGCAAAACAAGAAAGAAAAACTATGATACAAGGGTATTCAGGTTGGTTAGATTACGCATAGAATCTCTTGAGGTAGAGCCCGTTACGAGGATTGTTCAAGATGCGACCTTCTAAGTCAGGGAGGATGTATGCCCCTTTTCTAAGACAATTATGGATGACATAAGGGCCATATGACATGGATTCAAGATTACTTTTTCCAAACTTATCATGGGTTTGGTCGTAGACAAGGACGGGATCCCCCTTGTTAAAGGTGCATGGGTGGACGTGGGATTCAGAATGGGAATTCGACTGGGTCTTAGCTACTTCGATCATTTAGAGAGTAGCATGATGGTCCTCATCGGTTTTTTCAAGCATAAGTAGGTGTTTTTCCAATGGTGAAGTATCAAGTAGAAGCTCGACGGCAAGGCAGAGTGACAAAATTTGACATTCAATGGGAATAATTGATTCCACACCATGGATTAACTGGAATGGGGAAAAATTGGTGGCAATTTGAGACGATGTCTGGTAGGACCAGAGGGAAGAAAAGAGCAAGTGATACCAATTAGTCTTGTGTTTGTACACAATTCATTGGAGCATGGTAGGTGTTTTTCCAATGGTGAAGTATCAGGTAAATGCTCAATAGAAAGGCAGAGTGACAAAATATGGCATTCCATGAGAAGAACTATCTCCACATTGTGGACTAAATGGAATAGGGTAAAATTACTAACAATTTTAGATGATGTCCAATAGGCCCAGAGGGAAGAAAAGAGCAAGTGATGCCAGTTAGTCTTGTGTTTGTCCACTATGTTGTGGATCTTTTTAACAACCTCAACTTGGGCATTTCCATGAGGATAATAAGAAAAGGAATACTGGTGTTCAAATTTCAACACAGTGGAGATCTCTATCCAAATAGAGTCCTTGAAGTGAGAACCATGGTCTGAGACTAGCTAGAGTGGGACACCAAAATTAGCGATAATGTGGTTGAAAAAGAAGAGTACTACGGTATCAGCCTTATAGTTGAAGGTTGGCATGGATTCAACCCACTTAATGAAGTAATCAACAACCAAAATGATATATTTATGGTCATCGACCGAAGATAGGTCATGAAGTCAATCTCCCATTTATATAAGGGAACGATTGTGACAATGGGATGTAGCGGCGTGGGAGGTGTCCTTGCCTTTGGGGAAAAAAGCTGGGAATTGCGGAAGTGTGTATCTGCTTGAACGCAATCAACAAATATGGTGGGCCAGAAATAACTAACACGAAGAACCTTTTGGGCACTAGCCAAACATAATAAGTGGTCACCATAGGATCCATGATTGAAGTCATTCAGTACTTGTTCAACTTCATCATGGGTGAGGCAATGACGCAATATCGTGTATACACTGCGATGGTACAAGACATCATAGATAAGGAGATGTTGAGTAGCTTGATGTCGGATGCGACGACGACATTCACGGCTTAAATGGGGCTCAAATTTTCCAGGTTGCACAAATAAAGGAGGATTCCCCCATACCACGGGTCCTTAGTAGAAATGACGAATAAGAATTCATCAGGGAGACTGATCGTGATAGGAGGCCAGATAGGCGATGATGGGAGTTCTGCCATCAAGGAAGCTAATGCCAAAGCATTGGTTCTTTTGGGTGCTAAAAATTCCAAATCGTACTATTGAATAACGATGATCCACTTGGTGGCACGACCTTGGACAAGAAGATGACTCAAGAGATAACACATGGGCTTGGAATTGATCACAACTCAATTTCATCTCATGAGAATGTAATGGCGTAGCTTCTGCAATGCAAAGACAACAACTAGTGCCATTTTCTCTTCGTGGGAGTAACATAATGGTGGTTTGGAAAGCTTGTGACTCACATAATAGATCACGTGATCTTGAGGAGAATTGTCTTCTTAGACTAAGACTCCAGCGATGGCATTTCATATCCCTATAAGTAGAGGATAAAATCCTTAGCGAATTTGGGAGGAGACAACAAGGGAGCAGAAGTCAGAGCTTGTTTCAATGCATAAAAAGTGTATTGCACTTGCTCATCCCACACAAAAGGAATGTTGATACAGAGAAAGTGTAAGATTTTATGGAATTTCGTTGCATAATCCGGGATAAAACAACAAAGTAAATTGGCTTTACCTTGAAGGCTGTGTAATTGGCATAGAGTCCGTGGAGGGGGAATATTAAAGATGGGTCAAACCTTTAAGGGATGCATGATAATCTCATTCTAGGAGACAAAGAATCCTAATAAGATATTGTCTAGGATGCAAAACACACACTTGAGGGGGTTTAGGAGAACATTATATTTGCAACATCGAAGAAATACTTGTTGTAAGTCATCCAAATATTGGGAACGCTTCCAAGATCGAGTTGTGAGGTTGTCCAAATAGACAAGGATAATGTGAATGAGGTCGTGGAAGCAGAAGGTCATGGCTCGCTAAAAAGTGGCTCCAACATTTTTAAGGCCAAATGACATGACACAATACACAAAAGTTTTCTAAGGAGTGTTAAAAGTGGTTTTATATTGATATCTATGCTGATTTGGATTTGGTTGTAACCAAAAAAACCATCCATGAAGGAAAAGACTTCATGGCTGGAACATGCATCTATGATTTGGTCAAGAAACGAAGTGGGGAAGTTGTCTTTTGGACAATCCAAATTCAAATCACGAAAGTCGGTACACACATGAATGGTTCCTTGTTTTTATTAACAGGAACATGATTGGAAACCCAAGTGGTCTATGGGATGGGGTATATAAAGTCTACTTTGTGTAGTTTTTCGATCTTAACTTTGACAGCAGGGTCCTTTGATGGGTGGATGGTTCATTTCTTCTAGAAAACGGGGCTAACATCAGGCCATGTGTCAATGTGATGTTAATGATAGATGGATCAAGCCTGGGAATTTTGGTGTAGGACCAAGCGAAAACTTCATGAAACTCTTGAAAAGGTGTCTTGTATGCGGTGACTTCCTTAGGAGAGCATGAACCACTGATCATGATATTCTTGACTATCCCAGGTTTTGTTGAGATGTCGACTTGGATGGTTTGGGATATATTTTCCATAATACCTTCCTTAAAGGAATCGAGGGTCAGGATTGGGTTTTTGAACCAATTGACACTCCCATGAACAAAAAATTTCAATTTGATAGAGAACTGATCTGATGATGAGGAAGGTTCATCGGGGATGAAAAATGAGCAATGGTGTAAGTCATCCCAAGGATACTCAGGGGTTATGAGAGCTTCACGAATATCTTGGTCATTACAAAAGTGTTGCCTAGATAGATGTGAGGGACCTTCCGGGACCTTCCGTGATCGATCTGGGGGAAGGAATACTAGAAGTTGATATCATAAAGATGGTTTTGGTGGTATCCAAGGAAGAAGTCGGAGGGTTGATTTCCTCGAGGACATTGATTTGAGACTCAAGGGAGTGCTCGTGAAAATTAGTGAGGAGGGACTAGTACTCGTGTAGGTTTGGGAAATGATTGGAATAATGACCATAGAGGCCACAAACTAGATAAGAGTGGTCCGTATGTAATGATTTTTTATTAACCACAGGGATGTTTGGTACATTAACAATCGGAGTGTTTTCACCCTCTACTATCATGTGCATGTAGTTGTGAAGAAACGAAAAAATAGGACAATTTTAAGTAGAGTGGTCAAGCAAATCGCATAAGGCACAAGTAAGAGGTGGGCATGATTCTACAGGGGATTTTGGTTCCTTTCCCTAATCCTTTGTAGGAGGAGGGGGTGCAGGAGTGGATGAAGGAGCCATAGATTGTGCACCAGGAGGTGGTCATGACACTGTCTCAATAGGTTGGACTGGTTTCAACACGATTTCAGGTGTCAAGGTGGGGTTGGGTGGGTCAAGGTACCACACTAGAATGCCCAAAGTGAATCTTGAAAGGTTAAGAGTAGCCACGACTGGTTTAATCATGATTCCAGAGGATGGAAAGAGGAACGACATGGTGTGTACGAAAAATGAACCCCAATAATTTCCTGAAGAAATACTGTAGGTGGGTGCAATTTGCGGTTGGGTCTATGGCTGAGCCTGCGATAAGATCGAAAGTTTATCAGATGTGATGGTGCACAAATCCAATATTTCATCTGTAGATGGAGGAGGTGGTAGGGACAAAAAGGTGGCAATCAAAGGGGCGCGGGTAAACAGGCCTAGACCAACAAGAAATAAAGACGAGATGGATATGCTTTTGATGGTGTTATCGATGGTAGGTAGAACATGCTTCGGAGTGGTTGGTCCTTTAGGATCATAGTACATCAACTAGTTTATGGTCACAATATTCCCATCATGGGGGAACATCACGAGTCAGAAGACTGTTGAAGCAACGACTCGCATCACATACATGTAACTACGTCCAAGGAGAAGGTTATAATCTGACTAGGCATTCACAAGCTTGATGTCGATCAACACAGTTTTACCTACCAACTCAATGGGGACATTCATGAGATTATGTTTAGGAAGTGCAACCATCGTAAGTGCATAGGGCAGTGGTTGAGGGTTAAATGGTTGGGGACCCTACCTTCTTCCAAACGAAGTTTGACATAATGCAAGTGGATGCACCCTCATCAATGATACATCAATGAATGACCAAATTTTGAATGTTGACATGAGGAACCTCGAATGCTACAGATGAAGGAATTTGAGGTTCTCCTTGATCCAAGTCGAAAGTGATCAACCTGGAGTCCGAGGTGTCGAAGACACCTAAAGTAGACAATAAGGCTTTGCTTTTCAAATGAAAAGTTCTTAAGACTTCTAGAGTAGACATGGAAAAGGGATATTGGGCCAAGTAGGGATGTTACCAGAGTGAGGCGACATCGAAGGAGAGGTTGTGTATAGGTGGGGATGTTGGGTAATTGATATAATGACTCCATCAACAACATGGGATGCCCCCAGCATATCGCGGCATTAGGAGCCAACACAAGGAGAATCAAGTATGGCGGTGTAAAGGTAACCTAATTGGGCATAGATAAGATTGAACTACTATGCTTTAAGGATTGCTTCTTCCTTTGTTTGTGAGCACTCAGATGCAACATCCTTAGAGATAGGGGGAGTAAGGTTTCAAGAAACCAATCAAGGAATATCCTATCATCTTATTGGATTTTTCACAAACTATGGCAATGATGCCACTCATGGATGTGAATCATGATATGGATAGCATTGTTATGTCTACGGGATAAGAGGATTTCCACACTCTCATCATAATATACAGGTAACTGGAAGTACTAGAAGAACATCGTGGATAAGGAGAAAAAATTCAGATAAGTGGCATGGGGTAGCTCAATGATCCATTTGGATGCAACACCACTAAGTGTGTGCTGGAAAAGCCGCAATAGGATAGAATCATCCACTATGTTGTTGGAGGAACACCATAAGTGGAATGACATGATATGGTTCTGAGGGTCTTCTCCCACCTTTCCATCAAACTTAGGGAAGTCCAAAGGGAGTTTGGTAGGCATGGGAGGCCACAATGGGTTATGTGGATGGGTTCATTCATTAACCTCTCCAAATTGGGAAGGTTGAGACTACCCATAAATGGAAGACTAGGACTGAGACTCGATCTGGGAAGGAAAACAATAGTGTTGGGCCCAAAGAGCATGTAATTACTGTAGGAAAATCAGGGTTGGTAAGGATGACTCCTGATAGTATAATTAGTCACTAGAATGGTGTGAAAATAAATAATAGTGGTAGAAAGGTCAATTCCCCCATGCATGAATGTAAGAATGATGTGAACCATGGTGGATGGAGTGGGGCCACCACTAGTGGGTAGCAATCCAACAACAGTGTGTGCATTGGAGAGGGTCCCACTAATACTAAGGCCTGTAGGGACAGCATAAGCGATATCCGGTATGACGAGTGGAGCGTTCACAAGTCCACTACCAACAATCTCCCCCCAAAAGGGGTTAGAAGGTGCACCATCCATAGGGCTAGATGGGGCGGTGCACAAGGTAGGTTCATATTGATAGGAATATGAATATGACTCAGATGCGGTGTATGGATTTGAAGGTGGTGAACGACGCCAAATATGGATCTGACGATGATGATTCAAGGAACTGAATTAAGGGGTATCCCATCCTAAGTCTCTGGGAGTAGCATGGTGGAGCAATGGTGACATGATGGTGTGTTATATGATGAATGAAGGCTCAAAGGTGGAAAAAACAAGCTCAAACATACAAATGCAATTGTGTGTGAAGAAGGAGAGTTGATAAATTGTGGCACACTAGACAAATAACAATCTCTAAAACCTAATTGCAACAGTGTGTCACAACAAGCGAGTCTACAACAAAGTGGCAAGAAAGGAAACAAGTAGCACTACTTCTGAAAAAAAATGATGCACTAACCTATGGGGTATAAGTGTAAGAAAGCTCCTAACTACAAGATGGAAGCCCCTCACAAATTGTATCATCTACTGGGTGATGAAATCCATAGTCAAACAATACACGATTGAAGAGCCAAAGGCTACGAGAATCCCACTGCATAGAGGAACCTCAGGTAAAAAAGCCCTAAGAGAAAGGAAAATAGGCTACCTCGTTCATGACACATTCGAGATGGTTTCCTGGCACTTCGACCCTTTGGTCCTCAACACCCGATATGGTCCTTGACATGCATGAGGAGGACTATGAAAATATATCCTTCCATACAAAGTGGAATGCAATATTCCACCCATACTTCTGGAACCTCTTCGTTGTGGCTTACCCTCGTAGAGTGGGAGGCCCCTCGAAAACTAGTTGTGACCGTGTCAACAAATACTGGCAGATTTTGGTTCCCTAGAAGACAACAACTATGTCTTAGATGCAAGTGATAAATGGGGGTTATTTGGATTCCTATCCCCAGTGTCCTAATCTAACCATAATATTGTTTTGTTTCTCAAGTGAGGTTACAACGTTGGTTGAGTTAAGGTTAATTTTAGAATCAAATTGGGGTTATGCACCAACCGTTCAAATTAAGGGGTTAGATGTGTGCATAAGTGGAGTGTGATCTCTAAAACCCAACGCTCTCCACGAGAGACACATATGCTGAAAAATAAATTACAGTAAAGTAAATGCTTTTCAACAATTAAAAACTAATTTTTCTAGATAAAATAATATATGCAAGTAAATAAGCACTCTAGGAACTCTGTAGGGTGTAGGAAACAGACAAAGGGTCTCAATTACCAAGCTCCACTAAGATAGGATCACAAGCAAGAAAAGGGGGACTACAAAACACACTAAGGGGTTGTAAGTAATCATATCTGGAAAAATACAATGAGTAAATGGAAAGAAAATAGATAGGGGTTATGGAATGTGTCTCAAACACCTCAAACAACTAGAAAAATTGTAGGTGGCACATGTCTGCAGAACATGTACAGTTTTCCCACGACAAATCACACAAAATAGGGTCACTAGAGCAACCTGGGACGCTCTGGAAAGCAGGAAAAGCACGATATGGACTTTAGTTCTAGGTCGCCCTTATTAGGGAAAAAGTTGCGACCTAGGTGGCACTTATTGGGAAAAAAAGGTGCTACTTGGGTCAAGTCTTGTTGCCGAAAAAGGTGCGTTTTTTTGTGAAAAAAAACACCTGTTAGGGCCGGGGGAGGCACTAGAAACACACTGGTTCGGATATGCCAAAATGGGATCATATCTGTGACGACTAAGGCTACCCAAGTAAAACAAACCAGCAAAAAACCTACGAAAACAAAGATCCAAGAGGATCGAGCCAATGGAGTTGCCAAAGATGTAGTAGAGATTTCTCTCTTGCTATGTGCAAAAGCACCTACCTTAGATCAATGGGATCTAACTGTAAAGTTCATGGTGCAAGGGAAAAACTCAACCTTGACTTACAAGCAAACAATAACAAAAACACTAAATTTTCTAGCTACATATCATTATCTTTATTTTCTCCACATATTCATCATTAATGAAACAACTCTCTATATATATTCAATTTTATGTGTATATATTACTTAATTCTAAAATAAATAAATTTTTTTTAATATAACATTTCATTACCTAAACCATCTCCATAATTAATTATATGATACACACGTAAAGATATAAAATTAACATTAAAAGCTATGTAAAAAAAGTTGATCCACAAGAATGTATACTTATACAAATTTATTTGACTAAATGATTTCATTTAGATACTAAATCCATATCTTAATGTAAACATTTGAGGTAGAAAAAGTATTATACCACACTTAGGAAAACTTATTTCCTCTGGATACTAAATAGATGTCTTAAAGTGAATGTATGTGTTATACTTTCGAAGAAAAAGTAATGTACCACTTTTAGAAAAACTTATTTTTTGGAGATACAAATTTTCTATAAATACAGGCTATAATATTTTTTCATAAAGACACTTATACAAAGGTAAATTGTAATTACACGTGCACTTAACCTTTATACGAGGGCACTTTACCTCTACACTCTTATAAGTGTGGCTATGTACTATCTTACAAATATTTTATAATGAATGTAGTCCTTTTCGAAGAAAAAAAAAAGTAGGACGCGTGACTCGTAAGTGTCTTTAGCACGTGCACTTACTTTTATTTATTTATTGTGGTGCATAACTAAAATTTTAAATTTATTTAACATTTCACAATTTAGTTTTTTTTTCAGAGGAAATCTCCACGGAAAACCCAGCAATACTTCCCCACATTAGTGGATGGTAGAGGTGGTAAATCGCCGGCCATCCTCACAGATGACCTAACCCCGAAGGACTCAAGGCTCGAACCCGTGACCTCTTGAGC
>LPNX011033654.1:290401-354758 GCA_001517045.1 Pseudotsuga menziesii | reverse complement strand
TTCACGTAATAGAGGTCGAGGTTCAACAATGTGCCCTGCTCCTTTCTCTATTAAAAATTTGAACAGTAAAGCGGGAAAGGAACACAAGAATTGATCAGTAAGTTCTGTGAAAAATTTCTGTCGGACGGTTTCCACAGAAGTCCTTTCTNCCCCCCTTTTGTACTACATCCTTAGCCCAAAATATTTAATCAACAAAATCTTACCTCCCATCAGTCTTGTATCCTTTTTGTGAAATACAGGTGTTAACAATAGTCTTCCATCAAAGGGGAGCTGTTATCACCCAAGTTCATTTCTTGCAGTTATTGACAAACATCCACAATGCTACACCAACCTTGCAAGACTCGAGTCTCCTCCAATATACGACTACTAGATTCTTTACAATAGAGGAGCATTCAATATTTTACACAACAACACATCTCTTTGCAATGAACATTCTTGCAAACAATCATAGCAAATACATGTTCTAAGCGTTGTTTATGCCTATCACACAATCTGTTGCATATTTCACGAATGATTTATATGCACAACAAGATGATGACCATCAACTATAAAAATAAATATTGTTACTTTTCACTTTGAAAAAAGGAAGAGGTACACCCTCATTCTCTATTCCTTTCACACTTAAAATTGCAAGCCTCAATCCCTATACTCCCCCTACAAAATGAAAATACCAATGTTGATTGTCGCTATAATTAGAGTCAAACTTGATAACTACCCAACCCATTAATTTTTTTCTTGGATATGTATACTTTCTCGTATGACAAATTAATTCACATTTTATTATACTTTCCATTAATTACACAAGTTTCTATTTATTGCTTATTATTTCTTGCAACCAAGTTTTCCTTGTCAATCTGTTCCTTCTTGCGTAATTTTGTAGATAGTTAGCAATTTTTCGCTCCCACCAGTCCTTGATCTCCTGCTCTGGTATCATATGTGAGCATATATTCAGTTATGTACTACCAGCAACGGAACCAATGTTGTAATCCCACAGATCACATAAGGTTACCAATAATACATACAAAAATATACACAGATGCAAGAGACAAGAACTGATATGATGAACAGATTATATTATTCTCAGTAGATCATACAAAGCCAAGAACTGAACTGCGTTCTTGTGTGGCTCAACAGCCTAATATACATGTTACAAACAGTTACAATCATAACTACCTGTCGGTTCACCGAACTGACACGACTATTAGTTAACAGACTAACTACTATGTTTACTCAGCCGACCGACGTAGTCGGTCTCTCGACTTAGTCGGCTGATCGACTAAGTCGATCTTCGTTCAAGTCGACTTATGTCGACTTGCTCCTTCTACACTATACCTACCATAGATTCTCTAGACTTGCTTTCAACACATAAAACTATATTCTCTACATACACACAACTTTCTCTCATTTTGGAACATATCAATGTTTTCTTTAGCATTTCATTTCCTCACTTTGAGGGTATGCTAGTTATTTATTATATGTAAAAACGTGTCTTGTACCATAAAAGGGAGACTTCAATCCTACACACAAACTTAGAAAGAAATTTTTTACTTTAACCCAGGGATATTGTAAAATTGTAATGTATTATGTAATAAATATAAGTTTTTAAGCAACATGAGTGTACATTTTTTAATATATAAAATTTTAGCATATTTTTGTGATTAAATACAATTATTATATTTTTAGAAATTCAAAATTTAGATTTAATGGTAGTAAGAAACAACATCTAAAAATACATATATCTCATTAACTCTAATATAAATATTTATTAGTAATATTAAATCCTCAAATTAATAAAATAAAACAAAATTTAAATATTGAGAAGAAGACATACTTTCTTCATTTGTTGCGCTTCAATCAGAAAGTTGCAATAAAACTCTTTAGTGTTCTTGATTAGAAGGTTTCATTCAAAGTCTTCCTTGTGCTTTGATTAGAAGCTCGCATTTAAACTCTTCCTTAACTTTCTTCTAACATAAATTCAAGTAGTTGCAAAACATGTATTTCATTACAACCATCCATTTTACTCCATATATTGACAAGATTGATCAAAATTGAAAAGCTTGATGCATTAAAATATTTGCTAGTTATAGACATCAAATATGATGGATCTGACAATGTAAGCCACATCATTATAAATAGATGAGTTGGAAGCTATAAATCCACCTCAGATTACCAACTAAATGAATGTTTTCATTCTATTAGTCATCGATTTTAACACATACAAAAGGAACAAAGTGCACTTTACATGTAACATATAAAAATGAAGATAAACAAGAGCTACAAGGTGGCAATGTCCCATGCCAATGCTAAAAATTTGTTTTGAAATTTGGAAAGTTGAGATTGTTTTGAAATTTGAAGACTTTCTACAAAGCATAAAGTACCTAATCCCACACATTGTGGCTACAAGGATTCCTTGGCTCTCTGCTAAGGCAAGGCTACCCTAGGTAGGAATAACCAGACGAAGCGACGGTAGCTCAAGGCGCCTTGGGGACCTCCTAGGTTTGAGTTTTATTTGTTTACTATGGAATTAAAGTACATGCACCGAGTAACAATCACGCACATGAAAGTATAGTTAAACATATATATTAAACAATAAAAAAGTATTACAATGCCAATAGTATGTATCACCACTTATGAAAGTGAGAGAACTTTGCTTTTATAGCACAAGATAGTATCTTTGTGGATCTAAAATAGAAATTAAAAACAACTTGGAATATTCTAATTTAATTACACATTAAATTTTGGAGAACTATGATCTAAAGGTGATTATTGCTCCTTAAAACCAAATTCATAAAATAATAATAATAGTTTACTTCTTAAACTCCGATGCACATGAACATCATATCTATGTTTGTAAATTGGAGGATTGGTCTGACAAATTGGTCGCAAAATCATTGAGTCAAGGTGAATTCATTGATTCTTTTGGATCCCCATCTCCTCCAATAATTTACTTGCTCACCAAGCCAAGACAAAAGAAAGGATTGGCTTTACTAAGGAATTTCACTTAACCACAATCTCCATGCCCCTTCATACACCATGCAAGCAGGGGGAATAGAAGAGACCCACTAAAATGAAGCTTTGGTTAAGTAAGTACTTTGTGGTGGCCTATTGTAGCTTTATTTCACTTCCAAAGCTATAGTGGAAAATAAAAATACAAGTGAAATAAACAACATAGTTGCTTAGTACCTGTCTTTTATGTAAAAGATGTATAAAGTAAATCAACGCCTAAGGTTTTTATTAAATATCTTAATATATTAGTTGTGTTTAGTCTAAAAACTAAAATAACTATCAAATATCAATGATATAATTGTAAAAATGAAATGAAATTCCTTTTAAAATTGTTGTTGATTATTAAAATAATTCTAAAACATGTTACTACAAGCCAAAGAATATGAAAACAACTTTTTAACCAAAAATATGTATTGGTTAAATAGTGATAATAGTTTGTAGTAAATTTATAACTAGTACAATCAACTTGGAGAAATATAGTCCCTCAAAGAATATGAAAACAATTTTTAAACCAAAAATATGTATTGGTTAAATAGTGATAATAGTTTGTAGTAAATTTATAACTAGTACAATCAACTTGGAGAAATATAGTCCCTCACTTATTGAGACATTACTCTAGTTATTGTAGATTCATTTATACATATGTGTCACCAAAACTAGTAACCCCAAGTGACTTAGTGAGATTTAATTTTAAGACCTTTGTGAAGTATTATTGTAGTATGGATTATATGTTGTCAAGTTCATCTATGTGACAAAAAAATGCATTAGGTGGCCATCCATGTTTAAATCTTTTCTAGAAGAAAAATAGTTGTTCATTGTTATTCATTTGAATCAAAGGTAACTGTTACAACAACATAAGTGGTCCTTCTCAATACCATAGCATGTCCAGCAGAGAAAGATGCAAATCTCAGTCTCACAACAAGATCTTTCCCACCAACAATAAAGCTGAGTCAAAGACTCATATAGTAAGCTACAATGAGATGTCAACTAACCAAAACTAATCCACAGGTGTCAAGAAATACAAAGGATAAAAATTCCAGCTCCATCTAGACCTCATGATGTCTACTAGAGAAGACAAGAAGAAACCAGATATGTCTTATCCAGGGAGACACTCGAGGGAATTCCATAAATCTGAAACAAAAAGGAGAATAGAGTCTACCTCTAACATCCAAAATGTTTTAAAATACTTATCATGCCATACTCATTAGAAAAAAACATCAAATATTTCAAAAGGAGTAGGCAAAATCTCATTGTTAAAAGAGTTGTATTGATCCATTCCCAACAATTTCACCTTCAAAAAATTTAGTGAATTGTAAGTGGCCAATGGCCAATGAGAGTACCGCCTTGGATAAGCCATCTGCCTTCTCATTGTATTCTCTGTAAACATGAAGGAAATCAAGGGAGATAAAAGATGATTCCATTTTTATGATATTTTGACACCATCCTTCCAAATCAAGAGCTGAGAGAGATGCCCTCCCCTTGACTTAGTTAATAATAGATGTAGAGTCACCACATACATGAGGAGAAGGAATGTCAAATTCCTTTTCTACAACAAGAAGTGCCCAAAGAGCCATAATCTCAGATCTGGTATTTGTACTTTGAACACATCCCATCTTTATGCTAAAAGAATAGTATTGACTTATTAACAAAAGTACTCCAACACCTCCAATCATATTTGCTGAAGCCCCATAGAAAAAAATGGATGGGTACTCAATGACAGGTGTCAGACCAATAATTCTCTACCTGGAGTGCATTTGAGAGACCACAAGATATGTATGTAGATGATCCAATATATTGTGACAGATGAAATTTGTATCAGGCTTATAATCCTAAAAAATAATTATGTTCCTGGTGAGCCACAAATTCCAGTAGATGAAGAGAGGTAGGTGGAGAAATTTGTTTTCTATGCTAAACCATTTTTCCAAGTTTTCCAATAAAGAGGGATCATTCTATTCCATTTCCAAATGAATTATCCTACATAGACAATTGATAATATTACGGGTGAATGAACAAGCAGATAAAATATCATTAACTGATTCCTCTCCAATCCTACACAAGATACTTCTATTAGGGTCTATCCAATCTTTCTTAATTAAATTATCCTAGGTGTTTATACGATTTTCCATACACATCCAGTTGAATCATTTTTAAAGGGATGTTACACTTCCATATGTGATTCAGTGCACTGACAGGTTGATCTATGAGCAAGCTTGAAGTGATGAGTTCATAATCTAATTTAGCATTGACCGTTCCCGTATCTTTGTTAAACATCCAAAGCAGAGAAAATTTAATCTCATTGAGACTGATATAGCCATGAGATAATCCTTTAACATAGTCGGTCCATTGGTCCTTCCAACGACCACCCAAATCGAAATCCTCAGCAGAAAACCAATAGGCCTGAGAGGAAGTACCATCCCCCAAGTTATGGTCTTGATTGAGTGATATAATACCAAAGTCTTCCAGATAACTTCTAAGGTCCTTTGGGAGCACATAAACAAAGTTCAAACCTACCATAGGATCAACTCCTAACCTTATTATTTTGCCATCCCCAACCTTCTAGCCTAAATTTCCTGTGATCCAAGTAAATGATCGGACGAATCCATTCACTATATAAGAAGTTCCATGTACTGTAAAATCCTGATGATGCAGCTAGACATCCACAAGCTGATCTTTTAAATATTTATTATTTATAATGTGGGTCCAAATTCCATCCCTGTTAAGAGCCATCCAACAACTTTTCATTCTAAGAGACGAGCTAAACTACTCCAAGTTCTTAATATTACAACCACCATACTCATATGTCTTTGAGATAGTATGCCAATCAACTAAGTGCATCTTATGTTTCCCACACACATTTCCTTAGAGAAAATTGAAGATGGATCTTCTAAGACAATGCAAAATGGATTTGGGGATCTGATCTAAGGTAAGCCAATACACAGCCAATCCCAAAAGCATAGATCTGACTAAAATCATCCTACCTCTCAGTGATAATAGTCTATAAGTCCAATTGCTAATCCTCTTTTCAAAACATTTAATAATCCAATGCCAATCATTGGAGCAGTAGCCCAAAGGATTGGGATGGAAACCCAGGTACTTGAAAGAAACATAAATATATTCCATTTTATAAGGCAGCAAGGATAGGATTTGAGCTCTGGTTACCTCATCAATCTCATTATACAAAAGGAAGAATTCTCATTGATGATATTCATACCATTTTCCAAATAGAAGAGGTCCAAGATTTCTTTATAGCCTTTCCATTCTTTCATATTTCCCAACCCAAACAATATAACATCATCCACAAAGAGTAGGTGTGTTAAATACATACTAGAAGATACCATGATCCCAATGATTATCCCTCTTCTCTGTGCATTAGTAATGAGTAAACTTAAGATTTCAATTACCAAGAGGAAAAGGAGGGGGGAAAGAGGACAACCTTGTCTGATACCATGAGAGGTGGGAAAATAGTTCGTAGGAGTCCCATTGATCAAGACAACAAAATTTGAGGAAGTGACACAAACCATAATCCAATTAACCCCATCCACCGGTACACCACTCTGTAAGAGGACTAGTCTAAGAAAAGTCCAGTTAACATGGTCAAATTCTTTAACCCGATCCAGTTTGAGGGCATATACCTTCTTCTTTTTTCATTTTAATGGAGTGCAGTAATCTTGGGTAATGCCAACCGACTCTATAATCTATCTATTATCAAGAAAGACAAACTGATGAGATGAAATGGCCTTGTCCAGGTAAGGCTTCAATTGGATGGAAGAAATATTGGAAATGGTCTTATAAACCAAGTTGCAGAGTGAGTTAGGCCTGAAGTCTGCAAATGTAAGTAGATTATCACATTTCAGGATGAGGGTAATGAAGGTGGAATTTATGGCACTGGAGACCTTACCCTCTAACCGAGTCTGTTCCACCACCCTAAGGAGATCAGGGCGCTCCAGCTCAAAGAATATAACAAAGAATTCAACTGGCCATCCATCAGGGTCAGGGCTCTTATCCTTTTTGAAACCTTTAAGTACATCTTCTACTTCATTGAAAGTAATTTCTGCAAAAAAACTATCCCTTTCTTCCTCCTGAACAAAGGTAGGGAAGAGCTTGATGACTTTAAGTTGATCCACAATACTTTTATTTCCCTCATATTTAAATAAATCCTAGAAGTGTCAAGCTCCCATCAGTTTTAGTTGGGCCTCCTCCTCAACCATAACCCCTTCTTGATTCTGCAGAGCCCAAATAGACTTAGAGTTTTTTCTAGAATATGCATAAGAGTGAAAGAACTTGGTATTCACATCTCCTTCATTGATCCATTTTATTCTACTCTTGAGTCTCCAAGTTAAGACTTGGTTAGCCAATAAGGAATCATTCCTATTCTTCAATTGTGAGAGTTGATATTCTTCTCTATCAGTCAAAATGCTAGAGATCCGAGATGTGAGGAGATTTTAAATGGCAAGATCAATCTCAGTAATCTCTTTTTCTTTTGCCAAAACCTGCCTCTTTTCCCAATCTTTCATCGTGCCTTTGAGCCTCTTAAGCTTGAGAGAGAGGGAAGACATAGAGTCAAAAGAGCTATGTACATTAGTCACCCATGAGGAATAAACAATGCCAAGAAAATATTTTTCCAGGATCTAGTCCCTGTTGAACTTGAATGGATAAAGATGGAAAGTAGGCATAAATTTCCATTCCAAGCAAATGGGGAAGTGGTTCGAGATATCCGAGGGAGAAATCCAAGTTCTGCAACGATTTAGGGAAGGAATCAAGTGGAGAGAGGCTAGGAATATATCCAACCTTTTCCTCACTCCTTCCATACCCACATGGCCATTTCTCCAAGTAGGACCAGGAGAGAGAGGGGACAAATCCACCATATGAGTGGAGTTCAAGAGCTAAGAAAAGTAGGGAGCCAAATGATCAGTGTGAGATATACTGCCCTAGATTTCAACATCTGAGAGAGTGAAGTTCAAATATTTAGCAAGTATGAGATTATGAAATTAAAAAATGCCCCCAACCAAGACATGATTTCAGAAAAATATATGTTGGTGCAGGGCCTGTAGCAATTTAAGATAGAGAATACAGAGTCATGACCCTTAAACCTAGCTTTGACCAAAATTCCAACATAGGAATGAAAGGATTTGCAGCAAGTAAACTAAGGGTTCCAACCAGTAAGAAGGCCACATGAGCAGCCAAGTGAATCAAGAACACAAAACTCCCAGCCAAGCTTTAACTTAGAGAACAAATGAAGAGCCGAATAATGATCACACATTGTTTCCTATATAAAAATCATATCAGGATTCAAGGAAGAGAACAAGGGCCCAAGATATTTTTGTTTGGTAAGCCCCCCAAACCCATGGATATTCATTGATAGAATCCTCATTGGTCAACCTTATTAGCAGGCGATAGAGCTCTAAGTTCATGGGGAAAGGGGTTCAAGAATCTAGCAGTAGCTTTGATCCTAGTAGAAAGGGGAGTGTAAAGGCCAGAAGGGCCACTCATCAGAGGGAACCAAAGAGGATTTTCTTTTCCTTTTCTTTCAAATAGTAACATTCTTGAACCTGATCGAGTCCAGTGGCAAAGTGGAGGGAGAAACATGCGAATTTTCAGAGAAGATCGAAATGGATTTAAGGAGAGAGGGATCCAAGAAGGAGGGAGAAGAAGTAGGGATAGTCACAACAGTGGTCTCTAATGAAGGAGAGTTTCTCAAAAGGGGTGGAAAATCCTCCAAAGTGTAAGGAAGAAGAGACTCAGAGGAAGAGGAAGTAGTAGGGAGGATAGTGGGTGAGGGAGCTAGTGGGGGACAAAGAGAAGGAGTATAGGTGCCTTCTGAAGGAGGGTCCACAAAGGAGGGAGGGTGTGTTGATCTTGCAACATTCTTTATATCCTAGATATAGAGAAGCTCACCTTTAATGAGGTCATCATAAGGTGTGGGAAAGGAAGAACCATACATACCAGCAGGAGAAGGAGATTTAGGAGGGGATTCAGGGGGAGAGACCGCCAGAGGAGAGCGGGAGGGGTGATCAAAATCTGGGAAGCCTATGTTCAAAGGAGCCCCATGGAGGAGAGAATAACACAAGTTCCTTAGATGATCGGTTTCATAACAGTAACTGCATCTAAAAGGAATATCCAGGTAATCTAGCCTTTAGGGAATGACAGTACCATTGCAAACAATATCAATCTCTACTAAGAGACCCTTCGAAACATCCAATTCAACAAGGACCTTTTCCATCCTTTTGTCAAATATAAGGTGAAAATATTTCTCAACAACAACAAAATGAGCAAGGGTATTGGCAATGCCAATTAGGAACTCCTTATTCCAAAGGGGAAAGGGAGAGGTAGTAATCAATACCCAAAGGTGTCTCTTCACAACCCTCTTTCTAAGAAGATCAAAGTTGGAGTGCCATTGGCTTAAGACTAGAGTGCCATTCTCAATGGTCCATAGAGAGTTCAAAATATGAGTTGCATCCGAATCTTCAATAAAAACGAAAACCAACCATCTGTTAGCCAACAGTCTGATCGTCAAGATATAGTTAAGAATAGGTTGTATCCCACTACACCCATTATTCCTTCTTTAGGGAACAATATTCCAATCTGCCAACAAGGGCCATACTACAAAGCTCAGAATCCATGTCCATGATCACATCCCTTCCCAATACATATCTACGCTTGATGTCAAATGATTTTAGTGCTTTAATCTTCCTATGAGAGTGGTGGGAAGAAGAAGGGCGAGAGTGTAGAAGGCCATGCCCTCAGGAGGGTTGGAAGTATGAGAAGGAGCAAAGGAACCCATATTGACCTCAATGGAAAACAACACAGGGTGCAAACAAATACCCGAGAAGTTGATCCCAGAAGGAAACTACCGACCAAGAAACCACAAGACCCAGTTGAAAAAAATAGGCTTAAGTACAACCCAGCAATAGGCACCACAAGAAAATAAAACCCATGAAACCGCAGGAGAAAAAAACAAACAACTAACTGGAACCACGCCTGTTCTAAGGGAAGAGAGAGGTCTCAAGGAAAAACTAACCCTAAAACCGACCGCAGTCAAGGAACAGACCAACAAGCCCTGAAGCCAACTGGGAATACCAAGACAGAACAAGGGATAGGCCTACAAATTCCATCCAGACTCTGAAAGGGATAAAACTATAAAACCCTAATTCCCACTTATTTTTACATGGTTGGTACTAAGCCCTCTTCAACAGAGGGCGAACTCCATGTGGGTATCAACTAACCAAGAAGGGGTGCAATAAACCATAAAACGCCCTAGTAAAAAACCAAAATATAAGAGATAAAGCAAATGAGTGTGGTTCAATGTAAAATACCTGAATTGATGACGAAAGAAGCGCAGTGCCATCATGGAGCTGAGACCCACCAGTAACAACACTTTCGTCAGTAAAAAATACAAGAAAAGCAACCATTGGTACAAAACCACCAGGAAAAGCGCCCAACTGTCAATGAGAATCCTGTGAATGGTGTTGGGGTAACCCTTAGATATAGACAGGAAGAAACAATATGATTCAAACCTTCCCGTCTCGAAAGGCCGTGGAATTCATAATAGAAACCCAAGTATAATAAACGTAAAAAGCACACGTAAAGGACCGCAGCAGAGTCCAGAGCCAAGATAACTAATATCCCATGCAGTTAACAGAAAACATGAGCCCATAAGCCGCTAAGAGCAACCACCTACAAAACCCTAGCTCCATCATCACTTGAGAGTGTTCCCTGAATTGACAAGTTCCAGGTAACAATGGTTTGAAAGAGGGTTGATTTTGGCTATCCATGCTTAAATTGTAAACAAAAGAAGAAATAAAGTTAAGGTAGATCCATCTTCAACTTGAATTTAGCACAGAATCAATTTTTTTTAGTGAAAATATTTTTTCTATTATCTTTTAATATAAAAGATTTAATACATGATATAAAATTAATGATAAAAATATTTATAAATTGTATCCTCTTTAATGAATTTAAACTTAAAATATATCTATATTAAGAATTAAGTCAAACTAACCTAGAAAATTGTAAGAGAGGCTTGATACACATAGTAAAGGAGCACCACTTCTTAAAACTTAGTAATTAGTAAAAGTACACTATCTTCATATCACTTTCTTTCTTTATACTTCAATTTATCAATAAAGTTTTTATACATTAAAGTCTTATCATACCAAATAAAAACCTTATAGTTAACATTTTATCATATGTTATTAGTTTTTACTCAAACAAGTGTTAGATATTTTATTTATTATAAATAAAGTATATGTTGATGGAGAGATTTGTATAAGTTGCAACAGCTGTTCTTCTGTAAACATTAATGATTAAATATTTATTTTTAATATATTTAATTTTTTAAATTAAAAATACATTTTTAAGATTTTTTTAAATATTTTATATGGTAATTGTTATAAGGAAATATCACTTTAAGATAAAGATAATAATATATTGGAATTTATATGTTGTTGGAGTTTATATATTGTTATAAAGTAGATTTCTTAATAAATGTGAAATTATATAAATTAAAGATGAAGGATATAGAACGATGAATAAAAACATTGTTCTTACTGGAAAATAATTGTAAAATTTAAATAATATAATTTTATTTGCTTAAAGTTTTTGAATTGTATTTTTTTAATTTCTGAAAAAAGAATTGCAAAATTTAAATAATATTTTATTTATTTAAAGTTGAGATTTTTTTTTTAATTTCAATTCTTAAAATTTTATTTATTATTTAATTTTTTATGTAATTATTAAAATGAATCCAAAACCATAAATATTAATATTGAATAAAATTATCAATCTTTAAAATATAAAGATTGAAAAAACTACCTCTCATTCATTCATTTTCTTTATAAAAAACCATACAAACCCATTTTTATAGTGAAAGTGATGTGAAACTTCTAACAACAAGATAGTAGTTAGTTTACATAAATCTTGTTTTTCAAACAAAAATATATGTTCGTCTTTCATTATGACTGGTGATTCAATTTTCAGAAAATTGGTAAGTTTGAGTGAGCGTATTTGAAGTATGAAATATACCTTTGGATGATGATGAGAATAAATTATTGTAGCACGAGAGTTCACGTATAATTATATGCAAGATCACCCTGCCTTTAAAAGTGTGCAGGTTCTTTGATTGATGTCAAGGTATACCTTGAAACACTGTAAAAATAGCAGTTGTGAGATACAAGCATTACCTCAGCACACCACCACCTCTTGGGCACCATATCCCAAGAAATATGTCATCATTTACAACTAATCAAAGTTCAAATAATAAGTTTTTTTTAAGTTTTGTTTAATAAATTAAATCTCAAACTTTATAAAAGTTTAGGATTTTTAAATATTAGATTAGCTTATAGTAGAAACTAATGCTTCACACCGATTACTATATACTGTATATTCCGTTGTGTGAGACATAATAAAAGAAAACAAAAAAGATTGGCTATTGATATGATGGGACATGGCCTCCTATAAAATCAAATACATGTTCATAGAAAACTTTAATAAACAATTACGGTTAATGTATTGAATTTTAAATACAATTATGGAACTCAAGGAAAATTCAAAAAAAGATTCACTAATTTTCCTTTTTTTTCAAAGATGATTCAGCCAAACTCCGTGGGATACTTTTTTCACTCTAAATATCGCCAAAATTATCCAAAACTATATAAAGTCCTTAGAAATATGAATAAGTGGTTCAACATTCTAGAACTCTTTACTACTGGAAGGTTTAGATAGGGCCTTGCTTTGACTTGAAAAATATCTTGAGATTGTTTCCTATGTCTATCAATGTATTTAGACATATTAGTATTCGGACATATTAATGTTATTAATGTGGTTATTAATAGTGTATTAGTTAACAAAGTGAAAAGTAAATACAAAAAAGAAATTGTAACACATATAACACCCTACAAATTTAATAAAAAAAACTATTTAAATTCTAATTAAAATAACTAATATGTAAATACTTTAAATTGTCATTAAAAAAAATGTATTTAATTGTTGATATTAAATTATAGTACTCAAAAATTTATAATCATAGGCATATAACATATTTGATTCATCTTTTTAGTGTTTCATATAAATTGATGTTGATCTTAAATCATAGTACACAAAAATTTATAATCATAGGCATATAATATATTTGATTAATCTTTCTAGTGTTTCATATAAATTGATTTTAGAAAAGAGATAGCTTAAAAAGGACCATGTTTCAAGGACCTCTTTTTACACAAGGATTGAACTGTTAAAGTTTATAGAGATGTACATAACCTACTCTCCTCAAGATTTGAATACATGACCTTTTACAAAGAAACACATACTCTTAGCCATTAAATCTACTTGGTTTTCTATAAAATAAAAGTGTCTTTGCAGCTTTATCAATAAATCCTTAAAATATCTTAATAGTATTTTTTTAAAAATTAATAGAATTTTTTCACAATTTAATATTAATTTTATTTATTGCATGATTTTTTTTATCCATACGAATGTTATATTGCAATGAGTGTGTAATTAATTTACAATATATATTGGGTGCATGCTTAGATGGGTTGTTGGTACCTATTCACCTACGAAACACTTGTCATTATTCATAATACTATTTTTCTCTATTTGTTGTCATTTATTCTATTCATTCTATTCTATAGTAAAATAAACTTTTTTGAAGTATTGTTTTGAATCTCTATGTTTTAAGGATGTTACCATGCAATGAAGTTGTCGAGATAGTGGCCAAGGTTTGTCCATGGAATAAAATGCATAGCTAAGATTTGAAACTTCATCATGCATGTATCCTTCAAAAAGGAAATAAAAAGGGAAATCATGATGCCTTATCATTTATCATGTATAAAATGGTTCCATGTCACTGATAATTTCTAACCATGCTATTCACTAATTTGAATTCTTATTGTCCATTTGCATGCATTTGTGTGTAGTTTCAACATGAAAAACTATAATTCCTTGCATATAAATGATCTATCAAAGTTGTGCAACATAATCACTAGTGTTCTTCATTTTTTTATATTCCTAACTTATTTTTTTTAGATTTTGAAGAATCTAAGTTTACTTTCTTAATATTATTTTATAAGTGTTTTTTCATCTCTTTTCATATAATCATGTCATTATGGAAGTTTTTACCATAAATATCTCTAATTAGTTTTAATGCTCTAGTTATTAACAAGGTAATCTTTTTGGATCTAGTTTTTTCCTTCATAAAATATATTACAGTTAAATTCTATTATAATAAAATTGCATTTGCCTATGCGAAAAACCTTACATAATTAGAAGACGTAATATCATAGAATACATGTCAAAACTAAAAAACAAAGATGTTTTCTATTTAACTTCACGTTGATTAGAACAAAAACAAAGGGATCATCAAATAACAAAAGGGTAGCTATTCACATAAAAAGTGCAAAGAAACTCAATCCCTTTCCTGAAAAGAAACAATGGAACAATCATCTAGAGGGAAGAACATGAGAGAGACTTCCTTTGAGGGAGCCCTTGATAGCGTGATGTCGACCAACCTATACATATTGAAAAACTTGTTCCCTCGCATGTGCCAAAGCTTATTTGCATCCCCTCAGCCTGAAAGAGTAATTTGGAGAGTTGCTCTGAAAAAGGCCACTAGTAGTAATTATCAACTTGGAAGCTATCTTCCTTGGTATAAGATAGTATCCATTAGGGTCTGTAGCTACACCAACCTTGTGACCAATAGGCATAATAAGGGTAGGTTGAGGAAACTTTGTGACCAATAGGCATAAAAAGGGTAGGTTGAGGAAACTTTGAATAGACCTCGACCGGAACAACTTTATCCTCCTCTAAAGGAGAATCATCCAAAGGAGGAATATCCATAACAGATCTAGGAGCCATTGAAAAGAGGCATGCCAGAGGAAATCCAATACCATCAACAACACCCCCTAGGTGGATTCTGATATAAAACAATTAGGGAGTCTAAATTAGAGAAGAAGGGACAGAAATGTATTTTGTTAGCAAAAATCAAGCCGAAAAACTTGAGTTACTGCTCAGTTATTAAAATTTCAAGCTGGCCTCTTTTTCTTTTTCCTTGTCGGGTGAAACTTGTCTAACTCAGACGAGACAAGTATACCAATATGGTCGGACTTATGGACTTGACTCTTTTACCTCTACAATATTTTTACTTGTCAGTTTTACTTCGACCACTTGTCGGCCTCGACAACTTGTCGGTTTTACAACTTAGATTGAACTTACATGAAAACTTGTTAGTTTGACCACTCTGACAACTTGTCGGTTTTACTCGACCGTTTTACTTTGAATCACTTGCTCCGGTTTGGTTTTAGTCAAAATTTACAAATGATATTTCTTAGTCTAAAAGACTTAAGAAATTACAAATATTTTTCACCCACTAGTAATATGAAGTAGAAATTGACACAATCAACAATTCAACAGAACTATAAAAACATATAGCCAAACATTTAGGAAGACTTGGGTCAACCACTTTGCCATAAAACCTGGAACTTTTACTGGGTGAGAAATTTATGGATTCTTTGATATTTCAATCAAGCCGTAAATGTGAACAACATTTACTCAAGTAACTCTATAAAGAATGTGCGGCTAAATAAACATGCATTCAACCATAAACTATTTGATTTATAGAACTTGTTGGGAAATAACAAAAGGTAATACAAACTTGTCAACTCTAAGATAGATCCTTTTACAGATCTTCAGCTCTTCGACAAAATCAACCACACAGAAGCTTGAGCTTCAACTTCACTCTCTGCTCAGAATTCTCTCTTTCTCTCACTTAGATTTCTTCCTTTCTCTCTTTCTCACCAAGTGATTTTACAAACTTCTTCTTATATTTATAGGAAACCTGAAAATTGCTTCTTTGTGAATCTATAGACTTGACATTAATGGCTGTAATAACTATCTACCTACAAACTTAACTTTAGAAATTAATTCGACTGTATTACATTACCGAATCATGGACTCTTCACTCTTGTCAGACTGACCGAAAATATCTGGACTAATAAGGACTCTGATAGATTTGGTTGATCTCCTATACGGATCTACAAGTAATTAATATTCCCAAAAAAACCCAGAAAAGGAGAATGGTCCAAACTCACTGAAGTACAAACCTCAAAACGAGGAGGAGAAGCACAAAATATCAGAGGCTCCCGAGCTGCATCACCAAAGATTAGTTGAGGCCATAGTGTTCCATCGACATGTCCTTTTGTGAAGAGAAAGAAGAGTGCATGGGATTCATCTTTCCAGGTAGAGGGACATCACACTAAGCATCAGTTAAAAACCCCTCATTAGAAACGAGGTTGGACACCCACTACGTGGTCACCGCAAACTCAAAAAGAGGACGGGTTAATTCTGGGGCGTCCAAGACAATGGGTAAACCATATCCATAATCAACGATACATAGAGGATTACATCCCACGAACCCATCCTGGTCCAAAATGACCTCTGCCACCTAAAGATCCAAATCATCCTTGGATGACAAGGAACCTGAGGGCATATTTTCATTGTGGGAGAGAGGACTCCAAACAAACAAAGGGAAAGGACCAGATTCACAAACGAAAAACCTCCCATCCAGATGAAGAGGCTCTGCGGGAACAAGAGAAACCATTGAAGGTATAGGAATGAACTAAATGGAAGCCAATTGACCTTCCCCTCCAAGCAAGGGCGATGCGTCTTACCTGGGTACCAACAAACCAGCCAAGGGATGAGAAGGAAAATACTCCACATGAATAAGAGATACCATTAGAGGTTCTAACATCATTAGATTGGAAGCCAAACCAATATCCTCACCAAGGAAGGTCAGAGATTATCCATGGGAAACATCTTACCGGCTCAAAAACAAAATGGAAGAGGGAATTATTTCACCAGGTGTCCATACCTATGGCACTAGATGTAAAGAAAATTCACATTGGCATAGTCCAGCTACTGTAACATACCCCATGTCACACTAGACCTCACAATTTTTCTTTTTCCTTTTTTATATAACTAATTCATAAGACCCATAAACTCTTATACAAATGTATAATAAACAAAATCCAATCATATAGAAAAATATTGACATTCATAAATACTCATGTAACTATGTTGTATGCACTTACTAAACATAAGTTAACCTTACCTTTATTATTAAAACAAGGTTAAATAATACTTCGACATACCCCTTTTTTTAATTCTTACTCGGTAGTAGAAATAGCCTTTGGTTTTAGGGTGAATTTAACTTACCTAGAAATCATTAGGTTAATACATGTAAATAAATCCACTCTTTTTAATATAAATGTTATAATATTTTAACTAGAAATAATTTCCCTGCCATATGAAATTATTTCTTATAAATTAATATTTCCAAACTTTGATGTATAAGTCTTTATTCATGGGAACTCCCACACTTTATCAAGAGTTGTGAGCTTCCACGGACTGAGTTGCAACAGAGTGAGTTACCACAGAGCTACAGAGTGAACTAAGACAAAGTGAAGTGCGACTTAAGCATATAAAATAAGTGCCACAGAGCTACGCAATGAACTAAGAGAAAGTGAAGTGCTACTTAAGAATATAAAATAAGTGAACTAGGACAAGTGAACTTAGACACAACCATATAAAATTATGCCAAAAATTTCTTAAAACAAGGAAATTCACACAAGAATATAAAAAATTATGCCAAACATCCCTTAAAATAAGTATGCTAAACATTTCTCAAATAAACATTATTCCTTTTATTAAGTCAAATGTTTATTAAGACAAGGAATTCACCCTTAAAAATTACCCCATGGTAACTGCGAAAGGTGGGGTTTCCAAAATATAAAAAGGAAAATTATTTATTCTTTTCAAATTCACATAAGACAAAAGACATATAATTTTAACAATTCCACCCATGGATTTTAACATGAAAACCATACCATACAAAACGTTTCATTGATTTGGCCCAAAACTTGAACTTAGACATGAACACTTGATAATATTTTAGCTTAACAATTACGACCAATGGTTTTCCAAAATCACGATATCTCTAAATGAAAAATACCTTAAAATGTACCTTGGCACAAAGTATGGTTTATAATTATTTAATAAACAAAATTAGAACATTGTTTTTTATTCTATTTTTGAGCAACGCAAATCGAATATGTTTGTGACACGAACATCTAAAATTTATTAATCATTAGATCAAACATATCTTCGATACACACATCCAAACTTTATTAAATAATTAATGGATCGAACATATCTTTGACACATCCATCCAAAATTTATTAAATAAATAATGGGTGGAACATATCTTCAACACATGCATCCAAACATTATTGAATAATTAATGGATCGAATATGTATGGGACACAAATAGTTAACTTTATTAAATAATTAATTCAAACATTTTATTTAACTTTTAGGAGATATTACTTTCCAAATAAAACAACTTCTGATTTCAAGCCCAGGAATTAAAATTATCCACATGGAATAAAGAACTTGCATTCATAAAATTTTGAATAATTATCACATAATTAAACTTGCACATATTTCATACCCATGAATTAATCAAAATAAAGGATGAATTTATACCTTCATCCAAAATTATGAAATTTAACAAGGAAATAATTCAAAACATTTATCACTCATTAAAAATTTATCATTTCAGAAATTTAAACATAATTTCCAGGAAAATACACTTATCGGATAAATAATTAAAATGGGTAATTGGTTCATGCCAGCCACACTCCACCCTACCTTAGGAAATTCTTCTCTTTTTTCTCTCAACAAAACCCCACCCCTGAGATGAGACTCATGCATTCACCATAGATTCTCACCAATCCTAGGTTTCTCTAGGATTTCCTAACTTGACAAGAGGATTTATTGGTTTATTACCAAATCCATGCCAACTATGCAATTCCTTCCTTTAGCTTCATTCTAGATAGAACCAAAGTGAAAACCATCATTGCATATGTGCTTAGAATTCCACCAAAATAATTTTTTACACCATTTTCATATCACTGGTGCAACTAGAGAAAAAACTAGGAATAATTATCAACAAAAAGGTAATAAAAGAGGCTTGGGCTTACACGTTCACTCAACCAACCCAACTGCCACAAACTAGTTTAATTAGACACCTTGCTATGGAACTGGACTTGTTTCTTTATCCTCCATTGATTCCACTTGACCATGAATTATATGTCCAGTGACAATTCTTCTCAATGCTACTGCATTCCCATTCTCCACAGTATAATTTCTTCTTCTTTTCTTTCATGTTCTCTTTATCTCTTTGTCTTTGCTATTTTTTCTCTGTCTCCTTTTTCCTACGTTCTTGGTCCTCCTTTTCCCATGCTTCCCCCAACCTTTCATGTCCTTGTCACCTTTTTGCAACGCTTGTCCGATTTTTTCATTAACTTCTTAACCCCCTTTTTAACTTCAAAAACTGGTTTAAGGAATTAATTAGGGAAGCTATGGGTTTAATAAATTTATAAGGTAAGAAGAGTTAAATATGGCCATACTTATATTTTAGGATATATGACACCACCCCCTCGCTAACCTAAGTGAATACAGGAGTCCCCACTCATTAAACGTGTTGACTCTTCCAAGACCAACTTAAATTTAATATTAACAAAACAATTACAACATGAGTTATGCCTTACATGCACTCATATTCTTTTACAAAATTACATCAAAAAAACAATGGGGTTTCAAACTAGGGGTGTTACATCCCCCCCCCAAATTATACACCGTCCTCTGTGTTCATATTGTCCAAAGTTTCAAAATAAACTTCAAAAACTTTATATTCATTTTATCAATCTTCAAATAGATGGGGATATTCTTCACTCGTCTCATCTTTCAGCTCCCAAGTTTCTTTTTGAAGACTATAGTGGATCCATTCGAATTTTACCTATCTAATGGCCCTGTTCCTAAGCATCTTGGTTCTTTTGTCTAATATGCAGATGGGTTTAACCTGAACTTTCCCTTTGGGTTCTACCTATATCAAAACCGATTAAGAAAATGATTAAGATCATACACATATTTCATTAATAATGATACATGGAAAACATTATGTATTTTTATCATATGTGGAAGAGAAATCTCACAAGAAAAATGTCCAATTCTATCTAAGACTTCAAATGGCCCATAGAATATAGCTTCCAAATTCTTGTAGTTGCCCAAACTTAATGAATTTTTTCTGCCTTTCACTTTCAAAAACACTTTGTCTCCAACTTGGAACTCTCTGTGTACTATGTCCCTATCAACATAATTATTTTTCCTGTCCAAATATTCCTTCAAATTATGTTCTATTTTTTCTACCTGTTGTTCCATTTCTTGAAGCATTTATAGTCCTACAATCAGCCTATCCACAGTTGTTTCCCAGCTCACTGGAACGCTACATTTTCTACTACAAAGTTCTTAGAAATGACTCATCTTCAATAATGCCTAGTAACCATTATTATAATCAAACTAAACAAGGTAAACAAATATTCTGACTTACTAGGCTTGTACATCACGTACATTCTAAGGATGTCTTCAATAATTTGATTCACCCGCTCAGTCTGTCCATCAGACTATGGATGATACGTTGTACTAAGATTTAATTTAGTACCGAATTCCTTGAACAAGCCTTTCCAAAAGTTCAAACTGAAATTTAGATCATGGTATGAAACTATTGTCTTAGGTATTCCATGTAACCTGATGATTTCTTTCATATAACCTTTTGCAATCTTGGTTTCCTTGAAATTTTATTGAATAGGTACAAAGTGAGTTGACTTTATTAGTTTATCAACCACCAACATAATGGAATCATGTTGATTTTGAGTTCTTGGAATCTTGGTAATAAAATGTGTGGTTACTACATCCCACTTCCATTTTTGTATAGGAAATGGATGGAGTAGACTATAAGGATGCTTACGCTCTACTTTAACTTTTTGGCATTCCAAACAATGATCAATATACATAGCCACTTCCTTCTTCATACATGTCCAATAAAATTATTTATTAATTTTTTTTAAGTTCTTCTGATACCCCAAATGTCCTGCATATAATACATTTTTCATTTCTTTCATTATTATCTTCTTAAGTTCACATTTAGCTGCCACATAAAATCTGTCATTGAATTGAAAAAATTCCATCTTCAGTCATTGAATATTTAGAAAAATTTACAAGTATGCTACCTGACTATAAGGCTGTTGCAACCTGTTGATAAATATGATCTAACCTCAATTCCTCATGCAATTTAACTTTCAGGTGTGATTTCAGGTCACTGATGGCTGAAATTTGCATTAGCTGGCCTCTTTTGCTGAGTGCATCTTCCACTCTAATCTCCTTGCCTTCTATGTACTTTTTAAAATTGAACTCACTTAAGAACTCAATCCATCTATCTTTCCTAGAATTTAAATGAGGTTGTTCAAATAGATATGTTAAACTATGATGATAATTTTTTAACTCAAACTTACTCCCCATGAGGTAGTGTCTCCACATATGGAGTGCATGAATTATTGTTGCCAACTCCAGGTCATGAGAAACATAGTTTTTCTCATATTCTTTTAAATTTCATGATTCATATCAAATCACATGACCATATTGCATAAAAAATCCTCCAAGTCCTTCCAATGATGCATCAATGCATACAACATAATATTTCTCTAAATCTGGTAGCTTTAACATTGGATCTCGAGTAAGCAATTCTTTTAACAACCTGAAAATTTCCTCACACTTTTGACTCGAAATGAACTTTACTCCATTATTTTCAAAGAAGTGTTTGGATTTTCAATTCGGTGAAATGCTTCTATAAATATCCTATAGTAACCTTCCAATCCCATGAATGATCTAACCTTTGTCACATTCCTAGGAGTAGGACAATCTTCAATAGCTCTTATCTTTACAGAGTGCACTGCTACACATTCTTCAAAGATGATATGGACCAAATATAACAATTGTTTTTGGTAGAAAGAACACTTACTGAGATTAGTGTATAGTTGATTATATCTCAAGATCTACAAAGTGACCCTAAGATGCTCTTTGTGCTCTTCTTGAGATTTAGAATAAACCAAAATATCATCTAAAAATACTATAATGAATTTATCCAAAAATTCCTTGAATACCCCATTCATTAAGCACATGAATGTGGTTGGTTTATTTGATAACCCAAAGCATACTACAATGTACTCATAATGCCCATACCTGGCCCAAAAAGTAGTCTTACTGTTGTCTTCATCCTTAATGCGCACCTAGTGATACCTGGATCTAATATCGATCTTGGAGAACACATTTTCCCCTCTCAACTAATAAAAAATATCATCAATCATCGATAAAGGATATTTATTTTTATTATGGCTTTATTCAACTTCTTGTAGTCTACACACAAACTCAACGTACCATCTTTATTCTTTGCGAATAGTCCTAGAGCTCCCCAAAGTTAAATTCTAGGGAAGATGTAACCCTTCTTCAAAAATTATTCCAACTCCATCTACAATTATTGAAGTTGTGGGGTGCTCATCATGTATTGTTCTTTAGATGCAGGAACTTCCCCAGGTACCAAATCGATGTGTCTTTTGTGAGGTATACCAAGTACATATTGGAAGATGTCTTCAAACTCATTGAGAATGGTCATTACCTATGTGAATGGCTTTGTCTCAGCTGGCGATTCTTCAGCATGAATGATGTATAGATAGCACCCTTTTCTAATGTATTTCTTCAATTGTATGGTTTAAATTTCCCTTATTGTAATTGGTTTAGGTATTCCTTTTAACTGTACGTAATTTCCATCCTCATCCAGGAAAGTCACAACCTTGTTGTGGCAATATAGAATCACATGATGCGACTCAACCCAATCCATTCCCAACAAAATATCATACGATCCCAAAGGAATTGTGTCCAAATTATATTTTCTCTACAACCCATTCATGGTAAATTTATAGTCTTCAACCACTATTATAATTTTCCTTTTCATCCCTGTAGCTAATTGCACCAATCTGTGCTTATGCAATTTTCTGCCCACTAGCTTGCATCTTTCAACCAAGTTAGTATTAACATAACTGAATGTAGTTATGGAATCAATTAAAATTGAAACTGGTAATTTTTTTTACCTTCAATTTCATTCATTGATGACTGATGATATGCTTGACAATTTTCCAAATCTTCATAGATATACGGAATGTTACGAGCTACATCCCCCACTATAGATGTTTCCTTCAAATTGTAAACTCTGGAATCCTTGTTCTTGATCTCAAGACAATTGTTTAGATAGTGGTCACCTCCACACCTCCAACATTTAATCAATGCATACTTTCCCTATCTTATGGGCTCATTTATCCTTGGTTCCATTTTATGATGTGGTTATTTGAAATAACTGAAGCGTTCATGCTTACCACCAAAGGTATTGAATCCATTTTTTCTCTGCTCTTGTTTTGTCTTCATATTACTTTTCCATCTCTTGTGAAATTATGTCCTTTTCTTTCCTTGTTCATATAAGCATCTTTCCTTCCTTATGCACTCTTTCAATATAAGTAGCTCATCATAATTGATCCGGTCTTCATATATTGTTCACAGACCACTAAGGAAATGTTGGATTTTTACTTTATCCTATTGAATAAAATCCACATCGCTTAACAACTCCAAAAATCTATTTTCATACTCATCCATGGTCATATTACCCAATCGGAGTTCAAAGAAATCAAGCTTCAAATAACTCAAGCATCTTCTTATCGTAATACTGCTATGATAAATATTTTTTATTCAAGTATTTATTAAATATTTTCGAGGATATATTCCTCTCTTCTAGACCTTCTACTTGCTTTAATTGTTCCCACCAAAGGTTGGCTTTTCCTTAGAGGTTAAATATGGCCATCCTAGATTCTTGATTGTCTAAATAGTCATGTAATTACATATACCTTTTCATCTCTTGAATCCACATCTCTACAACTTCTCTAGACTTCTCTCCATCGAGGGTAGGAGGCTTACAGTTTCTTAGCTCACCTTGTAATATGTTTTCATCTCTTTTTCTTTTCTGTTGTGTTTTAGGGATATACTTGCGATGAATTTCGGATTTCACATTTCCATGATGACTACCCATTGAATGGTGTTGGGAATGCACATATCGATCAGTGGAATTTTGGTACCTATTTTAAATTTCTTTTTTTAGGGAGTCTTCTCATTCCCTTAATATCAACAAAGGTACTTGTTGCACTTTATCATGTATTTGCATTAAATTCTGCATCATTTTTTAGTTAATTTGATTATGCCGCTCCATGTGTCGTACACGGGGACTTAACTTAGTGAACATCTCACATAGCACGTGCGATCATGGGATATTAAAGAATACCCTTAATTTTGAGAGATATTGACCCAAACACTTTTTGTTGAAACCCCCTCCCAATACTTAAAATATCCTCCCCACCCATTTTTATACCTCAATCCTTATAAACCACCCTACCCACCCCCACCTTAAACCCCTCATCCCCCCATTACCTGCAATATATTGATTCAATTTTTGATCATTTTAAAACCCACAATATGAACTAACGTGATATGATATTGGTCAACAAGTGAAGCCCCAATGGTGTCGTAGAATCTTTTCATTTACTACTTAAATATTCTTCAATGTCTGGACACTTCCTTGGGTTCTATTTCAAACCGATGGCCATTGGAATCTATCCTTTGGTCATCACCCAGTCTCCTTTCTTCTACAAATTGTGATATTTTATGGCTCTCAGCCATCTTGCAATTATTCGTGCCCACTACTCTGACAAATAGAAATTACAAGGCCTGGAAAACTATATTGTTCTAACAATGTGAAATTTATCCAAGTTTGTTAGTTGACAACTAAATTCATATGCATAATGTAATTTACACTAACCACATCAATACATTTAATTCAATCAAGTATAAATGTAAATGAATTATATAGCACAATTATCTTAATATGCAAACATATCCTAGAGGCTAAGTGTTGAATCCTTAGCTCTGATACCAAGTTGATGCGGTGTCACACTAGACCTCACAACTTTTTTTTGTTGATATGAATATTATATGCATATTTGTTACATGCATAAACCTGACAAGTAAATAGTGGAATCTTAACTAATTCATAAGACCCTTTTATTCTTATACAAATGTCTAATAAACAAAGTCCAGTAATAGAAAAATCTTGAGATTCATAAATACTCATGCGGCTATGTTTCTATGCAATTTTGAAACATAAGTTAACCTTATCTTTATTGGTAATACAAGGTTAAATAATAAATAATACTTAAACATACCCCTTTTTTATATTCTAACTGCACACTAGAAATAGCTTTAGGTTACACATTGAGTTTAACTTACCTAAAACTCATTAGGTAGATACATGTAAATAAATCCCTTTTTAATATTTTATGTATAAGAATTTATTCCTGGGAATTACGACACTTTATCATGAGTTGTGATGGAGTGAGATATGATAGAGTGAGTTGTGATGGAGTGACGAAGTGAATTGAGACAATGTGAGTTGCGACAGAGTGAGCTGCCACGGAGTGAGCTATCGCCCATTGAACTAAAACATAGTGAAGTGTGACTTAATCATATAAAGTTATGCAAAAATTTTCCTTAAGACAAGGAAATTTAATAAGTGAACTTGGACAAGTGAACTTCGACACAACCATGTAAAATTATGCCAAAAATTCCTTAAAACAAGAGAATTCAATAAATAAATTCTAACAATTAAACTGGGACACAAGCATATAAAAAATTATTCCAAACATCCCTTAAAATAAGGAAATTCTGAACTGTCACACAAGGACATAAAAATTATACTAAACATTATTTCTTTTATTAAGTCAAATGTTCATTAAGACAAGGAATTCACCCTTAAAACTTATCGTGTAGTAACTACCAAAGGTGGGGTTTCCAAAATATAAAATGTAAAATATTTATTTATTTATACTTTTCCAAATTCATGTAAGACAAAAGACATATAATTTTACCAATTCCACCCATTAACATCCAAACCCTACCATACAAATCCTTCCATTAATTTGGCCCAAAACTTGAACGTCGACATGAACACTACCTAAAAATCACAAAACCTCTAAATGCAAAATACCTAAAAATGTGCCTTGGCACAAAGTATGGTTTATAATTATTTAATAAAGAAAATTAGAACATTGTCTTTTATTCTTTTTTCAAGCTTCGACATAAAAGCTTCAACACAAACATTAATTTTCGTTAAATAACCCAAACCATTATGTGTTTTTTATAAAACCAAAACAACATGTGGTTTAAATAACCAATTCAGCATGTGGTTTTCAATTTACCCATTAGGCATAATGTGTCGAACATATCTTTGACACAAACATCTAAATTTTATTAAATAATTAATGGGTATAATATGTGTGGGACACAAACATCTAAACTTCATTAAATAGTCATTGGATCGAGCATATCTTCGACACACACATCCAAACTTTATTAGATAAAGAATGGGTTGAACATATCTTCGACACACCCAACCAAAATTTATTAAATAATTAATAGGTTGAATATATATGGGACACAAACATCCAAACTTTATTAAATAAATAATGGGTTGAACATATCTTTGACACACACATATCCAAACTTTATTAAATAATTAATGGGTCAAATATGCCTGCGACATGAACATTTAAACTTTAATAAATAATTAACAGGTCAAATATATTTGTTACACAAACATCAAAAATTTATTAAAGCAATAATGGGTCACACACACATCCAAACTTTATTAAATAATTAGTGGGTGGAATATTTTTGTGACACAAACATTTAAACTTTATTACATAATTAATTCAAACATTTTATTTAACTCTTAGGAGATATTATTTTCCAAATAAAACAACTTCGACATACGAGTTCAAGCCTCGGAATTAACATTATCCAAATGGAATGACTTTAACCTTGACTTAAATAAAGAACTCACATTCATAAAATTTTGAATAATTACCACATAATTAAACTTGCACATATTTCATACCCATGAATTAATCAAAATAAAGCATGAATTTATAGCTTGCATCCAAACTTCGGAAATTTTACAAGGAAATCCTTCAAAACTTTTATTAGTCGTTAATTATTTACCATTTCAGATTTTTCTTTTTTGTAAGTTGAGATCTAATCTATTAGAAAAAGAGAAAAAATAATAGTATCGGCAAAAAAATAGTTCGGCCTGCTCAGGTGGAGCAGGTATGGAGTATCAAAGTATAGTTAGGCCCTCCCTCCGAGAGGGAAAACATATCGAAAATGACCCTCCCTCCTGGAGGGAAAATAGGCCTGCCAAATGAACATAGACAAAAATGCTTATAGTTCAAAGATGGTGTGGAAGGCACCAACACGTGGATAGTACATAAAATGAGGAAGCCAAACATAAACAAAACTAAGTGGCACGTGGCCAGAAAGAACCTGAACGTGACACATGCAATAGGAAGAAGGACACATGGTTGTGAATACCATAGGTCATGGTTTCTGCCCAGGCCATGGTACTTCTGTGATTGGACATGTGTAACCTGGAGATGCTGGGTGCACAGGCTCGCTTGAAGATGTTGCCATTTCCTCGTCACTGGAGCTGCAGGCTTCCTTCCCTGAGACTGCAGGTGGATTTTTGGTCAGTAATGGAGAGGTCTTCTTCGAGACAATTAGGTTGGACGAGAACTTGCACGCAGAGCTGGAGGAGGGTTTGAGGTGCGGAGGGGTAATGGAGCTCTGTGGTGGAGCTGAGGTACTAGACGGACATAGAGAGTCTTGAGATAAGATCGGTTGGGGACCGGGTGGTGTAGTCTCTTGGGGGGGCAGGGGTGGTTGAATAGGAGGGGCAGGGAGTGATGGAACCAGAGGACCAGGTGTGCGAGTAGGTTTTTTAAGACCTAGTAGTTCTGTTGTCACTCCACCGTGCATCCGACTGCACCAAGCGCTCTAGAAAATTCATCCTTCCAGTCCTAGAAAATTCTTTGCACCTCCTTAGGAATTTCCAAGTCAAAGCCATTGTTGCTAGCTTGAGAAGAGAGGGGAATATTTCCTTCTGACCATGCATGGTGTCCTCGTCCCCTACGTGAAATGCCTCTCTGTCTTCTAGGCATGGCGGAGGGATGAGATGATTGGCTTAACCAAGGCTCTGGGTGGGCTAGCTAAGATAATGGAGAGCGGTACAAGGGTGCGGAGCAGTAGAGAGATAGGTGAGGGTGGCTTGAAGCAGAGGGTGTTGACCCTATTGCACTGAGTGATCATGGATAGCTTGAGGAATCGGGAGAGTGATAATGAACCAAAGGAGTAGAACAGCGGGGTAAAGCCAAAGGGCCAGCGCCCCAATTGAATGGCTCTTGTGCGAAGCACAGCAGCCAAGCGAAGGAGTTATGGCATCCAAGCTGTGATGAGACAACTTTGTCCTTCCATCGATCTATGGAGTGGCCATGTCTATCCGGGTCTTGAAGGCCATTAATGGCTATGGGTTGAGTGATGGCTGGAGGGGGCACATTAGCCTCCATGTTGTTCTGACTCACACCCGCATCTGGGGTACCATTTCAGAAATTAAAACACAATTTCCAAGAAAATACACTTATCTACGAAATAATTGAAATGGGAAACTGGTTCATGGAAGCCACACTCCACCCAACCTTAGGAAATTCTGCTCATTTTTCTCTTAGCGTAACTGCACCCCCAAGATGAGACTCATGCATTCACCATAGATTCTTATGGCCAATCTTAGGTTTCTCTCAATTTTCCTCACTTGACAACAAGATTTACTGGTTTATTACCAAATCCATGCCAACTGTGCAATTCCTTCCCTTAGCTTCATTCTAGCTAGAACCACAGTGAAAACCATCTCTGCATTTGTGCTTGCAATTCCACCAAAATAATTTCTTACACCATTGTCATATTATTGGTGCAACCAGAGGAAAAAAACTAGGAAAATTTATCAACACAAAGTTAACAAAATAGGCTTGGGCTTATAGGTTCACTCAACCAACCCAATTGCCACAAACTGGTCAAATGGGAAAGATTGCTCTGAAACTAAACTTGTTTCTATGTCCTCTAGCAATTCCAATTGATCATGAATTTTATGTTCAATCACAATTCTTCTCAATGCTACCACATTCTCATGTTGCACAGTACATTTTATTCTTCTTTTCTTTTACATTCTCTCAGACTCTTTGTCTCCATTGTTTTTCCTCTACCTCCTTTTACCCAAGGTTCCCCCAACCTTGCATGTCCTTATCACCTTTTTGCAACACATGTCCAATTTTTCCATTAACTTCTTAACACCCTTTTTAACTTCAAAAACAGGTTTAAGGAATTATTTAGGGAAATTATGGTTTTAATAAAGTTATAAGGTAAGAAGAGTTAAATAGGGTCAAACTTGTCTTTTAGGCTATATGATACCACCCCCTCACTGACCTAGGTGAATACACAAGTCCCCGTTCATTCAGCGTGTTGGATCTGCCACTACCAACTTAAATTTAATATTAACAAAAAAATTGCAACATGAGTTATGCGTTACATGAAATCATAGTCTTTTACAAAATTACATTAACAAAACAATGGGGTTTCAAACCAGCGGTGTTACACCATCTTTTGCTTGTAGGAAGAGTCCCCTTTTGAGATAGTTATTTTAGAAGCTAAACTGTCCCAAATGTCAATACAAACCAGAATTTGTGTCATAGTCATAACCCCACTGTCCACAAAACTTAAATCAACATTGTTGAAGACCCCAACTCTCAACTAATTAATGTGAAGATTTGTTCAGCCCAAAGCTATGGCGGCAAGCCTGGTAAGAAGATCTGAATGGGTCTGGAAAAAAACTATTCTTGCACTTGGCAACAAATAAAAGGGTCTAAGGCTTTAAGTTCATTATGGCTGATCCCAAATACCATATCCCCACCAGAAGCTCCAACGCATGCTCAGTGAACTAGAAAATGGCTCAAATCCACCCATTAGCAAGTAGATACAATCGCAGAGTATAACCAAATAGAACCAACTAGTGAGAACCAACGCACTCCTTTAGGTATTTGTAACCCATATAACTCCTTACAAATCGCCCCACCACAACATTTTTAGAACGGGTGACTACTTCACTCATTGGGACATCATCTCGAAGGGCCAACTTGACTAGCCTTTTTTCAGCTTGATGCAATGTTTGCTGCAAGAAAACTCTTAGAAACCCTCCTAGAAATTCTTTGAAACTCTCCAAAACCTCTCTACATAGATCTACCTCTCTATGTTGGGTTGCTGCAAGAAGAAGATGTAGTGGCACCCATGAAAACTCTTAGAAACCCTCCTAGAAATTCTTTGAAACTCGCCAAAACCTCTCTACATATATCTACCTCTCTACGCAAGGTTGTTGCAAGAAGAATATGTAGCTGCACCCATGGAAACTACATAGGTCTATCTAGTTTATTATTTACTATGTATGTTTTTTTGTCACAACTACCCCTAAGCAGTTTTACTTTCCCAATTATTAACAAGGTAATATTTTTAGATCTAGTTTATTATTGGATTCCATGTTTTTTGTGAGTTTTCAAAGTTTTTTTTGAAGGGTTTATATATATGAATGCAAGATATAACAACAATGGATTTTGTATGTATATTTTAATGAACATATATACTTACAAATGCAGGATGAAAAAATATAGTTAAATAATTGTTGGATTGCATTCAAACAATCCTTTTGCTATTCTTGAAAATTCATAGATTACATCTAATTGGATAAAAATTATAAAAATAGATAAATTTTATGAATCAATAAAGTCTTTGTGATCTAGTTTATTGTTGGTTTGTATCGTTTCTATGAGTTTTCAAATATCTTTGAAGGTGTTAACAGTAGATTTGTATCCTAGTTCTACCCTAGGTCTTTTCTTAAAAAATCATTTTCTCCCTAAGTTCCTTAGATTAGCATTAGATTCCTTCGGTTATAATTTACCATTTACTTTTTTATTTTGTTATGATAAATAGGAAAAATGTGGCTCATTTTCATTAATTCTTCCAAAGTTTATTATAAATATCATGAAAAGTGTTAACCTTTGATGAATGACTTATAGATTTCAAAGTTATATATTGCAAATGGTCATATTACATTCTGGCAACAAAATTCATAATTGGGTTATAGGATGGCACTATCATATTGTCTATAGTTGGAAATTGGCTTGTGACATTTTCCATAAGCTAGGTGTGTCTTTAGTGGAGGAGCTTCTGCTCATAATGACTGACAGGAGTTAGCATTATGAGTTTTTCTTGAGATCATAAAATACATTGAATCAAGGGACATTACTCTGAATTAATTTATGAAATTTCACATATCAATTATTGTTTGTATAACGTGGCTTAAATAGGAGTGGCACATATCAAACTAGAAGAAGTGACCTAACAGGATCAAAATCATTTGCAATGAAGAGGGTCAGTGGAAACATTTGTAGGTTAGAACCAACAAATATTAAGTGGGATGAAGAATTCCCTAAATGCGCGGAGATGATGCAGAAAGCGGGTTAGTTTTCATTCTATGAAAGGATAACTGGTCACAACTTCAAAGTAACAAATACCTTTGTGAAGAATCATAAGGATTCATCTGTCAATTTGCAAATCCTAAACTTCAAAGTAAATGAAGTCGCAATTGTAGAAGCAATGGAGATAACCCTCGAAGGCGAAAGATGGTTTTAAAAAACACTTATTTGAGGTTGATCAAAGCATGTTCTAGTTTCCCAGTTTTTAAAATCTTGATTGGGGTAACAAAATCCATCTAAATAATTTAAAACCTCAATGGGGGGATGTACTTAATATTTTATAATGCTACATCACCTGTGAGGGCCGATTTGCAACAATGTTCAGGTATCATTTGAGGTTTTTATTGCATATGAATGATGAATCTAGATTAAATTTTCCTTATTACATGTCTAAGAGCCTAGAAAAGATGGTTACAACGGTAAGGAATCACCCTAGCCATACCATTCATTTGGTTTTCCATCATGGCTTAATCAAATTATTAATAACCACTGAATTAAAAAAGCTGGACAGATCCCAACAACTTTTTTTTGGGTATGCTTTTGAACCAAAGACATCAGAGGCTCAGAAGCATGATGATAATAAAGATACATAGAATAGATGCAGGGGTTTGAGATGGAAAAAGAGAAAAGGTGAATATGCAAACAAATAACCAGAAAATGAAGTCAATATGGATAATGAGCCTGTAACAAAATTTTTGAAAATAGAGGTACAAAGGGAATTAGTTTGTGATCTTCAATAGGAAGAAATGATTACTCCCAATACTCCTAGGGAGGTTGAAGAAAATAACATGACCCCATAAATTTCCTCTAGTACAAAGAATGATTATACGCTGGCTCCCAAGGATTGGGGAAGAAATTGGAGACACAAAACCAAAACAAAGAATAAACTGAGGATGAACATGAAGGCTATCCTTAATTCAAAATTTCAAAAAGATGGTGTAACTTTCATAGAAGACTCCTCCAACGATGAGGATATACAAGTTGCCGATGAAGCGTATCATGCAGTGGATCAAACCCTTAGGGAGATTCAAGAAGAATTGAGGTATACACCAGATCTATTCGAGAAAACTAGTAAAGGGTTAACATAAATTTCTTGAATTTGAAATAGGTACATGTTCCAAACCTTCATCTATTGAAGAATTAAATGAATAGGAGGATATTCCACATCAAAAGGTTATAGACTCATTGTCAAAATTTGAAGTCCTAAAAAAATCATTAACCTTTTTTAAAGATCAAAATGGATATTTGAATGATGCAAATGAAAATTTAATGATAATACACATGAGGTTGAGAGAAGATCTAAAAGAAAGTAATACACGTTATCAAGAACTAATAATAACTTCCAAGTAACTGCTAAGGAGAAAAAGAGTCACTCTGCAACATAATGAAGAACTTATGGGTCAAAATAAGGAACTCCAAACCAGGATCCAAACAATGGATGCAGAGTACTCTCGGATGCAAAGGCGATCACAGGAACTTAATGGATTAACAATGATAGCTGAAGCAGCAAGGAAGCTTTGATTTTTGTGATGAAGAAAACTCAAGGTCTGTTGAGATTTTCTAGGTGTTGGACTCAGGTCATATTTCCAAAAAATATGCGATGGCATATTTTATGTTATGATTATCATCTTCATTTCCTAGTTGTTAGTGATAGATGGAAGACTTTAGGTTATGATTCATAGAAAAAAATAGAATAGGTGTAATCTTTTCTATTTTTGGTTTATTCAATCCATAAATACTATATCTCAAACTGTTACGGTTTCAAATTATTTTGTATATATATATGACAATGAAGAATAGGAAAGGCATTAGGAAGTGGTTTTGGAGATCAAGTTACATTTCATTTGTATCAAGCATGTATTTCAGCTTTCAATGATTTATATAAAAGACTATCTTAGAATGATGTTATATTCGACATGAGCTATTTTTCTTCTCTTGTCATAATGAATGTATATGTTCAGTTTGAACACCTGATTCATAACTTTTTTCTCTGATAAATGTTTTCTATCCTTGAATTCTTATGAATGGGTCGATGTTTATTAGGTACTCTAGATCCGAATCTCACTCTTCATATAATGCATACTCATAGTCTTTCTTTTGCTCATAGTTTATTTATTTATATTGTTTGATACCTTGTTCTTGATGACTACTTTAGTTTTTGGAAAATATTCATAAAACAAAACTTAGTCATCTGATCAAGACCTTTAATACTATCTGGACTATGAGCCTTATTAGTCTAGGTGCAGACTCGAGTGATAACATCTTCTGGATTCATTTTTGGGTACGGAGAAACGAAAGTAAATCTTCCTTGGGTATTTTAAAAATGATGATTTTGGAAGGTGAACAGAATGAGGGTATTTTGTAGAATACATTTTTCACATGTAGATAAAAAACATCATAGTGGCTTACAGTGAGTTGGAACTAGGGGAAATACTTTGTCTCCTTTGCATTGAGCAGTTCCATATCCAGAGAAATTATTAATGGAATCTAGGAAAAATCTCAGTTCTACATCAGAGAGTACTCATTAGTGTACATCAGTTTCTGAAACATCAACCAAATTTACTCAACCCTCTTCTTTCTTAAATCTTCCAATAGTTGAAGAAGCAAAAAAGAAATAATTATGTTGGTTTATTGGTCAATATTGAGAGGGGGAGTGAATCAGTATTGTTATATTTTTACTATCTTAACCACTTTATAAATCTATCATTAAAAACATAGAACACAAATTTAATGTGGAAGCCAAATAGGGTAAACCACCAATACGTCCTATTACTGCAAAATTGTGTTTTACAAGTAGTTTTCCTGCTGCTAAAGACAAGGATGGTATTACACCCTATTTACCAATACCAATTGGAAGGAGGATATGACGCCCTGGTTTATCAACTACAACTGAAAGGATGCTACAACACCCTATTTAGAAATGCCAATTGGAAGGAGGCTATGACCCCCTGGTTTATCAGCTATGATTGGAAGGATTATACAACACCCTATTTACCAATGCTAATTGGAAGGAGGCTACAACCCCCTCTTTTATCAGCTACAACTGAAAGGATGCTACAACACTCTATTTACCAATACCAATTGAAAGGAGGATACAACCCCCTGGTTTATCAGCTACAACTGAAAGGAGGAAACAACCCCCTTCATGGATATTTCTTGCCCTAGCGTTGTCCTGCCAACCTTGAATTTTATAACACCCACTGGTCTCTGATTCTGATCATACAATTCAAACTGCAGATACATCTTCCTTCTTACTCAGACCGTTGCTTAAATACTCCTCACAATTTAAGCTTCTTTCAATAGTTGTCTCTTCAAAGTGAACAAACATACCTTTCACTGTTGCACCCTTTCATATTAGAATATCACACCTTTCAGAACATCCTTTCACATTATTCCATTGATCCTGCACCTTAGAGATCGTTTCCACATCTTGGAAACCATTTCCACATGTCTATCCAACGTTTGCAGGTGCTTCCACACTGCCAAACTTCTTTTCGCAGAATCAAATTCCAGATCCAATCAGAGTGTTTGATCCTATCTCTAAGTCAATCTAAACCGTTGATCTAACCATCTATTTCCACCTCAAAATCGCCTTTCTGCACCAATATTTCCTTATCAATGATTCCCCACCATTGGTCCATGTTGGTCATTTTCTTGATCGTTGATCTCCAGATTGCGGGATGCAGGATGTGGGATGTCGACTGTTTTCTTTTTCCTTTCCACAAAATCCTTTTTGTAAGATTATTCCACACCGTTGATCTATTTTAGAATAACTAACTTCAGCCATTCAATCTCTCCATATTGCAGGATGCGGGATGTGGGATGTGGAAAAGCAACATTTCTCCTTTCCACAAGCTCCTTTCTGCATTTTTTCTTCTACGTCATCGATATTTTGCAAAGTCTTTCCTGAACATTGATCTTGTGGATTGCGGGATGTGAGATGCGGAATAACGCTTTCCTATTTTGGACTTCCGCAACTTTGTTTCTGCATTGCAAATTGCAGGATGCGAAATCAAAATTTCCTATTTTGGACTTCCGCAATTTTCTTCCGCAACTTTGTTTCCACATTTTCTTGGAACATGAATTTCTTGTGGATTTACCCTTGGGCATCCAATCTTGATCTTTTTTAGAACTTTGGCTTTTTCGCCTATATTTTGTGAGATGCTTCCTAACTGTTGGATATTGTGCGGTATGCTTCCTAACCATCCATTCTAGAACTAATTCGTATCTACATTCTGTATTTGTGCATTATACAAAAACCGATCCTTATTCATCGGATCTCATGTAGATAACTATGTTTCCTCATCATCGTGCCATGTCATCACTACCTTAGTCTTTCACTGAGTACATCATCATGAGGACACCATCATATTCCATGTCATGATATGTGTCATGCCACATCCTTAACTATGCCATGCCATCTCATTACTGCCTTAGTCTTTCAGTGATTTTGTCCTACCATCATATCCACTAGTTATTCCTTTGTCATTTGTGAACACCTTTGACATCAATGACAACTATAACCCAAATTTGACAACAAATTATCTATCCTTGTTCCTCAGTTTCAGAATCCCATTCAAGTTCATAGTTTTAGATTTTACTCTAATACTTTGTCATCTGAGGATGTAAATGCATATATTTTTAACTCTAAACAATTTGATTATTTTAAACCATCATCATCACTTTACACGCCTCTTACTAGTATAATTCCCATTAGTCAAGTAAAGGGAAGTTTACCAACTTCTTAGATCTAGTCATCAACTCTTCAGGTTCAAGAACCTCCTACACAAGATTCTTCAAATATGGAAGCTCAACCTCCTAATAGGATGGATGCCATAGTAGTTTCTAGATATGCTCCATTAGTCTTACCCCAACCTCTAAATTCTCTTCCTGGTGGAGATTATCATAAGTATATCCCAATATTCAATGGCCAGGGAGAGGTTACAATAGAAGAACATTGGAATTCCTATTTTAACTATGTTTATAACCAAAATATAGAACATCAGGATGTATGGATGCGAATCATTGTTCAAATTTTAGATGGAGAGGTAAGGAAATGGTTTAGAGAATTTCCTCCAAACTCAATTGATGGGATAAATGCTTTAGAATAAGTCTTTATGAGACAATGGAGAGATACTAAAGATTATATTTATTATATAACTGAGTTTTGAGCCTTAAAAAGAAAACAAGGGGAAACAATTACTAATTTTACTAAACGCTTCAACAAAATGCTAGTAAAATCCCTGCAGAAATCAAGCCTACTGAAAAATCTACAAAGCTAACATATGCAAATTATTTTGATGCTAAATTCTCTCTATTACTAAGGGAAAGATGGGACATTACTTTAGTAAACATGCAAGAAGCATATTTGGAGGTAGAATCAAACCTGATGGCAGCTAATAAGTTGAGAAATAGGTTAGATTATCATGGAGAAGACAAGAAAAAGAAAAAAATAAATGTTACCATCTACTTCAAGGAAAAAAGTAGAAGATAGTAAAATGGATTATATGACCAAACTCATTGAAAAATTGTCTATGAAATCAGTGGTCTGGAAATGGAAAATAGAAATCAAAATAAGTTTGTTTAGGATAATGATAATAAAAATCCTAATCAGTTTATAAGACCATTTAATCCTAGTTTTTTTCCTAGAGATAGGAGGAACAATGAAGACAAAAAAATACAACCTCCCCTTCAAAATAATTTGATACAGGATGATGAGTCATATGAAATAGATGAAATGGATGTTGAATACTTAGATCCTCATATTAATCAATTGGATTATACATACCCTTCTCATTTTCTAACTAAAACTAAATACCACTATGAAAAAATGGTTGATTATCATGAAACAGATAATTTTGAACAAGGGTCATACATGTCGGAAATTTGTCAAGAGATGCAGTTGAAGTCATATGCTCTCAAATATGGGATGAAGTAGACATCACAGGGAAATAATAATGTAATGAATGTTCCTATGAAACAAGGATTGTCTCTTGAGAAGAAGCATGAGCAACAAGGAAGTAGAGATAGTGTTACAAAAAAAAAAAGTAGGAAGAATTGCTACTAGTCTTAATTTGGAAAATGAAATTAGAAAAATAAAGATTCATATTCCATTGACTGAGCTAATTAAGAATCAGTCATATAGAGAGCCCACTCTCAAAATCCTGAATTCGCCAACAAAGTCTATCCCTTCATATGTGATTAATTTGCAAAATGAGAATACGACCATTATTTTTGGTCCCAAAACATTTGATCAGGCAGATGATAAATCTGATTATCCTCCTCCATTTTATATCACTCTTACAGTTCATGATCAAATGTTATACAACTGTCTTCTAGAATCTGGTGCTTCACACAATCTCATGCCTAAGGAAGTCATGGAATATTTAGGGCTTACTGTCACTAAACCCTATCGTGACCTCTATACTTTTAAATCTAGAGCAGTAAAATGTCTTGGGTTCATTAAGGATGTTGTGGTTAGTATTACACAATTTCTAATGAAAAATGTACTCATGGATGTTGTCATAGCTTATATTTCTTCTAAATCCTATATGTTGTTATCAAGATCATGGGAATAGAGGGTATGGGGAACCCTTTAAATGGATATTTATTATGCTACGATACCAGTATTTGGAGGTGAGTATAAAATACTTTATAGAGAAGTACGACTTGCATATTTGGTAAGTGATAATAAAAATACTACAAATCATCCAATTTATTCAGTTCAAGAAGATTTTGGTTCTTGCATATTACATCTAAATGATGATGCCACATGTATTTTACAAGTTGAGAAAGAGCATACATTTCAGCCTAAAATGAGAGATCAAAACCATTTATGGCAGATGTACTTTGATGGTTCATCATGTAAAGAGGGAGCAGGAGCATGTATTGTACTTATTTATCCTAGAGGTGGGATTATTTCCTTAATGTATAAGCTGGAATTACAAACAACAAATAATATTGTTGAATATGAAGCATTGATTCTGGGGTTAAGAGATGCAAAGGACTTAAATGTTCAGCAACTTACTGTGTTTGGTGACTGTTAATTAATAGTACAACAAGTGAAGGATGTATATTAGGTCAAACAACATTTGTTGAAAGTATAACAAAATGAGGTATGGGATTTGGTTGATAATTTTTCCTTAGATTTCAACATAACTTATATCCCAAGAGATAATCAAACAACAGATTCATTGTCCTTGGCAGTAGCTTATTTTAAAGTTCCCGAATTAACACACCTTAAGTATCCAATTGAAGTAAAATACAGACCTTCAATTCCATACGATATTAAACATTTGAAATTTTTTCATAATGATAAGGAGATTAAAGAATTTTTAGAATTAACAAATGAGTTCTCTACGTCACTGATTGATCAAGACCAAGATGCTGACTAGGATGAAAATGCTTCATGTACAAAGGATTTAATTGGAAATCATAAGATAGTTGAACTAAAAGGAAATTATATTCCTAAAGGACTTGTTCATCTTGAAAGATTGTTCTCAAAAGATGATACTTTATTGAAGCCTACATTACATTCTATTGAAGAAAATGTCTTAAGTTGTAATATTGGTTATGAAATTGAACCTAAAATGATTAAAATATCTAAGACACTTTCATAAAAGGAAAGGAACATGTACATTAAACTACTGAAGGAATTTGTTGATATTTTTGCTTGGTCATATGAATATCTGAAAACATATAATGCCAGCATAATCGATCATAAGATTCCCTTAAATCCAAATACTAAGCCTTTTAGAAAAAATCTTAGAAGACTTAATCCAACATTGCTTCCAGTTATTGAAAAGGTGGTTAAAATATTATCAATGCATATATTATAATACCTCTTAGATATTCTTCTTGGGTAGCAAATATGGTATCAATACATAAAAAGAATGGGGAAATAAGGCTTTGTGTATATTTTCGTAATTTGAACAGATTATCCCTTAAAGACAATTATCATTTTCCCAAAATTGATCAGATCTTACAGAGAGTGGTGGGTTCCCAAAGGATATCAATTATTGATGTATTTCTAGCTATAATCAGATTCTAGTACAACCAGAGGACATGGGGAAAATAGCCTTTACAACTCCTTAGGGTACACTTATGTACGACAAATTTCCTTTTGGGCTCATGAATGCAGGAGCTACATTACAGAGAGCTATGGATATAGTTTTTATTGGTGAGAAAGAAAAGTTTGTAGTTATATATCTAGATGATATTACAGTATTATATAAATATGATTATGAACATCTAACGCATTTAAAATTAACTTTCCTTAAATGCAGGAAATTTGGATTATCTTTAAATCTGGAAAAAGAGTATCATTTTTCTATGGTAGAAGGTAAGATCTTAGGTCATATAGTCTATGCTGAAGGGATTAAAATAGATCCAGAAAGTGTTAAATCCATCCTGAAGATCAACATCCCTATAAATAAAAAAGGGATTCAATCCTTCATTGGAAAAATAAACTTCTTAAGGTGGTTTATCCGCAATTTTGCAGAAATCATTAAACATATCACTGAGATGCTTGATGACCTTCTATTTTTTCTATGTACTGACCAAATTTCAAGTCCAATTATATAAGGAACCAAGCATTTTGATCAAGCTTTATATATGTTTATCATCCATTTTGGATTCATTCATATAAAATTTGAAGACTACTCTATGAAGCCTTTGATAAGGTAATTTTTATGATTATTTTATCTATTTCATTCAGTTTAAAATAGAATTTCAAAGGTCATATCTAATGAATAATTATTTGGTATATAGAATATTGTTATTATGCATATTTCTCACTCANTTTATCTATTTCATTCAGTTTAAAATAGAATTTCAAAGGTCATATCTAATGAATAATTATTTGGTATATAGAATATTGTTATTATGCATATTTCTCACTCCCCTGACCCGACACTCCCGTTGTTAAGCTAGGAAGCATATTTCAGGCTAAATTTATGAGAAATCCGTGAAGATTCCAGAGAAACCGTTCGAAACCCACTTCCCAAACAAGGTGATTTACCTTCGCTCAAGATGGATTTTGAAATTTATCAATGGATTGGGAGGAATTCGCATAGGATTTATATGGATTTTTCTAGATTTTGTGCATGACCGATTTTCCAAATTAAAAGATTTGTTGAGCGACATAGAGCTTAGGGGATTTGGTTTTGATCTTCTCCTCTGGGTCTGAATGTATAAATCAAGGTGTGTAGAGGAGCAGAGGGATCCACTATCATTGTATGAGACTTTTGAGACTGTAATTTTTTGAGAAAGAGCCAAGTGTTATGCGTTTGTAAACAAGATTTGATTTTTAATGAAGCTGGTATATTTTTGAGATATTTGATCTGAATTAGCCATTTCTAGTGTGTGATCCAAGTTGGGAAGGGCCCCTAAATTTGCTAACACCCTGGCTATTCATTTATTTGATTCGATTTCATTTTTATTTCTAACTTGCATGATTATTATCAGTTATATTTTAAATTTATTTATTTTTGCATTGCTTGTGAGTTTAAAGGATTTGTTTGCAAATGAACAACACATGTACCATTTTTAGATAAATCTGCCTTTGTATTCATTGCACTATATTATCTTTGCAATAGTCCAACACTGATTCAATCTCAAATATTTCCTTCTCCGCAATTCCACGTTCTGAATCCCCTTTCCCTTCTTTCATTATTCTACATTCTAGCGCTTCCTGTCAATACTTGCATGCATGAATTCACTATATTGAACAACCGGATTCATTTGTTTCACTACTGCCAAACTTTCCATGACTTCATTTGCATCCATACCTAAATGCTATGATCTAATTTGCAATTGTATTCAATTACAACTCCATTCATGATAATATTTTCTTTAACATAAAATAATAAAATAATAAATAAAGTGCTTAAGTGGATTGTTATTCCAAAGAGATTGTATTCGTGACATGTGATTCAGAACAAAGAACAAACTAATTGAATTTTTCCATTTTAATTCATATTGACATGCATCACTTTTTATTTTACTTTCATCACCTTCCTTTCTTGATTTCTCAGGTGAAGCATCTTAATGACAAATCTTTGAAATGAACAGTTTGCTTTGATTTTCCTATAGTTTCTTTTAATTCATGTACTAGTTTTTGTACAAGTCTACCATGTTTTAGTAATAGATATATTTGCAATGATAATTTAGCTTGGATTGTTTTTATTTGGTTTCCTTGCAATTTAATAACTTCAATTACCAAAGGTTATATTTAAGGCCTCAATCGTAACATATGGCCTCTCCATAACAAGCTTCTTCCCTAGTTATTGAGATAGATACCCCATTTATTTGCTTTGTTTATTACAATTGAGTGTGTTTGTCATCATTAGGTCAAGCTAGATTAATCCATATTAGGTTAGATTAATTTTATCCCACTCATACTATGCTTGCACCTAAAATCGTACGAGCTCTGATCGATAATTAAGTGTCGAAATAGATAGCATATATTTTACTCGACATTTTTGGCGTCGTTTCTGGGGAGGTGCTAATGGGGTTGAAGTCTAGGTTGATAGGGGTAGATAGGTTTCTTTTACATTACACAACAAGGGGGAGGGGAAAACGATAAGACACGAATATGAATTCACTACGGTATTTCCATTGGGTAACATATTGATGCATCCACTTTACTGGGTTGCCCCAAATCCTTGTTGTTCCTTTCTCGCAAGTGTGTTTACTTTTTTTAATCTTTGATTTATTTTTCTACAAAAGTGTGTTTCTCTTTCTGCAAGTTCATGTAGTTTACTTTCTTGCAATTTAATTTTATGCAAGTGTTATTTTTGCAAGTTTGGGTGTGTTTACCTTCCTCAATTTAATTTCATGCAAGAGCGGTGCATTTGATTTATGCAAATATGTTTTTAGTGGTAGGTAGTCTTGATTAGAATAATTTAAAACAAAAATAAAACATAAATAAAAGAAAAAGAGAAATTTGGGTTCTGTAAGAATCCCAAACACTAATGCTTGTGCGAGACAGGAACAAAACAATCGACAAAATGGATTCAGAGGTGACCATCAATTTGGGACAACTTTCTCAAATCCTAGCAGCGATTAGAAGTTCTGATTATTACACTAAACACATCCTGACAACAGTTAATATTTTATCTACCTCTCCTGATATACAAATGAACCAAATACCCAAGAGACAAAAAATATATATTCCTTACCAAATTGCACAAGAAATAAACAACTTGGGGACTACATCTGATGGAGAAAAATATGAAATTGAGAAGTTCTCGATATGCCTAGAAAAAGATACGACATGTATTAAAGAAATCAATAATCCAAGAGATGAAGGTCTGCAAAACATGATGAAGGGAGGTGAGTATCAAGAATACATTGAAAGCTAGTTCCAAAAGGTAACCCGACCACAATACCATTCCTTCCTTCAACACCTTCTGATGAAGAAACAAGTAACTCGGTCCATTTTCTATATCCAATTAAACTCTGCAATAAATTTTTCATATGAGGATAAAGGTATATTTTTCATCTTGCTTCTCACTTGGTTACAATGGAGTGTTCATATACTTGAATGGAATGTTTTCTTTCTTCTTAGATAGACTAGTAAAATATGTATATAAATAAAAGTTCCATAAATAGGCATGTTGAATCCTCAGTTGGGTATGTTACTAGAATGGGTTTCAAGGCTTGCAACAGAGGGGAAAAAACCCAGACTTAAAGGCTTCGAAAGGTCCTACACAAGGAAAATTCTATCCCCATCCTGTTTGGGTAGTAATTTCCGATGGATATTTCTATCCTCCGCTGGCACTTGTGGATTTGATCCTTAAAGGATCCATTTTCCAGTGTAAGAAAACTGGATTGACAAGGAGATCAAAGGAAAGTGTAAACTAACTAAGCAAAGAAATATAATCTAGATCTACACTAGTCTAAAAGATGTATTTGGTTTTATTTACATGTCAACTTGAGATGTTAGACAGGAAAGCATTTAACTAAATTAACAGAAACATAAATAAGATCATTTACTTGTCCTTTAACTCACAATCAATTAATGAAAATTAACTAACAATAATTTAAAATTAACTTCATTCAAGGTTAACCTACATGCACGTTTGTTAATTGAAAAATCAACACATTTGTTATCTAATTTCACTGCATAATAATTCGCAGAAATAGATAAAGACTTTAACAGAATAAACTCTTTAAAAATTTATCAGTACATGAATCACTAATAGAGAGAAATCAAAGTTGTGAATAAATGCATGCATCAATTGCAAAGGACAAACAACAATATTGATCCATCACGTCCTAACCATTGGAGAATCTTTCCCATGGGCCTCTATCTTATCCCAGAGCTTAGAACAGAAATCCAGAGTTATCAAAAGGCCACTGCCCGAAAGAAACCTAATTTATTTTTGTCAGCCTTCGTCATCGATGTATTCTTCACTCATTTTCAATATCCCAATTTGGGATAGAACTGGGATTTACCGTCCCCAATAGTACCTATTTACTATTCAGAGTTGTGGGATACCAATTATGTAACTAGGTTCTATGAAATTTGTGAAAATTTCCTCGACCTTATCCATTTTCTAATCTTTAAAAAGGAAGCTCCCGCCTTCTCAGTCATAGCCAAAACCCTCATTGCTACGATGGGTGACTAGTATGTTGGTGAGTCCCTTGAATATTCTAGGGCCTGTGGCGACAATACTGTCCACATGTTTCCAAGGGTTGTCCCTGACAGGTTGTTCATTGAAGAAATATATTTCCAGACTGTGACTGAAGGAGTTTATAAGAAGCTTCCTGGACCCAAAATAAGAGTTTGTCCTTAGTTCCCTCAGAACCTTGGATATTTAAGCATACCAAATTCAACCTGGGCTATAGAGCTAAGTGACCATATAATTTCTCTAAATCTTGGTTTTTCAAGCAAGAGACAACATGATACCAAGGGATTTCTTGATGCTCATCTCAGGCAGAACCATTCCAAAGGTGGCTACACTCATGAAGAAATCCCAGATGACTCCATCTACCAAGGAGTAGATACCTTTTCTGAAGTATTGGCCAGGGCCAAAAGAAAAGAGGAAAAGAGTCAAATCCTACAGTATTAGAAATAACTCAGAGACAAGATTTGAAATTACAGGGCAATGGAATTAGACATTCAGGAAAAGCTGAGAAAAGACAGGGAAGAAAAGGAAGCTCAAGCAATCAAAGATTCATCAGTGACAACTAACTCAGATAGGGATAAAGGCAAAGGCCCTATGGAAGGTATTCCATAGGAAAATTTTGCTTAGCAAGTCAAAGCCTTGATACATACTTCCCAACAGTTTAAAGAAAAAATGACAAATATGACTTCTATGTTAGACACTTAAGAAATTGCAACTAATCAGCATGTTGATAATGTTCAGGTAACTACTGCAGTCACTCAAAACATCTGGTGATCAGGTGATTGCTGAGATTAAGCCACTGTAAAGATTAAAGGTTTAGGTTCCTTGTTCTTTGGCTCATACCGTAGACTTAACTAATTATGATAAAGAAGAAGAAGAAGTTTCTCCTATTCCTGTCACTGAAGAGGCAGATGACCATTTGGAATATTTTCTATATTTGTTCAATAGTAAAGCTAATAATAGTTCCATTCCAGTTCCAAAAATCCCACAACCCTCTTATGTACCTAAATCTTCAACTGTAGCATTACTCCTGTCATCTATCGAAACACTATCCATTCTTCCTGCTGGAGTATTTCCACCACCATCGTTGTCTCAACTTTATCACACCGTGACTACCACAACTACCCCTATCTCCTCTCGTCCATTTCAAAACCCCATGCTTCAATCTAATATTGAAGATTCACAATTGTTTAAGATTCCTATGCACATGCCTTCATTCTCTTTATTATCAACATCTATTTGTGATAAGGTTTTGGTCCATTCATCATCACTCACAGATATTGGTATTCCTGTTTCTTCCTCAAACACTTATTTTCCTTCTCTTCAACTTCTAAAGAAATTGTTTCCCCAAACACTTCTTTTCCTTTGCCTACTTCCCATATTACTGTGCCTATTCCCCCCCCCCCCCTACTGTAACTCAGACATCTACTTTGGTTTCCATAATAGTTGGGACTTCTTCAGCTACTGAGTCGACAGAAGATTTTAATGAGGATATAGTAATCTCTCTTGGAGACTACTACTACAAAAAATATGATAAGGCAGTAGTTAAGAAGGGAAAAAAGAGAAGCAGGGATCAAAGTGGTATGGATGCATCTATCACAAACCAAAGAGTTTGGACTCAGCATTCTGGTGATCCATAGGTGAATGCTGCTGATACTGCTACTACTTTGGGAGAATTCACAGGTGCAAATTTCCATGCCGTGAACACACTGAACAAAGAATTTGATAGAAGAAAAGCATAAAGAAGAAAACTAAAGGAAGAGCTAGAGAAAGTCAAGAAAGAGCATGAAGCTTGTGTTGTTAATATTAGGAAAACATTTTAAGACAAGTATAATGAGCTTCAGGTTAAAAGTGCTTCTCTTCAGCTTGAACTAGAAGGTGAGAAGACTGCAAATGTTGTTTTTGTACAGAAGATAGCCTTACCTGGGAAGCAATGTGAAGATGCAACTGCAAGTGTAGCTTCATCTTCGTTCTCTAGGTTTTCACAAGAATAATTTAAAGAACTGGCTGTCAAGACAAATCATGAGCATCATGAGTTAATCAAGGAATTGTTTCAAACTCTTGATAATATTTTTGAAACTCATATTTCTTTTGTTAAGATGTCTATTTCCCTTGAGGATCAATTAGAAAAGAGAGAACAAGCTTCCAAGGCTTATGATGATGTTGTGCATTGGCAAAGATACATGAAAGACAAGCCACAAAACATCACCATCCTAAGTAGTTTTCAATTGAGGATGTTCAAAACTATATTGCGTGCTTGGGAAGTGTTAAGACTGACTATTGTTCCTAGCCTATGTGTGCTATTTTTTAAAGATTGATTTCCTATTACTCTTCATTTGTGGTTTGGTTTTGAAGTTTCATAGTGATAAATACTCTTTGTTTGATTTTATGATTATAATGGTTTTGATTTATTTCCTTTTATTTATTTTAAAGTTTTCATTTGGCTTATTAGGGGTTATATATATTTAAAGTCTAAAAAATATTACATTAAAATCTATTCTAAGATTTATATTTATGACCTAACCCTCAGTTTTGAGTCATCATTCAAAAAATAAACAAAAAGAATTCATTAGAAGAATTTTGGGGTCTAAAATGGGCCTCCTAAGGAAAATAATAAAATAACAGTCAAAATAATAAAATAATAGTTAAAATAATAAAATAATATTGATTAATTTTGGAGGAAGAAAGAAAAAAACTACTTTTTGTGTTCATATTTTTGACATATCTCCCTGTGTTTTTACTCAAATTTTGATCGAGAGAGCTCATTGGATGTGGAATTTGATTCTGCATCCAACGAGTACCCACACTGCATACTTTTGATGGACCCCGCTGCCCCAAAAATAAGAAATACCTGAAAAAATGTGATGATGACATCATCATCACGTCTTTTCAGGTATTTCAGGTTTTTGGGGCAGCGGGGTCCATCAAAAGTATGAAGTGTGGGTACTCGTTGGATGTGGAATCAAATTCCACATCCAACGAGATCTCCCGATCGAAATTTGAGTAAAAACACAATGAGATATGTTGAAAATACGAACAAAAAAAGTAGTTTTTTTTAATGACAAATATGTCAATTCAACCATTATGGTTGACTTATTTTATTGAAATTCTATTGGTTCTTGAATTCCAACTCACAAAAACTTATTTTGGCACGTTTTCTTATAAGGCCCATTTTAGACCCCAAATTTCCTCTAATGCCTGTAGCGGCTCTGTTTTTCTTGTTTTTGTCATTATCATTGGGAGCAGATTACGAGGTGATGGAAACGAATTATAGAAAAAAAAGAGGTTTTTGTCCACAAAAGACTCATTCATAAAAACCTCTCTAAGGTTTTCAACCGCTATCATTGTTTGAGAGATTCAAATTCATCTTTGTGGCCTATTTTTCACGGTTTGAATTTTAATAGTTCCCTATTTTAGTCACACATTTCCAGCACATAGTCCAATCAATTGAAGGGGAATTTTTAAAACCCGAGAGAGTTTTTTGTTCATAATGGACTCATTTAAAACCCCTCTCTCTATTTTTGCACAAGTGTCCCGGATCAAGAGATATGGAGGCGTCATTGAGACCCAAATTTTCAAAAATTCTTCGAATTTCCTCAAATCCGATTTGCTATTTTTTGTTAATTAGTCTTTAGGGATTTGAAGTTAGTTTGTAATTACTTATTGTAATTGTCTCAGAATAGACCTAAAAGACAGTTATGGAACTTCTCTAGTTTGTAAATGATAAAAGGAGGAAAATTTAGTGGAATTGGGGTTCGAATTTTGTGCAAGGGTAGGCTTTAGAGCTACTATGTATAAAGCTAAGACTCAAAACTCTTATGTAATTTTGGAAGACTGGATATGATGTATACAAACTTATAAGTCATTATTATCTTATTTGCTAGTTTCATTTCTGATCTGTTTGGTCACTCAATGTACAACTTCATTTCCTATTTGATGTTTTTATTCATGAAATGCTTGTAGGTTGTGGGTGAAATTCAGTCCCATGCTTATACTATTCCTTGTTTATATTTCATATATTATTCTTCTTAGTCCTTTATTTTTTCATGGGTTAGTGCTTGTTTTAGCTTGATAAGTATTTACCCTCTTGTTGATGAATTTTCAAACCAAAACCAATTAAACCTAATTGCATTTTACTTTTATTTTTTGAGATTGTCCTAGCTTGTTCTTCTGGTAGTATAGGAACAATTTCTAGCACAAACGAGAAGATATGAATGAGACAATTGATCAGGCTATTAAAAAAGCACAGGATGTCTGTGGAAGGAGGTGGTATGTTGTTGATAATTTAATGGATATTTTGTGTTTTTTCTTTGATGGGTCTCATCAAGAATGCATGCCCGCCTAGACTGATGATTGAACAGGTTGAGCAAAGACAAGATGAGGAAAAGGAGAAGATCCAGGGACTTGATCATATTGACATTGAAGATGTGGATCAGTTAATCAAACGACCTCTTTCTATTGAAGGGAAGATCCATATTTACATCCATATCTGGAAAAAGTTAGAGAAAAATGAAATGGAGAATCACAAATGTGATGCTCAACTTGGGATCGAATCAGCTAACTATCCCAACATAGAAGAATTGTTGGAGATTTGGAAAATATGGAGAGATTTTCTTGGTTATTAGATTTATGTGGATCTTTTTTATCCCATTTTAATGGATATCTATTCGTTGTAATAATTATTTAAGGGGTAGACTTCATATGTAAAGGGGACTTTTGGAAAAGGGAAATTCGGGACAAGAGACTGGAGATACCTATGTTTACTTTAGGTTTATGTAATTTCAATTGCCTTTGCACCCATGTCAATGACCTTTCTGAGTCCTTGAACTAGTGCCTCATACTCAGCTACATTGTTGGTGCATTCAAACTTCAATGTGCATGCAATCATGGTCTTGGTCCCGTTTGGATCAATAAGGACACATCCCGCACCCATTCCATATTTTGACCTGGAGCCATCAAAAAATAAAGTCCAAACAAAAAGATTGATTCTAAAATTAGTATTTACATCATAAAAATTATGTACAATAGTATTGGAGAATGGTACATACGTAAGATGAGTAACTTGGGACTGTATCTGTACATTCTGCGTTGGTGAAATATTAGCATTTGCATCTCCAAAGAATGTAATGAATGGAAAATGTTCAATTTTATTACTAAAATAGGAGACATATTCATTGGATCCATCAAGATCAGTTACCATTTGTTTCATAAATGGTTCCCTATTAACCTTGAGTTTGTTGGGTTGTCCATTTAGGGGTAACCACAAGTGAGACCAATCGGTGGCAAAGTAACCTTGCAGTTCTTCTGACCAATCTCTTCTTAACCACATGCCATAAGTCTCTAGAATTTCTGTGATCACGATGTCAATGGTCTGATGAATTCTAGGATCCACAGAAAATCTAAGCAGAACATTTCTTAGCCTTCCTACAACTCTAACCTTAGACTTGTTCAACTGGACAATTTGTATTGGGAAACATTCCCAAGTAGCATTCAACTTTTTACAAACAGACAGAGGCATCACATTAGATGAAGCACCTGATTCTACCATGGAGTTATGTACACTCCTATTGAATATTTCAAAAGCAAGTAAGAAAAGAGGGGCCCCCTTGCTTCCAGGCTTCTGACTGTTTGGTCTAGGAGAAGAGTCAAGGTTATTTTTTTTGGTTTCTCTAGGTTGTTTGATAATCATGATTTTGGGAAGGGAATCCCTTATAGAAATGATTTTTAGAAGATCAAACAACGAGATGTTGGATTTGACTCTCTTCAAATCCTCATCTAAGTTGTATTTAGGCTCTGGAATGACAGTATATTTCTATGTTTTGGATTTACCTTTGTTGGGAGTCGGTGTTGCAAGTGTTGGTTCCTGCGGAGGAGTACCTTTAGATCTAGTGTTGTGAGTATGTTGTATGTTGAAATCCATTTCAAGTTCTTCTTCTTCTTCTTCCAAAAACAAAATTACAGTGCTAACCTGCTAGTCCTCTTCCTCTTCTTCTTGCGGAGGTCGCAAATACTGATTCGATCTGTCGTCAGAGGATTTAGGAGTGTTTGGTGTTCCTATAGATAAGGTTTTCAAGACATAAAAAATTTCTTCTGAAGTGAATCCTCGCTATGATTGGGAGGTGGTGGATTTTGAGGAGGTTGGTTAGGCTGTCTGAAAGGTGGCTTGTTAAACCCTCTATTATTAGCTTGATTTATGTTATTAGTTTTCTTGAGATCCACCATTTCATTAGACATCCTCCAGAGGAGATTCTTCATGTCACTCACATTAAAAGGGTCTTAACTGGTAGCAGTGGGTTTCAAGGGGTTCTCAACTTTCTTGAGGGAAGTAGATGCTTGTTCAAATGATGTGTCAGGGTTTTCCTTAACGCAGAATGTCACATGCCCCAATTTGTAAAAAAAAATCAATGTTATTTGAGGAACATTGTGTTATATTTTATGCTATGTTTGTAATTGATGACCCAGTGGGGTCAAGAATAATTAATGTAATTCAGAATATTTTATTATAAATAAATAAATGATGAGACAACAGCTTAGGGAATCTATTAAAAGAGTGTTTACTGGTCAATTGGTGTAGGAGACTGGGTGGAGAGTACACTAACAAGTAGCAGCATCCTCAAACTATTTCCAAATGTTGCAGGTGGCAACTTCCTTATATTTGTCGTCATGATTCCCTAAGAAAGTGGAATTGGAGCAGGTGGCTCATTAAATGAAAAATGACCCAGAAGACCTAGGCATATCTATAAAATTTCCCATTGAAGACAGCTGAGGTTGCTCATTCTAAGAGGTCATCATTCAAGGTTAATGAATTTACTCAAGAGAAATTCAATGGAGGGGATTACTGAAGTGAGTTTGATGGGTTAACTACTGAGACTGAACTTATTGCAACTTTTAGGCTGAAGTTATTACTCTTGTGAGCAAATTTTAATTACTGAGGTAATTGGACCAGTCAGGTGACAAAAGGTCTTAAGGTTATATTCTCCACCCAGTTCTCTGCGAAGAGGACCAGGAACAAGCTCGGGGGTCCTGAGGAAGCATTGTCTGAGCGTTCTCCAGGAGATTGGTTGGGAGGAACAACCTCCTTAAGCTGTTGTCGTCTTATCATTGACAATTTCTATTTGTCTTTATGTTATTATATTTATTTACCGTCTTCAGTAAAATGTTTACTAGTTTCTAAATACAGGCATGTTAGTATTTAATTAGGGTTTATGAAGAAAGGAGTAACTATGTAATGTTAGACTTGGTAATTTTCATATTATGTTAGAAATAGTATTAAATATGTAAAATGAAAAATAGATAGAATTAGAATTCCATACTGTATTTTTCCATGCCTGACTCAGGCAGTACTCTAGTACAGCTGGGTGTTTAGGTGAATATGATGATTCTTTTCACTTGAATGAAAATTGTAACTACATTTTACTTTAGTTTTCTTATGATTTATACTGTAAAGGAGTAGTAAATAATGTCTACATTAAATGTATTTACTTCAAATAAAAACTAAAAGATAGGTATGTAAAAACATTTAGGACCAGGAACAAGCTCAGGGGTCCTGAGGAAGCATTGTCTGAGCGTTCTCCAAGAGATTGGTTGGGAGGAATAGCCTCCTTAAGCTGTTGTCGTCTTATCATTGATAGGTTCTATTTGTCTTTATGTTATTATATTTATTTACCATCTTCAGTAAAATGTTTACTAGTTTCTAAATACAGGCATGTTAGTATTTAATTAGGGTTTATGAAGGAAGGAGTAATTGTGTAATGTTAGACTTGGTAATTTGCAGCTTATGTTAGAAATAGTATTAAATATGTAAAATGAAAAATAGATAGAATTAGAATTCCATACTGTATTTTTCCATGCCTGACTTAGGCAGTACTCTAGTACAACTAGGTGTTTAGGTGAATATGATGGTTCTTTTCACTTGAATGAAAATTGTAACTACATTTTACTTTAGTTTGCTTATGATTTCTACTATAAAGAAGTAGTAAATAATGTCTACATTAAATGTATTTACTTCAGATAAAAACTAAAAGATAGGTATGTAAAAACATTTAGTAATCATATTATTTATAGAATGATCTAGTATTAGTATTCTTTATAAAACATAGAACTTACAGTTTAATATATAAACATAAGTATAGTAAACAGGCTATAATCTAAGAATTAGGTAAAGAGATTTTCAAAACATTTTTTTTATAACATTTGATTTTCAAACACTATGTATCTCTAATCTTATACAGAAGTCTCTACAGTAACTTAAACACACTACTTAGATTTTGGAAGATAAATATATCCTATTCACAAGTATGCAGCAATAAACCCTAATCCTTCTTAGCTGAGAATTAAAAAAAAGCTGTAAAAATCATTAAGGAAAATATTAAATAAGCAGAGCTAAGAATTATTAAGTATAAATAAAACTATTATCGAACTATAGGGTTTACTTATTAACTAACCCTTTTGAGCCAAAAACAGAGTAAAATATTACTCTTAAACACAATAAATTTCTCATAAAGTTTGCACTAGAATCCTTATAATACAGGGTAATAATCAAATATTACATAAACAATTTGCAAAAATAGAATCAAATAATAAGGAAAGGCTTACAACCTTTAGAATTAAAGGGTCGAGGCTCAGGCCTGTTAACAAAACCAAACTAAGCAAAAATATATATAATTATATCAAACAGTAACCATAATTTACTGACAGGAGGAAAATCTTGTTTCATTTACAATCCTGATTGTTTCACAGTATTTCTTCATCTACTAAAATCTATTGCAAAAAATAAAATAAACTAGATAGAGGTGGACAACCTCATCGAGTTTAGAGCTGAGCTCTATCGTTTTAAAATGGAAGCAATCACATTGTTCAGGTTGTAAAGCTGAAAACACCAAATAAAAACCATTTTCCATCACGACTTCTAGAGCCTTTCTTCACCCCTACACGAAGTACCCTTTAAGGGTTTCTAAAAATTTTGCTTTAATAAACAAGCTTTGAAACTTAAGCTAATAGAGAACCAAGGCTGTGCCATTTCAAGCACAAGAACCTGTTAGATTTTTATCATTCAAGCTAGCATTATGATCTTAGGATATTTAACTGAGAGAATAACATGCACAACAATAAAACACAAGAGACGCAAAGAATTTTCCTTGGGGAAACCATAAAGGAGAAAACCCCGCAACTTCCTCAAAGATAGAATCAACACCAAAAGTAAAACCCAAAAACATAAAGATGATATTTCGACAGCAGTAGTCTCTCTCTTGTCCCAACAACTTCTCTCTCACTTCTGCGCCCCAATGAGTGAGTGTGTGTATGATAAATAGAGAGGCTCACTCTCTATTTATATTCTTTCATTCACTTGAATCCCACTCCAACATGTTGGCCTCGCTTAATAATTACTTACTAGAGCCAACATCTCTAGGAGTGTCTAACAACCCTAGTGCCCCACAACTTGTGGGGAATTTGACTCCTTTGACCAACAAGGATGGTTATCCTTAACAAAATGGTGGGGACTATTACCCTGACTTATAATGACTCACCTAGGGTTGACTTCTCTAGGATAGTCTAATAACCCTAGGGCCCCACAACTGAGGGGACGTTAACCCTTGAACAATAGGAGGGTTACCCACAATGACTTGACATGACTTGTTTACATTATAGAACCTCCTGATAGGAACATCGAGGCATGACATGACTCAAATACATTACAGACACATCCCAGAATTAACATAGGGGTACAATACATAAGAAATACAAGTGAATACATTTCAAAGTTACAATTACATTAACACTCCCTCTTAACTAGGAAGGTATTCTCTTGAAAAAATTTATCAGCACAAGTCTTCTTCTCTGTATCATCTGGATCATCATCGAGTCCTCGTCATATTCAAGTCATCTTCATCTTCAATTCATCTTCATCTTCAAGTTATCTTCATCTGGATCTGGATCATCACTCGATTTGGATCATCATCACTAGATCTAGATCATCACTGGATCTGGATCATCATCACTGGATCTAGATCATCACTGGATCTGGATCATCATCATTGGATCTGGATCATCACTCGATCTGGATCATCACCATTGGATCATCATCACAGGTGCTATCTCATGATTCTTCTCATCATGGGAAGTTCTACAAAGCCATCTCTTTTTCATGCTGGTTGTAGGCCTAGACTCCATGTAGGTCTTCTTCAATGCTTATATCTGACCCTAAGTCAGAATGGCCCATCCAACACTTACATCTGACCATGAGAGGAACACATCCAACACCATGTCAGAAAGGCACACCCAACACTCACATATGACCATGCAGGAACAAATCCCACAACCCTATCAGAAATGCCCAACACTCACATCCGATCATGCCGAAACACATCCCACAACCCTATCAAAAAGGCTCATCACTTATATCTAGACATGCGGGAACACATCCTGCGACCTTTCTAGAAGGGCTCTGCACTTACATCTAGCCATGCAGGAACACATCCTACAACCTTGCTAGAAAGGCTCTGCAATTACATCCATCCATGCGGGAACACATCCTACAACCTTGATAGAAAGGCTCTGCACTTACATCCAGCCATGCGGGAACACATCCTGCAACCTTGCTAGAAAGGATCTACACTTACATCCAGCCATGCAAGAACAAATCCTACAACCTTGCTAGAAAGGATCTCAACCCTAGGTTGAGGATTCTTGGTAACTGACTAGGTGCCTCCATTCTCCCAGAGAATGGCATCAGCCCTTATATCTGACCAAGTGGGAACACATCCCTCAATCACATCAGAATGGCCCTGCACTTATATCTGATCAAGTGGGAACAAATCCCTCAATCACATCAGAATGGCCCTCAGCCCCAGACTGAGTATTCCTGGTAACTTACTAGGTGCCTCCATTCCAAGAATGGAATTCAGCGCTTATATATGATCATGTAGGAACCAATTCTATAGTCACATCAGAATGGCTCAACACTCATATCTGACATGGAAGGAACCAATCCTCTCACCATGACAGAATGGCTTAGCCCTTACATTTGACCATGGAAGGAACCAATCTTCTCACCATGTCAGAATGGCTCACAGACTCATCACTTCCCCTTGTAAGGAACCTTGATCTAGAGAACACCAAGCTTCTCCTTGAAGTAATCAAACTTCACTCTGGCTAATGGCTTCATCTGGATTATACTTCGGAAGCCACTTCTTGGGGTTCTTAGGAAACCTATGTTGATCCCCTAAGATAGACACAACATCTCCATCTAACCAAGGCCCATTAAGTCATTTGTTAGCCATTGGAATAGATTCTTATGATGAGGTGTAAGGTTTAGGGTCTGACGATTCATCTGAGGAAGATGAGGAAGAAGGAGGTGAAGGTGGTGGTCCTCTTGCTTAGATATTGTGTCAAGGAGTATTTGATTCTTGGAAAAATGAATCAAGATTTAATCCAGGGGTGGATGGATGACTGGAAGAATTGGTAGGTTCTTCGACGTTTTGGTCACCTGAATTAAGTTTGTCTTGACTATCATCCTTGGGATTGTTGTACTGGAGACGCCCTTCAGTGAATCGTCTTCAAATCTCAGCAACGTTATCAGAATTACCTTTCAATAATTGTTCAACTGTAATGGGCCCTAAAGTAGGTGATATGAGAATGTATATGTTTGTTGGGGTTCTCTGTTCATTGACAGGGGTAGCTAGGACAACGTCTCAACCTTGTGCAGTTTTTTCCCCTGATGTAGATGCATGGGTGCGATAATGGGTATCGATCAGGTCTCTTGCTAGAGGAGGTGTTTAGGCATGATTTGTCAGCCCTCCTTCTAGTGCCATTTGTTGAAGCCTCAGTTAGGTATGTTTTTGGAATGGGTTTCAAGGCTTGCAACAGAGGGGAAAAAACCTAGACTGAAAGGCTTCGAAAGGTCCTACGCAAGGACAATTATATCCCTAGCTTGTTTGGTGTAGTAATCTCCCATGGATATTTCTAGCCTCCGCTGGCACTTGTGGATTTGATCCTTAAATGATCTGTTTTCCAATGTAAGAAAATTGGATTGATGAGGAGATAAAAGGAAAGTGTAACTAACTGAAAAAGAAATCTAATCTAGATCTACACTAGTCTAAAAGAGGTATTTGGTTTGATTTACAAGATAACCTGAGATGTTAGACAGGAAAGCATTTAACCAAATTAACAGAAACGTAAATAAGATCATTTAATTGTCTTTAACCCATAATCAATTAATGAAAATTAACTGACAATAATTTAAAACTAACTTCATTCAAGGTTAACCTACATGCACGTATGTTAATTGAAAAATCAACACATTTGTTATGTGATTTCACTGCATAATCATTTGCAGAAATATATAAAGACTTTAACATAATAAAATCTTTAAAACTTTATCAGTACATGAATCACTAACAGAGAGAAATTAAAGTTGTGAATAAATGCACTCATCAATTGCAAAGGACAAACAACAATATCAATCCATCTGAAACAGGAAAAATCATGATTCATTAAAGGAACTTAATGAATGAACAATAAGAGATGTGAAAGAATATCATTTACTATATTAAATAAAGTTTTGCAAGAAATTACATAAACCTCAAGTAAACAGAGGTATCTCCAGTCTCTTGTCTCGATTTTCCCTTTTCCAAAACTCCCCTTTACATCTGAAGTATACCCCTTAAATAATTATTACAAGAATATATCTCCATTAAAATGGGATCGAAAAGACCCAAATAAAGCTAATAACCAAGAAAATATCTCCATATTTTCCGAATCTCCAACAATTCTTCTATATTGGGATAGCTAGTTGATTCGAGCCCAAGTTGAGCATCACATTTGTGATTCTCCATTTCATTTTCCGCTAACATTTGCCAAATACAGATGTAAATATGGCTCTTCCCTTCAATAGGAAGAGGTTGTTTAATTAATAGATCCACATCTTCAATGTCGATATGATCAAGTCCTTGGATCTTCTCCTTTGCCTCATCTTGTCTTTGCTCAACCTGTTCAATCATCACTCTAGGCGGGCATGCATTCTTGATGAGACCCATCAGAGTAAAACACAAAAAATCCATTAAACTATTAGCAAAATACCACCTCCTTTCATAGACAACCTATGATTTTTTAATAGCCTATTCAATCGTCTCATTCATATCTTCCCAAGCATGCAATATAGTTCTGACCTTCTTCAGTTTATAACTGCTCAGGATGGTGATGTTTTTTGGCTTGTCTTTCATGTATATTTTCCAATACACAACATCATCATAAGCCTTGGAAGCTTGTTCTCTCTTTTCTACTTGATCCTCAAGGGAAACAGACACCTTACCAAAAGTAATATGAGTTTCAAAAATTTTATCAAGAGTTTGAAACAGTTCCCTGATTAACTCATGATGCTCTTGATTTGTCTTGATAGCCAATTCTTTAAATTCTTCTTATGAAAACCTAGAGAATGAAGATGAAGTTGCACTTGCAGTTGTATATTCACATTGCTTCTCAAGTAACCTATATTCTGTACAAAGACAGCATTTGTAGTCTTCTCACCTTCTAGTTCAAGCTGAAGAGAAGCACTTTTGACCTATAGCTCATTATACTTGTCTTCAGATGTTTTCATAATATTAGAAACATGAGCTTCATGTGCTTTCTTGAGTTGCTCCAGCTCTTTCTTTAGTTTTCTTATTTCTTCTTTTCTTCTATCACATTATTTGTTCATTGTGTTCATAGCATGGAAATTTGCACTTGTGAATGCTACCAAAACAACAGCAGTAGTAGTAGCATCCACCTGTGGATCACCAGACTGCTGACTCCAAACTGTCTGGTTTGTGATAGATGCAGCCATACCACTTTGATCCATACTTCTCTTTTTTACCTTCTTAACTACTGCCTTATCATATTTTCTGTAGTAGTAGTCTCAAAGATAGATTACTATATCCTCATTAAACTCTATTGTCGACTTAGTAGCTGAAGAAGTCCCAACTACTGTGGAAACCAAAGTAGATGTCTGAGTTACAGTAGGGTGGGGCATAGGAAAGGTAATATGGGCAGTAGGCGAAGGAAAAGAAGTGTTTGGGAAACAAATTATTCAGAACTTGAAGAGATAAGTGGAGGAGTAGAACCCTCAGAGGAAGAAATAGGAATACCAATATCTGGGAGCGATGATGAGTGGACCAAAACCTTATTAGAAATAGATGTTGATAATAAAGAGAATGAAGATATGTGCATAGGAATATTAAACAATTGTGACTCTTTAGTATTATATTGAAGCATGGGGTTTTGAAATGGACGAGAGGATATAGAGGCATTTGTGGTAGTCACAGTGTGATAAAGTTGGGAGAACAATGGTGGCAAAGGTACTCCAGCAGGCAGAGTGGATAGTGTCTAGATAGATGATAGGAGTAATGATGCAGTTGAAGATTCAGGTATAGAATAGGGTTGTGGGATTTCAGGAATTGGAATGGAATTCTTCTTAGCTTTACTATTGAACAGATCTAGAAAAGATTTCAAATGGTCACATGCCTCTTCAGTGATAGGCATAGTAGAAACTTCTTCTTCTTCTTTATCAGAATTAGTTAAATATATGGTATGAGTTGAAGAAGAAGGAACCTGAACCTTTAATCTTTGCAGTGGCTTTATCTCAACCATCACTTGATCACCAGTTGTTTGAGTGATTACAGTAGTTACTTGAACATTATCAATAGGCTAATTAGTCGCAATTTTCTAAGTTTCTAACATAGAAGTAATCTTTGTCATCTTTTGTTTAAACTGTTGGGAGGTATGTATCAAGGATTTAACTTGGTGAGAAACAGTTTCCTGTGGAATAACTTCCATATCACCTTTTCCTTTATCCCTATATGAGCTAGTTGTTACTAATGAATATTTGATTGTTTGAGCTTCCTTTTCTTCCCTGACTTTTCTCAGCTTTTCCTGAATGTCTAATTTTGTTTCCCTGTAATTTCGATTCCTGTCTCTGAGTTATTTCTGATACTCTAGGATTTGACTATGTTCCTCTTTGCTTTTGGCCCTGGCCAAGACTTTAGAAAAGGTATCTACTCCTTGGTAGATGGAGTCATCCAGAATTTATTCATGAGTGTAGCCACCTTTGAAATGGTTCTGCCTAAGATGAGCATCAAGAAATCCCTTGGGATCATGTTTTCTCTTTCTAGAAAAACCAAGCTTTAGAGAAACTATATGGTCATTTAGCTCTATATCCCAGGTTGAAGTTGGTATGCTTAAAGATCCAAGGGTATGAGGGAACTTAGGCCAAGCTCTTCTTTTGGGTCCAGCAAGCTTCTTATAAACTCCTTCAGTCACATCTAGAAAGATATTTCTTCAATGACAAACCTATCAGGGACAACCCTTGGCAACATGTGGATAGTATTTCTACCCTAGACCCTAAAATATGCAAAGGGCTCGCCAACATACCATTCACCCATCGTTTCAATGATTTTTTTGGCTTCAGCTGAGAAGGTGGGAGATTCCTTTTTAAATATTAGAAAATGGATGTGATTGAGGAAATTTTCACAAATTTCATAGAACCTAGTTACATAATTGGTATCCCACAACTCTGAATAGTAAATTGGTACCAGCAAGGATGGTAAAGCCCAGTTCCATCCCAAATTGGGATATTGACAATGAGTGCATAATACATTGATGATGAAGGATGACAAAAAGAAATTATGTTTCTTCTGAGCAGTGGCCTTTTGATAACTCTGGATTGTTGTTCTAAGCTCTAGGGATAATATATAAGCCCATGGGAAGGATTCTCCAGTGGTTAGGACGTGATGGGCCATTGGATCCCATTCGGCTTTGAAAACAAAGCAATTGGGAAGACCATATAACCTGCATAACATAGTTTCTAGTAAAAAATAGGGTTCTTTAAACCAAGCGATAGCATAAAGGTCATCTTTCCTTTGAGAAAACTTATTGGGTTAACTCATCCATGATTTTAACATTTCAACGAGATTGAACCTGGTCTTGGAGGATCAGACGAAATCTGCATCAAGGGGTTGCCTAAATAGTTTAAGACCATATGGTCTGATAAAGACATCAAGGTGAAACGTAGCAAGTTTGTGCCCCTACAATATCATTGAATGAATGGTCAGTGGAGTTTGCATGTTCCATGACCCATTTGATTGTGTCATTATAAGGCAGAATTACAAGTCTAGCAGTAATGGCATTGAGTCCAGAATCCCTAATTCTTTGGTAAGCTAGCTGGTCATTCTAGATTTCTGAGAGTTCGTCTTTATAAAAAATGGAGTATACTCAGGACCAGTCAATCTGATAAGTTTTAGAGATCTTGCCACTGGTGTCGGAGAAGATACCAAATTTTAGGTCTTTGGTTAACATGTGTTTTTGAAGGTTCTTACAACGAGTAGTTTGATCCATTACGAAAACTGAGGAACTCTGTTTAAATGCACAAACTAGGAATTAAAACTAATTCAAACAATGCTACAGTAGGAAAACCTGAAAAAAGAAATGGATAAGAGAACCAACCTAAAATCAACTATGACAATGAAAATAATTTCTGGTAAAAATCACAGTGAAAACCCACACGACGAAGTAACTTGAAATAGTAAAAACAGTAAAGAAAATGTATAAGGCATTGCTATATATATATTTTCACCGAGTCAAATTAAGACCGTAGGATTAGAATGGATGGACGGTCGGGATTGAATCCTGCAGGATGCTGGATCACCACATGAGTTTTGAGTTTTATTTACCACCCCGCAACCCACATTCTGTAATTGCGAGATACAGGATTCGAGACCACCAAACCCTCGAAAATTTATTCAATCCTTTCTGCAATCTGCATCCCGAAAAATGTGGGTTGCGGGTTTCGGAAACATAAAACAAAGTATTCAAAATAAATTACTCCCCACAATTCGCATTCCACAAATTGCAGGTTGCGAGTTGCGGGATGACCAACTTGCACACACAAAAACCTTTCTGCATCCTGCATTCTACAAATTGCGGGTTGCGGGATGAGAAATTTGAAAATGTTAAACTTCAGAATCCCGCAGTCCGTAAACTGCATTTTGCAGGATGCGGGATGCGGGATGGAATAATTTCTGCAAAAGATAGTCTTCCACAACTCACCAAAAGCACATAAATCATGCATAAATTCCAAAATTTTGACTAAGTTAAAATAAAGAAACCATGATAAATGTTACTGGGGCCTCGAAACGATTTAAGGGATTCAAACGGTTACCTTTGTATATGTAATTTTGGTTGGCAGGAATCTTCAAATTTTAAAAGGGAAGTAATCTAATTTCGCTCGGTTATGTTTCTTTATTGAAAATAAAATGTTTTTATCTAGATTTCCTATCTTTAAGAATTGCTTTTAGACAACATAATTTTTTTAATTACTTTATTCAAAAAAAAATCCCCATGAAGAGTGTGTTTTATCATGTTTGGGACTCTCCTTCGTGTTGAGAATCACAGTTTACTCATTGACAAAAAAAAATTGAAAAGAGAATATTTTATATCAAAGACCTTTCATCATAACCAAATTTTTTTAGTTTTGGTTTATATTTTTATTTATTTTCTTACACAGACCTTCAAAAAAGTCATTACAACAATAGTTTATAGCCCTATCTTTAAGTTTAATGGATTGACTAAATCTTAAAAGTCTACTTCATGAAGTCTAGAGACTGCTAGTACACTCTGATTTGTCTTCCAAGTTGGTTAAGTAAAGTATATTTATAAAAGAATAGAAAGAAAGAACATTAGGTTGTTACCATGGAAACATCATTATAACTCTATCGAAGGGGATGAACTTAGGGATTAAAGACAACTTTAGGTCATTCTCTTTTGGCATGAACTATAATTTTAGGATATTATACATATGTTACTCATGGTTTAAATTTAAATATTGAGTTATGTGCTTGGAAAAATTAATGTACTCTAGTACCAACCGACTTCCACATACTTTAATATATTTTGAAATAATTATATAGTTACGAGGAGAACCCGTTAGGGTACTGAACAGGCCTGCTGGCAGTAGGTCAATGCTAAGTAAAATCATAAATAAGGAAGTTCGATAAATACAAGAAAACTCGTCGAGGTACTGAACAAACTCGCTCATAGTAGGGCCATGCTTGTATGGTACCAAGGTAAACTCGTCAAGGTACTGAACAGGCTCGCTAGCAGCAGGGCTATGTCGGGTAAAATAGAAATGATAAACACATTGTTAGGTGCATAATTCAACCAAATAAATACTCCGAGTGCATATATACATGATTAAGCTAGTCATTTGTTTATTTTCCATTTGACAATGTATGTAAGATGATATTAAGACCCTGTTATCCAACTCCTATGATATTTAAGGTGTGTCATCTTAAAGGTGGATCCATGATCCTAGTGATCTAATGAACTAGAATGCATAATTTATCTATATTACTTGAAACGTTGTAAATCTTGGAAGTTAGGGAAGTTTGACTGGTCTTCTATAGGCTTCATTTCATAAAGACTATTGTCATTTTTTATTTTGAGAAAGAAATATAGGGTTTCCTAATCACAACTATTGTTCACGTTTAAACAAATTTTGTATCGGATAAGAAATTTGAATCTCTCTCATGGAATGAAATACTGGAAAGAAATTAATTCCCTTAAACTACTTATACATATTTTTCACCTCTTATGCATTTGTGTTAAATTATGATTAAGGTTGTATCCAACAAAATTTTAACATATTTCTCATTCTATGATTTGATCAATCATATATTTGCTTCTATATTTGGTCTCATGATTTCTTCCTGTGTGATAAGGTTCAGAAATCAACTAAGAAGTTATTGACATGCATAAGCATTGTGTCCCAATTTTATTCTAGTTTCCTTTTATGTCCACAACCAATAAAAGGAAGAGCAGTCCAAATATTTTGTACAGCTTGATTGATCCATAAGAGAAGAAGGCGTCTATAGCATAACATCCTTGTCTTTCCTAGCTGCAACATTCATGTTCCACTCCAGAGATTGGAGCTTGGTTGGTAAACTCATACTTCCTTGTTCGAGCTTCTTCACCGCAATCACATTTCAGATTGAGGGAACCATCATAGATACTACACTTGCAACAACACTATCACAAACTACTATGTGAAAAAAGAGAAATACAATGTTTCTCATCATTTGTTGATACTCTTGGAAAAATTATGTGCTTATTGTTTTGCATTCTTCATCCAGAGTATCAGATAGAGTGCCAGATGGAGTGCTGAAACAACCTGTAATCTGCAAAAACAATTTTCCAAATGCTAGAGGTAATTTTTAATACAAAACTCAGATAGCCACATGAATCCATTAATCCTTTTATTCCAATATCATGTGCTTATAAGATAAATATAATCAAAGTGAGAATTACTTGAATTTGATTTTTTTAACTATCTAAATAACATAAGAATTACCTTGTATCTTCATTTCTTGCTTCATGAATGGTATAGTAATCTTGATCAACTAGCAACTCTGGGTTATTATCTTTTTGAGATGGCATTATTTTAAGATGTACCAATTATGGATTCAAAATCTTACCTCTTTTTCCTTCTTTTATCATTATTATTTTTCATTTATTTTTCTTTTTAATTCTCATATTATGTTGTTGCTCATGATCCTCAATTTAAAAATATTATTTATATACCACAAGATCTATTATTTTATTTGATTATACACATGTCAAAGGAAAAATTACACTTGGAATTCTCCTATTCATTTTGGTACAATTATCATTGTGATCATTGTCCAAATCTATGATTTCAATAATGATATATCTTCATCTATGCAATAGAATTCAATAACAATAAAAATATTATGATATACATCTATATGGAGTTTCCATAATTTTTCTATATGCTATGTGTAATTATTGGTTTTAGGAGCAAAGGGTCAAATGCAATCTTTGTAGGTGGAAGGGAGGGACATTTATCATTCTCATATATTTCATATCCTTTCCTCTTAGTTCTTCATCATTTCACAGTGTTTTCATGTCTTTCCCTATCCACAATCCTTGTAACTCTTTATAACAAATGTGCAGACATGTTCATCAATATTTGATCCAATTATGTTTTCCCAACGCCCTATTTGTACTCAAACCATAAATTGGGCTTGTTTCAAGAATCTTCACATGGGAGGATGTGATTTTAATTTTCGAAGCAAGGGATTTTATCTCAAGCGGGACCATGAATCAATTTTTTCATCAATTTTTCTCACTTTCATTGGAGTAGGAAAGATATTTGGTGTTGGGTAGATGATGGCCTCCTATTTTTACTATGTCCTGACTAAATTTCAAGTCTAGTTATATAAGGAA
>LPNX011033654.1:191987-290247 GCA_001517045.1 Pseudotsuga menziesii | reverse complement strand
TTCTTCCTCAAAAATTAATCAATATTATTTTATTATTTTAACTATTATTTTATTATTTTCCTTAGGAGGCCCATTTTAGACCCCAAAATTCCTCTAATGAAACATCTTGATCAGGATTTCTATATGTTTATCATCCATTTTGGATTCATTCATATCAAATTTGAAGACTAGTCAATGAAGCTTTTGATATGGTAATGTTTATTGTTATTTTATCTATTTCATTCAGTTTTAAACAGAATTTCAAAGGTCACGTCTAATGAATAATTAGTTGGTATATAGAATCTTGTTATTATGCATATTTCTCACTCACCTGATCCGAAACTCCTGTCATTAAGCTAGGAACCAGATTTCAGGATCAATTTATGAGAAATTCATGAAGAATCCATGGAAATTGTTCGAAACCTACTTCCCAAGCACGATGATTTAATTTTAGCTAGGACGAATTTTGAATTTTCACAACGGATTTGGAGGAATTCACATCTGATTGGGACAGATTTTTCCAGATTCTATGCATGGCCGGTTTTCCAAATTAAATTATTTGTTGAGCGACAGAGAGATTGGAGGATTCAATTGTGATCTTCTCCTCTGAGTCGAAATGTATAAATCAATGTGTGTAGAGGAGAAAAGGGATCCACTATCATTGTATGAGATGTTTTAGACTATAATTTTGTGAGAAAGAGCTGAGTGTTATGAGTTTGTGTTGAGCCCCATTTTGTTACCCTTTATTGGCTAAAAACCCTATGTATTAATGCATATTTTGTTGTCATTTTGGAGTCTTTTCATCACACAGACTACCTTTCAGCTTCAGGTATGATCTTATTTTGATTTATTTTAAGATTGATTCACTCTTGATTATTTTACAATTTTAATGAGTAAATTCAATGATTATTTGATGTAACCATTAACAAATGCATCCGTTGATTGCAGAGCATGTTTTTGGGAGAATTCTACATACAAACACATGTTCGGCTAGATATGCGCATAGCATATCCAGCTCATCATATAACTCGCCAAACCAACCACGCATTCGAACTGATTGATTGTCTAGAATTTGAGCCTGGAGTGGTCTGGAAACTACCGACTGTCCACCTGTTGAAGCGTTAGCAAGGGCCTCATTCTAGAAGGTTTCCAGCGTACATCACAACGCTAGAGAAGGGGAGCCACCTCATGCTCGATGGAAACCAACTTGTGACAAGGGAGGAGAGTGGCTATGTGTTCGTATTAAAGCAATAAATTGTAATAATGGTTGACTTATCGTAGAAGAGAAGTTGACCACTAAAGGGTCGACTTGATCGCTTTCTCAAAAGCTATATATATGAGAACGCTTGTATGCGAGAGGGGTCAAGCAAAAGAATTTTTTTTTAGCTCAGCAAGTTTATGTAATTCAGACTCTATTTATTTTTAATGGGAAGAGTTTTCATACTATTTACGATCGTGTTTCATTAATAGGCTGTGACTCTGTTTGCTGGGAGGGCCCCCACGAATTAGAGGTTTTATCTTTCCTACAGTCTCTTTCCTTTTTATAATTAGCATAATTTTATTCATAGAATTTCATTTCTGCAATTGTTTGTATTGTTTCCTGTAACTTAGGTTTCATTCTAGTCTTATGGTGCTTGTAGTTTAGATTCCATTTTAAATGTTATGATGCTTATATATTCTTTCATTTCAATTGGCAACCAGTTGCATATAGATTAGATTGCAATTTCTTTTGTTACATTTCCAGTTTATTAGACTAGATTATAATTTCTTTTTAATGCATTTGCATATAGATTAGACTGTGAATTATTTTTGCATTTGCATATAGACAGGGTTGAATGAGCTAAAAAAAATTTGAACTCGTTAGAAGTTGCATTTTGACAACACACGTTTTAAGGGCTATCATAATGGAACGGTCATCCAAAATACATTGAGCTGGCTGCACGATCACTTGATCGACTGAATGTGTCATGCTTTAAATATCATGCGAATCCTTTCCATTGTTTCTGTATGACCGTTATTACTGTAGAATCCTATCACCAACTTTTTCTCCATATTTCTCGTAGAGCCCTGTTTCATCACCTTGGCTTCACCATGCCAAACCATTTCGAACCAGAGAGTTATCGAGACCTCTTCCAGATACACAAATTTAGAGACTGTCGTGAAATCTTCTTTTGTGTAGGATGGAACCCTTTCCTACATCAGTTGCAGGGTTTTGACAAGGAAATCTCATTACTATTTGCAATGGGCTTTGATGGGAGAGAAGTGAGGGTCGGAAATTTAGTTTTTCAGGTCACTGAAGAGTCAACAGCCTAAGCCACTAAGATTCCTCGAGAGGGAGAATGTTGGAACAAGAATTGGTTCATCCTTAGAGCATCGCACAATTTCGCATTGAAACCTGAATGTCGTCATGTATCAAGAAGCAAAGGCTATCATCACAGTTGGATCAAACCAGAATATCTCAATCCATTGACAATTATTATCCACCTAGTCACCTGCAAAGGTAAGTTCAACATTTTTTAATCTTGTCATCTGCGTCTGTTGGCTCACTTTGTGGATCAGAAATACCTGAATTTCCCAATTTTCTTTCTACGGAGTCTCAAAAAGATGTCTAATTTGGTTTGAAAGAACACCCTCCATCCCAAAAATAGCCTATACCACCATAGCATCATAAAACTTCTCATCCTCGATTAGCTTAAAGAACGAAACTAGACATGTGATACTTTTGTTTTCAAGGTCCTTAACCCTCATTTGAATATTCACAAGCGCCGCCAATATTCACATGTCCAAGATTCTAGTCCATATCCATCAACAAGGAAGAAAAACCCTAACATAGTTCATCTAGTTGATGATGTATCAAAGGCAAGCCCATCTACACGGTCTTCCCTTGTTGTTCCTACTGAATTCATACCTCTATCACGAGCCCGTACTAGGAAATGGAAGGTGGAATTTGCACAGACTAGTTGTCAGCCCCATGTCCAGCCCTTGGTACAGTCAAGCATCCATCCTAACATACAGAGAGACCATCCAGATAGTCCGGCTGAAACACATATGCCTGACATAGATTTGCCTTTATACGCATTGGCTAACCTTTCAGTCGATTTGTTGAAAGACATTGCTCATGAAGATGCTTCTACACCCGTTCAAGATTTAAACCCTGATAGTCAAGTTCCAGGTGCTAATGTTGAAGTGCCAACCAAAGAAGAGAGCCCTCTATGTGATTGTAACCAGTCCCCGAAACCATGTCAACCACTGCAACCAACAGTAGAACAACTAACCTCTTAGTTGGCACAATCATCACAACAGAATGAAGCACATGTCAAATTAATCTCAGAGCTTCGAGAAGAAAATAAATTGTTACAGCTACAGATTAAGGCTATGGAAGATCTTCATAAGACTATCAGCACAACACAAAGGGACCAGAGCACAAGGCATGCTCTCTTGAAAGCACAAGCTAAAAATTTGAAGTATAAGCCACATGCTCTGTCAACAGGGTCGAAGGGCAACTGCTGGCGCTCTGCCTTCTTCCCAATGATCATGAGGGTAAGTAATAAACTTGACCATACCATTCATTTAGTTTTTCATCATGGATTAATGAAATTATTAATAACAACTGAATTAAAAAAGTCGAACATATCCTGGCAACATTTTTTGTTTTGGTCTGGTTTTGAACCAGAGACATCTGAGGCTTAGAAGCATGACAATAGTAAAGATACAAAGAAGATATGCATGGGTTCTCTATGGAAAAAGAGGAAAGGAGAATAAGGAAGCAAACAACCAGAAAAGGAAGCCAATATGGATAATGAGCTTGTAACGAAAGTTTCAAAAATAGAGGTACAAAGTGAATTAGTTTGTGAGATTCAAATAGAAGAAATGAATGTTCCACATACCCCCAGGGAAGTTGAAGAAAATAACATGCCCACATAAATTTCCTCTAGTACAAAGAATGATGATACCCCAACTCCCAAGGATTGGAGAAGAAATTGGAGACACAAAACCAAACCAAAGAATAAACTGAGGATGAACATGAAGGCTATCCTTAATTCAAAATTTCAAAAATATAATGTAATTGTCATAGAAGACTCCTACAATGATGAGGATATACAAGTTTTCGATGAAGAGTATCATGTAGTGGATAAAACACTTGAGGAGATTCAGGAAGAATTGAGGTATACACTAGATCTGCCCGAGGATGCTGGTAAAGATAAAGGTAAACATAAAGTTCTTGAATTTGAAATAGGTACATGTTTCAAACCTTCAGGTATTGAAGAATTAATTTACCAGGAGGATCCTGCACATCAAAAGGTTATGGACTCAATATCAGAAATTGAAGTCCTAAAAAAACCATTAACCTATTTTAAAGATCAAAACGGATATTTGAATGATGCAAATAAAACGTTAATGATAGAAAATAGGAGGATGAGGGAAGATCTAGAAGAAAGAAATGCAAGTTATCAAGAACTAATAATAACTTATAAGGAAGTACTAAGGAGAAAAAGAGTCACTCAACAACATAATGAAGAACTTATGGGTAAAAATATGGAACTCCAAACCAGGATCCAAAAAATGGATGTAGAGTACTCTCAGTTGCAGAAGAGATCGCAAGCACTTGATGGATTAAAAATTCCAGCTGAAGTAGTGAGGAAGCTGTGATTGATCGTGATGAAGACACTTCAAGTACTATTGAGAATTTTCAAATGTTGGACTCAGGTCATATTTCAAAAAATTTGCAATGCCAGATTTTATGTTATGATTATCATCTTCATTTACCAACTGTTAGTGATAAATGGAAGACTTTAGGTTATGATTCATATACTAAATAGAATAGGTGTAATATTTTCTATTTTTGGTTTATTCAATCCATAAATCATGTATCTCAAAGTGTTGCAGTTTCAAAGTATTTTGTGTGTGTGTGTATATATATATGACAATGAAGAATATGAAAGGCATTAGGAAGTGGTTTTGGAGATCAAACTACATTTCATCTGTGTCAGGCATGCATTTCATCTTTTTATGGTTTATATAAAATACAATCTTGGAATGATACTATATTCAATATGAGCAATTTTTGTTCTCTTGTCATAATGAATGTTTATGTTTAGTTTGACCACTTGATTCATAACCTTTTTCTTTGATAAATGTTTTCTATCTTTGAATTATTGTGAATGGGTTGATGTTTATTATGTACTCTACATATGAATCTCACTCTTTATATAATGCATACTCATAGTCTTTTGTCGGCTCATAGTTTAGTCATTTATATTGTTTGATACCTTGTTCATGATCCCTACTTTATTTTTTAGAAAATATTCATAAACCAAAATTTAATCATCTGATCAAAACCTTTAAGATTATCTATACTTTGAGCCTTAGTAGTGATAACAAAAGGATTTACATCTATGAATGAAATATATAACAACAATTGATTTTGTATATATGTTCTTTATTTATAAATACTTGTTGTTACACATAAATCACGTCACCATAATGTGTTGAGGTCCCAAACATCAGCAACTTCCCTAAAATCCCAAAATGTGAAGTGAAATACTGGCCTAGATTTCAGTTTTACATATAAAAGTCCAGCAGTGCCTTTTCCCTTAAGGAAAGAGGCATTACCTTCTTGAGTAACACCTACTATCTCTTGATAGTAAGCGGTGTCACTGCTTATCCCCCTTGTTTAAGGTGTGGCTCCTACCTGGTAATGCTCTGCCATAGTGGAAGAGAAGAGGTGCCTGAGGTAAAAGGTGAAAAAGAGAAGATTCCATGAGGCTTCTCGAAGGAATACTTTGTGGCACCCTCATCCATAATCCTGAGGACCACTTGCACTTGAGATCCATCCTTTTGGATCTCCCTTCCACCTCACTCACCATTTACTCAACCATCCCTATCCTCCTAGGGCCTATAAAACCTAGCTCATTCCCATGGTTGAGAGGGACAAAAGTTATGTTGCTGCACTGAGGTTCTGGCCAATCTAGGGTGAGCATAGAAGGAGAAAGTTGGAGCTTTTGAGGACAAGGAATTGGCATGTGAAGGAGCATCACATCACTAAGGCTATGTTTGTAAGCTTTCTGCTTCATTTTTAATGCAAAGTTGGTTCCTTTCTCGCAAAATATGTTATGTTGTAATCATGCATTTTACTGTTGGATTCCTTAGTCACTAACATAGAATTGTGGATTATATTCTGGTGCCTTTGATCTTGTTGCTTGTTTGATGTGATTGTGCAGGTACATCCATGGAGAGCCATCACCATAGGAGACAACTACACCACTCTATCAAAGGACTCATTCCAGATATCTACAACTTCTAGGGGAAGTCTTCCATCTCTGTTGTTACCCATTTGTTCTAGATCTGAACCATTCATACTAGAGGAACATCTCTTTTCCGCAAGAGGTACATTTTTCCTAGCAACAAATCTGGTGACTCCAATGGGGAAGAGCTTTCAGTACATTTGATCTTCTTTGGTCTTCAAAATCTTGTCTAAAAACCAAGCTCCAATATTTCATTGGTCAAATATGCTAGCTTATATAGTGAGATCTTGGTTTGATATAACTAGATCTCTTAGATATGATTCATTCTTACTTTCTATACTTCATATTCCTGTCAAATTCATGATTTAATGCCAGTATTACAATAACTGAATTTCTCTTTTTTTCCATTGTTTTGTTTTGACATATATAGCAAGCACCAGGCATACACAGTGGATGATAAGTGTGTTGATGTATTTGTAACTTCGGAATGTATTCATCTATGTATCTTATGTCTTGTACCCTGATGTTTATTCTGGGATGTGTCTGTAATGTAATTGAGTCATGATGTCATGCCCCGATGTATCGATCGAGAGGATCTATAATATAAACAAGTCATGTTAATTCATTGTGGGTAACCCTCCTATTGTCGAAGGGTTAAAGTCCCCGTAGTTCCGGGGCACTACGGTTATTAGACTCACCTAGTGAAGTCAGCCCTAGTATGGTTTTAGTCATGCCGGGAAACAGTATAAATAGAGAGGTGACCTCTCTATTTTACACACATCACATACACACTCAAGTGTAGCGCATATTTGAGGAAGGAGAAGACACTGGGGCTAGATAGAAAGAAGGTTACTGTTGTCGGGAGATCATCTTACTGTTTTGGGCTTTTCTATTTTGGTGTTGATTCTATCTCTGAGGAAGATGCGGGGTTTTCTCCATTTATGTTTTCCTCGAGGAAAAACATTGTGTTCATTATCTCTTGTGTTTGATTATTGTGCTTGTTATTCTCTCAATTAAAAGATCCTAATAATGCTAGCTTAATGTTAAAAATCTAACATGGTATCAGAGTTAATCTGAGAAGAAGACACTGTGCAGCTGCAGGAAATAGGGATTCCTACTTTGTGGACCTTCCTCCACAGATTTTCAGCAAAAGTAAGGTGGAATAACTCTCCTCCCTAGGGTGCATATTTCTGTCAAAGCAGAATCCAATTCTGAGGTTTTTCAGTTTTGGACCCGACACTGCTGCCGAAAATTAGGGTTTTTCACAGAAGAGGAATTTTTCAGTGAGCCCAGGCCTGGATTGATCTCCTCCCCAAAATCAAAGTTAGGGATCAATTTCAAAGCATTTGGTTGGATAGAACTCCATAAAAGTAAAAATCTAGTTTTCTCCTAAACCAGAACTACAGGATTTCAGCTCCAAATCCAGGTCCGACATCTTGACCTAGTAAGATCTAAATATTTTGTATTTCCATTTGAGGTTCTCAGTTAAGATGTCTCATCATACCAAGCTTGATGAAAAGCTTGAGGGAGCTGATAACTTTTGAGCCTCGAGGTATAGGATCTCCCTGGTCTTAGAAGAGAATGAGTTGGACTCCTACATCAATGAGGAGGTTCCATTTCCAGAGGAGATGAGGCTAAGGCCTTACATAAGAAGAAGTTGTTTATGGAAAAGAGGATCATTGCTGATTCTATAAAGGATCACCTTATACCACAAGTGTCCTCCCTCAAGACACCTAAAGCTACGTTTGATGCCCTAACCAAATTGTTTGAAGGGAAGAACATAAACCGGAAGATGACTCTGAGGAATCAATTGAAGAATGTGAAGATCCAGAATGCAGAGACCATACAGTCTTACTTCACAAGGGTTTCTCAAATCAAGGAACAATTAGAAGCAGTAGATGAAGAAGTGGAGAATGTAGAAATTGTGATGACCACCTTGAATGGTCTCCCTAGGACATGGGACTCCTTCATTCAAGGGATCTATGCTAGAAAGAAGTTAGTCAAGTTCAGCATACTGTGGGAAGAATGTTCTCAAGAAGAAGCTTGGATAGCAGCTCGAGAAGAGAAGATAGGAAGTGAAGATCAAGCTCTCACAATACAATCCAAGAAACCCAGATCCAGCCATCACAGAAGTAAGTACTCTAATCAAATAAATAACTCTAGAAAGCCTAGAGATAATTCTAAGTTCATTTGCTATACATGTGGTGAAAGAGGACACTTTGCTAGATATTGTCCTAAGAACAAAATTAGCTCTCACAAGAAGAAGGGAAACAAGAGAAGACATCATGCTCATGCTGCAGAGGATGATGAACCTTCATAAAAGAGAACCAGATATGAAAGTGAATATTCTTCAAGCGAGGATGAATATGTTTTGATTTCCGCTCTCACAGGAAACATTAATCATGGAAGCAATGATTGACTTATAGATAGTGGGGATTCCAAACATATGACTGGATCCAAGGAATCCTTTGTGATACTTTCAGAAAATGAATCACCTCACAAGGTGAAACTAGGAGATGACTACCAGTATCCAATAAAAGGTAGTGGGCAATCCTCCTACAAACTAGACTGTGGAAAGTCTATGTCAATGAAGGAAGTATTGTTTGTGCTAGGACTCAAGAAGAACCTTCTCTCCATATCTGCATTAGATGCAAAAGGAATGAGGGTTGCATTCATAGATGGTCAAGTCATAATGTGGCCAATAGGAAATACTATTGATGATGCAATAGTGATTGGTGAACAAGAAGGAGGTTTGTACAAATTGAAGGGACATCCAGAACAAGCCTTGGTCCATGACATAGTAGAGCCAAATGAAATTTGGCATAGAAGGCTTGCACATGTGCATTATAGAGCACTACCCATTGCAAGCAAATCTGTTGAAGGTCTTCCATAAATACAAGAAAAACATGATGGGGTCTGCAAAGGATGTGCAAAAGGAAAGAACACAAAGAAGACATTTCCAAGTAGCGAAAGCAAAGCAAAAGGAATCTTGGAAATCATCCACTCCGATGTATGTGGTCCTATGTCATCAAGATCACTAAGCGGGTATGTATACTATGTTTCTTTCATTGATGACTTTTCTAGGAAGACATGGATTTACTTCATGAATAACAAAGACGAAGTATTCAGCACGTTCAAGGAATTCAAAGCCTTGATTGAAAACCACACTGAAAAGAAGATCAAGACCTTTTGATCAGATAATGGTGGAGAATTCACTTCAAATGAATTCAAAGAGCTATGCAAAGAATCAGGGATTAAGAGGGAGTTCTCCACTCCTTATAATACACAACATAATGGGATTGTAGAAAGGAAGAATAGAACTATCATGGAAGTTGCAAGAGCAATGCTTCATGATCATGATCTTCCTATGCATCTTTGGGCGGAAGTTGCCAGAACAACGGTGTATGTACAGAACCGTACTCCACATAGAGTACTCGAGAACAAGACTCCTGAAGAAGTCTTATCCAGCAAGAAACCAGAAGTCAACCATCTCAGAATATTCGGCTGTCCTGTGTACATACACATTCCAAAAGAGAAGAGAAAAAAATTAGATCCTTCAAGAAAGAAGGGTATATTTGTGGGATACTCTGAAAGCTCGAAGGATTACAGAATATATTTCTTAGGATACAAGAATATTGACATCAGCAAGGATGTGACATTTGATGAAGACAAAGCTTACAACAAATCCAGAAAGAGACCTGCTGAAGAAACTGAAGAAGCAGAAGCACCCAGAATCCATGATACAACCATGAACGAAGAAACTCAAGAAGAAGATTGAGAATTTGAAGAACCACAAAGACCTATAGATCCACCTCTAGAGAAGAATCCTCATAAGAGGAAACCTGCTTGGGTACGTGAAATTATACAAGGTGCAGAAAGATATGGGGCTCCAAAAGAGAATCACAGAGAAAGAAAGAGGACCAGATCCTACTCTGGGTATGTAGATTTACTATGTGATTTCATTGATAAAGAACCTTCCATTTATGAAGAAGCGGTAGAACTGAAAGAATGGAAGGATGATATGATCAAAGAATATCAATCAATCATGAAGAATGATGTTTGGGATGTTGTCCCAAGACCAGAAGGGAAGTCAGTTGTAACTTCCAAATGGATCTACAAGATCAAGCAAGCTGCAGATGGTAGCATTGAAAAATATAAGGCAAGATTTGTGGCTCGTGGTTTCTCACAAAAGGAAGGAATAGATTATGAAGAAACCTTTGCACCTGTAGCTAGATACACTTCCATCATATCAATACTTTCTCTAGCAGTGATGAAATGGAAGATACACCAGATGGATGTCAAGACTGCCTTCTTGAATGGTGTAGTAGAAGAGGAAGTGTATGTAGAACAACCACTCGGTTTTGAGACACATGACAGGGAGTCTCATGTGTGCATATTGAAGAAATCCCTGTATAGGTTTGAAATAGGCACCCAGGACCTGGTACTGCACAATTGATAGATTTCTATCTAGTTTGGGCTTTACCAAGAGTAAATCAGATTCCAACCTTTACTACAAGGTTGAAGATGGAAACCCAGTGATGTTCCTACTATATGTAGATGATCTATTTGTGACAGATATGGATGGGTTGATTGCTGATACAAAGAGAAAGCTTGCTGCTGAGTTTGAAATGAAAGACTTGGGAATAATGCACTATTTCTTAGGCATGGAGGTGTGGCAGAGTGCAGATGGAATCTCCCTTGGACAAGGGAAGTATGCAGTAGAGATCCTGAAGAGGTTTGGGATGATGGACTGCAAAGCCATGGCCACACCTATGGCATCGAACCTAAAGCTATTGAGTGATGCTTCATCAGAGTTGGTTGATGCTACAATGTATCGTTGGATGATTAGGTCCTTGATGTACCTAACAAACACAAGACCAAACATTTACTTTGCTATGAACACCTTGAGCCAGCTCTTGACAGATCCGAGAAATGTTCACTTGATTGCCGCAAAGAATATTCTGAGGTACCTGAGGGGTACAGTTGATTATGGGATCAAGTATGAGTCGAATTAGAAGATTAACCTAGAGGGTTATGTTGATTCAGATTGGGCAGGCAGTGCCATTGATAGGAAGAGCACTTCAGGGTGTTGCTTCAGTATGGGATCAGGTGTGATCTCTTGGTTTAGTAGGAAGCAATCCTGTGTGGCATTGAGTACATCTAAAGCAGAGTATGTTGTAGCTTGTTCAGCTAGTTGTGAGGCATCATGGATAAGGAAGCTACTGTCTAATTTATTTGATCTCCAGTTGGATTCTACTTGTATATATTGCAACAACCAGAGTTGTGTGAAGTTGTCGGAGAACCCGATGTTCCATGACAAGTCGAAGCATATTGAGATCAAGTATCACTATATTAGGGATATGGTGCAGAGGGGAGTAGTGAAGCTCCAGTATGTTGTGATAGATGATTACATAGCTGATGTGTTAATGAATCCATTGGCTAGGGTGAAGTTTTAGTACTTCAAGGAGAAAGCTTGGTGTTCTCTAGATTGAGGGTTCCCTCCAAAGGGAAATGATGAGTCCGTGAGCCATTCTGACATGGGAGAGGATTAAGTTCCTTCCATGGTCAGATGTAAGGGTTGAGCCATTCTGTCATGGTAAGAGGATTTAGGTTCCTTCCATATCAGATATGAGTGCTATTTCCATTCTGGGAATCAAGGTGCCTGGTCAGTTACTAGGAAAACTCAGTCTAGGACTGAGAAGCCATTCTTATGTGAGAGAGGGATGTGTTCCCACTTGATCAGATGTAAGGGCTGAACCATTCTCTCATGGCTAAAGGATTAGGTTCCTCCCATGTCAGATGTGAGTGTTGGCCATTCTGACGAGTAGGTTAGATGTAAGGACAATTGCCATTCTCTAGGAGAATGGAGGCACCTGGTCAGTTACCAGGTAGCTCATTCTAGGGTCCATTTTGATGCGATGGTAGGATTAGTTCCTACATGATCAGATGTGAGTGCATGCCCTTTCGGTACGATGTGTTTACACATGGTCGAATGTAAGTGCAAAGCCTTTATGACAAGATGAGGTCAGATATAAGTGTTGAGCCATTCTAGTGCGATGTGTTTACACATGGTCAGATGTGAGTGCTGTGCCTTTCTGAAAAGATGGGGTTGAATGTAAGTGCAGAGCCTTTTCGATGCGATGTGCTTGCACATGATCGGATATAAGTGCTAAGACATTCTGGCGCGATGTGTTTACACATGGTCAGATGTGAGTGTCGGGCCTTTCTGACAAGATGAGGTCAGATGTGAGCGCTAGGCATGCCTTTCTGACAATATGAGGTCACATGTAAGATTTGGGCGAGCCATTCTGACTTAAGTGTCAGATATAAGCACTGACAAAGACCTACATGAAGGGTAGGCCTACAGGATTGACTCTGTAGAACTTCCTGTGATGAGAATAATCGAGATAGCACCATTTTGAGATAGATGTGATGATGATCCAAACTTGATGATGATCCAAATCAAGTGACGATCCAGATGTGATGATGATCTAGATCAAGTGACGATCCAGATGTGATGATGATCCATACTTGATGATGATCCAGATCAAGTGACAATCCAGATGTGATGATGATCCAGACTTGATGATGATCCAGATCAAGTGACGATCCAGATATGATGATCTAGACTTGATGATGATCCAGATCAAGTGATGATCTAGATGTGATGATGATCCAGCAGTGATGATCCAGTAGTCGTGATGATGCAGATTCTGTGATGAAGAATACTTGAAGTAGAAGATGACTTGAACACGAAGAAGACAAAGAAGACAAAGAAGACAAAGAAGACGAAGAAGATGAAGAAGATGAAGAAGACTAAGAATACTTGAAGATGAACATGATGAGATGATCCAGTTGATACAAGGAAGAAGAATAGTGTTGAAAATTGTGTTGAAAGAATACCTTCCTAGTTAAGAGGGAGTATTGATGTATTTGTAACTTTGGAATGTATTCATCTATGTATCTTATGCCTTGTACCCTGATGTTTATTATAGGATGTGTCTATGATGTAATTGAGTCATCATGTCATGCCCCAATGTTTCGATTGGGAGGATCTATAATATAAACAATTCATGTCAAGTCATTGTGGGTAACCCTTCTATTTTCTAAGGGTTAAATTCCCCGCAATTCTGGGGCACTAGGGTTATTAGACTTGCCTAGTGAAGTCAGCCCTAGTAGGGTTTTAGTCATGGCGAGAAGTAGTATAAATAGAGAGGTGACCTCTCTATTTTACACACATCACATACACACTCAAGTGTAGCGCATAGTTGAGGAAGGAGAAGACATTGGGGCTAGATAGAAAGAAGGTTACTACTGTCAGGAGATCATCTTACTGTTTTGGTATTTTCTATTTTGGTGTTGATTCTATCTCTAAGGAAGTTGCAGGGTTTTCTCCATTTATGGTTTCCCCGAGGAAAAACACTGTGTTCATTGTCTCTTTTGTTTGATTGTTGTGCTTGTTATTCTCTCAGTTAAAATATCCTAATAATGCTAGCTTAATGTTAAAAATATAACAAATTGGTGCCACCGCATGTGCATAGTAATCATTAATCGATGCCACCGCTCTGTCACAGTGGATGAGAAGTGGTGCTAAGCCAGAACTGCTCTGTCACTAACTCTCCTCAAGCAGTGCCGGGTAGGCCTTCTACATGCTTGTCATTTCAAAGCTTTGTTTGATTTTTGCTTTCTGTTTGTGAGTTTTTCGACTTCATTTTAGAGATATGAATTGTTAGATTCAAAGTATTAATGTGGTAAATGCTTATTTTGTTCCAATTCAAAAATCTAGGTTACACCCATCAGTTTGATTGCTTGTATGCTTGGTTTTCATTTTCAAAAGGAGTGTTTTGAAGTTAGCTTAGTTATATCTCTTTTTACTGCTTGATAAGACTGAAAAGGAAGACTTGATTTCTGGTTTTTTCTTTCATTCTTTGTTACTTTACGAAAGACTTATTTTTGCTTTTAAAAGAAATTTTTTGTTGAGATTTGATTATAATTTTGCTTAAAGATGAATTATTGGACCCCTCATTAGCCTCATAAGCTTTTAGATATCCATATTCTTATTTCCTTTTATACACTCTTGTCTCGTCAAAAGAAAAAATATATCATAGTTTTAAGTTAGATCTTTCCATTTTTTGAAGAAAATTGAAAAGCACTTAGTGTTCTTTTTAGTATTATTTCCTTTATTTTTAGAAAAAGAGATCTCGCTTCATTGCTTGCTTTCAAAGATTAGTTTTAAGAAGTGTGTTTCTTGTTTGCATTCTTAGAAATATTTGTTTAGTGAGAATGTTTTGGAAAATTTTGGTTTCGAGATGAAATTGAAAAAGAAAACACTCTCTCCTTCCCGTAAGTAGGGCATACTTTGAATGGTAAAGTGAAAAAATTTACATATCATAATTGCATGGTTTTACTTTTCTGTCTACACTCCATGCATTTACCTAACTGTTCAACTTAAAATTAATGGTAGCTATAGGTTAAAAATATTATTAACTTGAGTGATATGTTAGAGACATGTTCCAGTGTCATAAAACGTAGGAGTTGTCATTTATTGCCTGCACTACAACCTGGGAACTACGCGGTTCTTCCACATACCGTCGGTATATAGAACGACCTTTCATGTACCCTTGAGGTATATCAAAACGTACTTCGCATACTCGATTGTATATCGGAAGCCCCTTTTGAACGGTTGTGCATTAGACAACACTACCATGGATTTCATCTCCCATGTACCCTGTGTATATCCGGAGAAATTCTAGGATTCTCTAACCATCTGAGAAAAACCTTTTTTCATCTTGTCAATGCAATACACAGAGAACAACACTCGGTGAGACTACTATGCATGTACTGTACAAGTAATCGGTTATTCAGGAAAGGGACAGTCCCAATCCTCCTTGTTGTGCTTTACTGTTGGACCCTGCAGTATATAGCGAATTGCAAAGACTTGATAATCCTAGTGAGGAACCGGCTTGTATAAACCCCTCTTGTCACTTAAGTTTTCTTGTTTCCTTTAGCTTTGTGTAGGATATTTTTGTGCTATTTTTCTAGTTTTGAAATCCTAGGTTAGGTTTTAGTGACCTCACAATCTGGCTAAGTTTCAGTTGAGACGATCTAGAAGAAACTAGAGCTTACCACTTGACTTTCCTCCTGTCATAGGGGAGATCCCAATGGAAGCCACATATCAAGGTGCTGCAACTAAATCCCATGTGGAAGGAAGCCCAGTTGTGGAAGGTGGAGAACAATTCACCACTTACACTAACCCCTTAGTCGAACAGCCTCCTATGGCTGAAACCGCATTTCATTTTTCAACAGAAGGTCATGTTGATAGTCTTGCTGAGATAGAATATGGCCCTAATGATCCTTTTGGACAACTTCTATGGGTCAATCCCTTTCCATATTTGGGGTTACCAGACCTTCTTTTATAAATCCTCCCATAGGTGTTGAATCACGTGAAGAAATGTATAGCAGGTTTCATCCATCCTTTGAACGTTTACAAAACATTCATGATAACCTTGAAAAAATCATTTCCACACCTATTCTGCATAAAGAATCCATGTATTCTCTTTTACCCTGTCTTTTGGAACCTGCTCCTTCTATATATCGTTCACTTTCCTCATCGTTGGCTGCTCCTAATGTATCACTGGCTCATGGTGTGACTACTCATAATCTGGGTCAAACCTCGAACTCTGCTCCTATTGTTTCAAATCATGGATCTATTTCTAGTCCTTCCATACCCTCTGTAGCTGGGGGGAAACCCTCAGCTCAAGTGGTATCTGTATCTTCCAACACTAGGGGGAAACCCCAGCTCAATTTGTGTCTGTAGTTAGTGGAGTTACTCCTAGTTTCATACATACAACCAATATTTCTTGTTCATCCCACCAACACCAATATGGTAAACCCTTTGTCAAGTTCAGGTCAACCCTCAGGGGTACAACCTATAGTCAACCAAACTTCTTGGGGCCATGCTTACCCATGGAATCAACCACTTGTAGGAAATATGAATTATCAACCTACATATATAGGGGATATGTATCTTGGAATCCATTACCTTGGAAACATGTTCATACTGTGGGGGAAACCAAATTAGTCCTACATGCCAGCAATGGGAGGAATACCTTTTAATACTGCTAGAGGTTATGGAGGGCCACCTTATGGTGGTCCACCCTTTGGAGGACCACCTGGAAGAGTCCCACCTGATGGAGGACCACCTAGAAGAGGCCCACCTAGTGGAGGACCACCACCCGAAGGACCACCATCAGGAGGGCTGCCACCCAGAAGAACACCACCTACAGGTCCACCTTCATGAGGACCACCACCCAGAGGCACACCTTTGGGAGGTCCACCTTCTAGGGGACCACCACCTAGAGGTCTACCACCAACCAAAGGCCCACCACCTTCAGGTGGCCCTCCACATGGAGGTTCTGCCCCCTTCGAGAGGATCTTCAGGAGGATCATTTTCCTATCGACCATCCCAAAAGCCAATGTGTCAGTCAATTTATGGTCCTACTGGTATGCATATGCCTTATCAATACTACCAATATGTCGAACCTAATCAAAAAAATTTGTTATTTGGAAAATTTGGACTTGCCATATCTGTCCAAGTTGATTAATGACCCCATTCATCATAACCCTTCATGGCCTTCTATTCCAGTCAAGTTACCATCAGACATTCCAAAGTTTGAAGGGAAGCAGGGAGATGATTCAAAAAATCATGTCATGACTTTCCAACTATGGTGTTCTTCCAACTCCTTGATCGATGACTCTATTCGTTTGAGACTCTTTCAGCGAACTTTGACTGGTACAGCCGCAGAGTGGTACATTGAACTTCCATAACATTCGTTTGTGGACTTTAGCTCATTGGAAACCATTTTTCTCACACACTTTCAGCTACCCATTCATTATGAAATAGGTACAGACCTTTTAACCTTGCTACGTCAAAATACTTCCACACATATATCAAACCATAATTATGAGTGGAGGAGGCAGAGATGACTCATTAAAGCTCCCATCCCGGACCAACTATTAGCTAATTGGTTCACGAAATCCTTGTTGTCTTCCATTTCCTGAGATCTGGTTATGGGTGGTGTTTTTACTAAAGAGTAGGCTATTAGTCACACTCAATATCTGGACTTGGTATATTCCCAATCCGGAACTCTGTATGACCTAATCCCTCAATCTACTCGTCCTGGTATGGACACTAGCAAGCCACCCGCAGAAACTCCTGTTGATGGGGTTGTGGGTTCAATATAGCCCTCATCAGCAGCTAAGCCTACTAAGCAACAGATTAATTCTACTACTACTGCTATAGTTTCCACCTACATGAATGCCATTCAAAGTACACAGACAACTGGCAACAAGAAGAAAGGTAAAGGAAAAAATAAAAAACCTGGAAACCAATAGGAGAATCCCAAGGCTATGACCCTAGAAAATGATAACAAAGGAAATAGAAAGGCTAAGTATTCTTGTCTATTGTGTGGAGGTGATCACTTCATGAAGGGGGTCCTCGTCATGAAGAGATTACCAAATTTTTGAAAAGTATTCCTACACTAGCATTGCTTACCAATCTCTTCTTGTCTCAACAACAATTGATAGATCACATGTATAATCAAGGGACCTCTAATTCCATAGAAGAAATCAAAATGATGTCCTCAAAAACCATTAGTTTTACTACTCGTACTCAGACATATGACAAGCCTATAGAGAAGAAGGATGAAAATCCTTCTCATGAGAAAAATCCTCCCGCTAGTTCTTCTCGGTCTTCGACTAATGGCCCTCTTACCACCGAAAAACCTAATCTTGACTTAATTTTGTGCCCACCCAAGAATACCCTCAGGAAGGTTGTCTTTAATCCAAATGCCCGAGCTTCCTAGTTCTACAATGTTGTTGAAGACTTGGATTAGGAACCTTGTGCAATGCTCGTCCTGGAGGTGCTCCAAAGTTGTCCCACATAGCACAAAAACCTGTTAACAACATTGGGGCCATTAGACCTAGATAACACCAACCTAATTCAATTCAATGTGGAGAACCATGAGTCCAGGTTACCCCACCAACTCACGTTTCAGATCATGACAAGAGTGGCTGGGAGCATTTGGGGTCTAAAATGGGCCTTATAAGAAAACGTGCCAAAATAAGTTTTTGTGAGTTGGAATTCAAGAACCAATAGAATTTCAATAAAATAAGTCAACCATAATGGTTGAATTGACATATTTGTCATTAAAAAAAACTACTTTTTTGTTCGTATTTTCGACATATCTCATTGTGTTTTTACTCAAATTTCGATCGGGAGAGCTCGTTGGATGTGGAATTTGATTCCACATCCAACGAGTACCCACACTGCATACTTTTGACGGACCCCACTACCCCAAAAACAAGAAATACCTGAAAAAATGTGATGATGATGTCATCTTCACATTTTTTCAGGTATTTCTTTTTTTTGGGGTAGCAGGGTCCGTCAAAAGTATGCAGTGTGGGTACTCGTTGGATGCGGAATCAAATTCCACATCCAACGAGCTCTCCCGATCGAAATTTGAGTAAAAACACAAGGAGATATGTCGAAAATACGAACACAAAAAGTAGTTTTTTTCTTTCTTCCTCCAAAATTAATCAATATTATTTTATTATTTTAACTATTATTTTATTATTTTCCTTAGGAGGCCCATTTTAGACCCCAAAATTCCTCTAATGAAAGGTCCATCAGACCATTTTGGATGAGGGAGCTTCCACCTCAGTGTTGTATATGAGTTGTTGGAGAGCCATCAATTCTCCTGAGCTTACAAAGTCACCAATAACCTTAAAATATTTCGATGGATGAGTTTCCAACCTCATGGTCTATTACCAGCCCTTTAAGTCAAGCTTAGGGGCAAGACTGTTTCCATTCAGGTGGAAGTAGTTGATGCCTTGTTCGATTACAACCTTCTATTGGGGAGAAACTAGTTTTATGCTATGACGGTTGTCGCTTCGACAGTATTTTGATCTCTCTAATTCCCTCATGTGGGGAATATTGTAACCATTGATCAACTCAATTTGTTTTTTCCATATGTTGCTACCCCCATTGCAAATAAAATCCCTATGCTAGGTTAGTCCACTCCTCCTTATCAATCGATTAGTGCAGGTATGCTGAAGGATTCAACCCTTATGGGAGTGTTTCCCTCAACCCCTCCTAGTACAGATGTGTCTACTGTGAACATGATTTCTATGACTGGCTACAGTCCTAGATGTAAAGAAGTTGTCGAGTCATCCTCTCTTGACCCTTATGAATCACTTTATGATGTTGTTCAATGTACTTCCGATGTCTAGCTAGACGATCTTCATCTGGTGGATTCAGATCCTTAATACTTTCCCTTCTGGATAGAACCCTCTCTCCCCAATCTAGACTATCTCACATGAAATTTTCCATCAGACGATTCCATCATGGAGATCATGAGTGCGGATGAACCTGTATGGGAATATCATCATCATCGATCTTCTTTTCTTCCCAATGTTAGTTCGGTAGACTTTGATCCTATATCTCTTATTAGTACTGATATTGTCATCAATCCGCAAGCATATGTATTGTTGAAAAATATGATTCCAAAGGAAACCTTTGCAAGATCCCTCAGACAACCGCTATTGACATATCAGTCAAACCCAGAACTATTGAGCACGTTCATGTAGGCCAAAACTATTCGACATAGGAAACTAAAACTTATAGAGCTCTTTTCAAAGAATTCCGTGATATTTTTTCCTAGATGTATGAGGAAATACCTGGGATTGATCTATCCATTGTTGTACATGAGATTATAACTTATCCCATGACAAAACCTGTCCAACAAAAATTGTGTCAAGTCCATCCTAGCTGGAAGGCTACAACTATCAAAGCTGAAGTGGAGAAACTTCTGAAGGCGAGGTTTATCTATCATGCACTACTGACGGAATGGGTGTCTAATATTGTTCCTATATGTAAGAAGCAGGGTACCATTAGTGTTTGTATCAATTTTAGAGATTTAAATAAGGCTTGTCCTAAGGACAATTTCCCTACTCCACACATCGATCAAATCATCAATAACTGTGCTGGGAGCATCATCTTTTCTTTCATGGATGGTTTTTTCAGCTATAATCAGATAGAGATTCTACTCGTTGACCAACATAAAACAAAATTCATTTGCCCATGGGGAACCTTCGCATATTGGAAGTTACCTTTTGGTATGAAAAATGTTGGAGCCACATTCCAGTGCACCATGACCCTTACCTTAACAATCTCCCTTCCCATTCACAGTAATGGGAGGACCACCCAGGGAATCTCAAGGGCATTTTCCTTAGGTGTCGTCATTATAATACCCAGCTTAATCCTCATAAATGTGTCTTTTGTGTTGAGACTGGATGTCTTCTTGTCTTTGTGGTTTCCAAAGATGGCATCCAAATTGATCCTTTGAAAATTGTTGCTATTCTGGCCTTACCTTCCTTGACAAATATCACCGAGCTCCAAAGTTTGTATGGGAAGGAAAAATTTTCATCATTTCTTATGCAAATTTGCATAGAAAACACATGGTTATATGTGTCTCCTAAAGAAGGACACACCGTTATTCTAGGATGACCAGGCCCAATGAGATTTTGATAATTTGAAACATGCTCTGACCCATTCACCGGTGTTGTACCACCCAGAATATTCAAAATATTTGTTGCTATACATTTTCCTCCACTTCCACCATTGGTATGGTTCTAGTACAGGAAAATACCAACAGCCAAGAACATGTGATCTATTACCTAAGTAAGATTCTCATTGACTCTGACACCTATTACTCGCGTGTGGAGAAGTTTGCACTAGATATGGTCATTGTTGTACAAAATTTTCGTCATTACATTCTATTTCGTACCAAAACTGTACTCACGAATCAAAACCCCATGTACTACATTCTGACTCATCAGGTACTAGGGGGAAAGTATTCCCATCGGATTGTTATCTTACAGGAATTTGATATTGAGTTCACCAAGGATGCTTCAAGGAAATCATTGGTTTTTTTGGAGTTTATGTGTGACCTTCCCTGTGCTTTGATGGAAGATGAGCCCAATGATTCATTTTTGGATATTTTTTTGTTCTTTATAAGCACAACTGATCCATGGTATGTAGATTTGATCATCTATCTCCAAACTCAGAGCTTTCAGCCTGACATATCTTGTGGCGATCGTCATCATATCTATCACCATGCAAAGTACTATCTCATTTTAAATGGTGTGTTGTATAGACATGGTATTGACTCTATCCTTCAATGGTTCCTTACACATGAAAAGGTTGAATAGGTTCTTAATGATTGCCACTCTGGAGCATGTGGTGGTCATCTTTCTAGGATGGCTACAGCCCAGAAAATTCTCCGCGCCAGGTATTTCTTTCCTTCCATCTTTAAAGATTGTCATGAATTAGTTAATAAATACCCACCCTCTCAAAATTTTTAACCTAAAAGAGCACCCACCTTGCTCCTTTACACCCTATCATTGCAGTTGGCCCTTTTGCCAAGTGGGGTATTGATTTTATGCATTGTAAGCCTACCTCAGTTGGGGGGCATGGTTACATCATCTTAGTCATCGATTACTTTACAAAATGGGCTGAGGAAATTCCTACATATGCAGAGGATGGCAAGATTGCCTCCCTCTTTTTATTTAACCATGTGATATCTAGGTTTGGAGTCCCATGGGTCATAGCCACTGACCACAGATCTCATTTTCGCAATCAAATGATGGATAAGATGAGTGTTAAGTTGGGTTTTCAACATGAAAACTCAACTCCATATTACCCATAGGCTAATGGTCAGGTTGAGGCCATTAACAAGGTTTTGAAAACAATGTTGCGTAGGATGGTTGGAGATCACAAATCCAACTGGCACTTGACTCTCTTCTCCGCACTTTGGGCTTATAGGACTTCAGTGATGGTTTCAGACCCTTTAAGTTGGTATACGGACTAGAATTTGTCCTCCCTATCGAGTGTCAAATCCCATCACTTAAACTTGCAGTAGAACTTCTCTCGAATACTTCCACCGAGGAAGAGAGAATTTTGTACTTGACCAACCTTGATGAAAGTAGAAGAGATGTTTCCTTGGCTAACGAGGCACACAAAAAACGTGTCAAGGCACAATACGATAAGTCTGTTCAGCTTGTGTCTTTAATGAAGGTGACCTAGCCCTAACTTATGATCAGAGACATGATAAACTAGGGAAGGGAAATTTTGAATCCATGTGGTACGGTCCCTTTGTCATCATAAAGATCTTAGAGAAAGGGGCTTACGAGCTCGTAGACTACGACAGGATACCCTTCAGGAAACCTTGCAATGGGTTGTACCTGAAGAGGTACTATGCTTAAGTCATTTCTATATGGTACCTTGTATATATGTATATTATCTGACTTTTAAGTGTGTTTTGGCATTTTCAATATGGTTTGATTTTGTTTTCCATACTATTTATACCATGTTTGGTTATGCATATCAGATGGATTTTTATGGCTTTATTGATGGTGCTTGCCATCATACCTTGAACCTTGCTTCATTGTCTTGTGTTTTGTATTCCCCAACTCATGACTTACTTAGTTCAAGAGCGATTTGTATTGGTCCGGCTACCAACAACATCACCAAGTATCAAGCAGTGATAAGCTTACTAACCGAGGCTACATCTTGGGACATTCATGATTTGGTAGTATTTATGGACTCTCAGCTAGTGGTTTGTCATTTAAACCACGTTGATACCATCAGGAACCCCACACGAAGAGTGCATCTATTAGAGATGTCATTCAATTTCATCACTTACAAGAATATCCCTACATCTGATAATATAGTTGTTGAGTCATTAGCTAACTACATTTTAGACTGGTATATCTCCCATTCATAACTTTTAAAAATACAACATGGTCCATTGTAAAGTAAAATAAACTATAGAAGACACATNTTAGTTTATATATATATATATATATATATATATATATATATATATATATATAAAGTGTTTTTACAAAAATATGGTCACGATAACTCATCTGAACTACTCTGGCTTTTAGGTATACAAAATTATACAAAAATATTGAAGCTAGCTAGCTTTCAGTGATACATCATGCAGACTACCCTAATGCTACTTGTGGTAGCACATAATGGCCCTTGCTACTCTACGTAGCAAGCAATTGAAATAACCTGACACTCCCATCATGTGTCTCTAATACCTCCTAGGGAGGTCATCTATCGCAACATCTAGGATGTCCAAAGTAAACTGACCTAGGTTCTCCTCCAACTTGATTAGATCATCACCGCCTTTGTGTACAAAGTGAGCTCTTGATCACCTATCCATTGGGGATGCAACCCCAGGCTGCACATCTCCAACATCTGCATGAATACATTAGGTCTTGTTATCATCCATAAAAATCATAAAACTTGAAAATACAAAAATAATCTATATCTGGAGAATTTCTCACAGATGTCCCCCCATTGAGCACCAACTGGTAGTGGCAGATCTGGATCCCCTTGAAAGTCAGTCCTAGCATAAGCATAGTCCTCAATCATGAGGATCTGTTCGTTCAACCAACGGAAGAAGGGATCCTCATATTTCACCTTGGCTCCACCACCTCCAATGCATGCCATGATCTCCACACACTGCAGCATGCGGGGGTCTCGAGCTCTAAGATCGGTAAAAACCAACTATGGTCTCAAGAGAGGTGCCCTCTTGAAGAAGAAACATGCCAGGATAGTCCTATATCCAAACTATTTGAGCTCTCCTTTCTGACACTTCGTCAGCTAATCTATGAACATGGGAAACAATGCCTCGGCCCAGTTAAATAGTGTGGGTTCTGTGGTCTCTGGGGAATACGTCATATGTTCCCTGGATGCTTGATGAGCCCCTTGGCTCCCAGCAACCCTATGCATAGTGAATAAAATAGTCCGAAGGGGTAAGTCCATCACATCCTTTATCGGGATCTTCTTACCCGACATCTTGGTACCTGGATAGAAATGACGAACAATAAGTTCCTATGTGGTAATGTATCCCCCTCAAGAGCCAGTCAGAGAGATAGGCTCTCCATGCCTAGATAGTCTAGTCAAAAAGTAAATCTCCTCCACCTCCACAGTGAGAATGTGGACCCCCACCTCAAAATGTTGATGTTCTGAGTTCCACATCCATAAGATGTACTCTAGTAATTGTACATGTGATATCATACTGGGAGCATGGAAGAATTTCAAGAGGCCACAACCCCATAGAGAAGCTATGGAAGCCACATCTCTCGCAACACGAGCATCATCATAATTGTGTTGCCTCTCTTTCCAAGTCACCATTTTGATCAAAATGACCTGTCAAAAACAATCAATAGAGCATTTAGACACACATCCAATATTTAAAAATGCTAAAATCCATTATTTTGGCTAGTGCATCCATGTTTTGGGCATGATGGATGGCACAGCTCCTGTCCCCTTATGATAGAGCGGTCCCACCATCTGTGCAAGCTTAAAAAATGTGGTTTTTATCGGGCACCGCTCCTCTCACAAAGGCTAGAAGCGTTACCCAAGATGCATTTTTTATGCTTGGCCCCAAAGCCCCAAAACTCAATAAAATTGTATGGAAATGAAAAATGGAAACCTTAAAAATGAAGAGAAGGCTTCTAGTTCTTACCTGAAACTGACGGCTCAGAAAATGGATGGGTATCGACTCTGCAATCTCCAACTGAAATATGCACACAAATTCTCCCAAATGCTCTCCAAAACTTGGTAAATGGTAAATGAATTGGTTTTTACTATTTACTTTGGATTTTATAAAATATTTTTAGGGTTATTGTATTATTTTAAATTGTTTTCTTTAAAAATTCCCTTTCTATAGCTTATAAAAGTCAATTTTAATACTTTTGGGGAACTAATGGTCATTTAAAAAAAGTCTTTGCAGGGACAGAAATGAACAGTATTGTTTATGGGTGAGTTTGTTTTTGGATTTTTCATACTTCCACAAAATGGAAAAATTTGTTGAGCATTCATTTCGATACTTTAATCATGCTCTCTAAATCTAGTATCAAAGCTCCGAGTCATTTTTGCTTCTTTTCAGGCTTGTTAAATCCGTTCATCGTGAAAAGAAACCCTAATGGTGTCTTCTTTAAACTCTTTTCAGACTCCTTAAATGTGAAAATATTGTCGAGAAAACTTGTCTTCTTCACGTTCATAAAAGTACTTAAAGAGTCGTCTTTTCGACGGTAGTTTACCCCTTTTTCGGTTCAAATTGACTAGTTACGAAAAAGGAGCACTCTAGCCAATCATGCCTGGAAGAGTTGTCTTGGGTATTATTTTATACTTTTTCAGGCCCTGGAAACTAAATCATATGAAAAAGACCCTTTGGAGTCTTCTTCCATTTTCGTTCAAACTCTCTAAACATGAACGATACCGAGTTAACTTTCAATGGACTTGTTAAACTAAACACTAAGAGACCCTTTTTTGGGAATGAATCCCTCCTTTCTCGGGTTCATGAAATATATGAAAATGGACTTGTCTTCAGATAAACTACAATGAGTGTTTGTTACCTTCTTTGAACTCGTAAAAATGAAAAGGGGCACTCATCAATCATGATGGGGAAATTAAGGGAAGGGAACTAATTCATTTTGTAAATAAAATGGCAGTTAGTAGTCATCTTTGAACATGGCACTTGTCTGCATTTCATTCAGTCAATTGGGTATTTAGCTGACTTCCAAGTTGATCCACTTTCATGAATCATGTCACTCCTTTGAGTCTTTCAAAGAATGCATTGTCCACCATTGCATTATGTCCTGGTATCCTCCTGGTTTAGTCAATGCTACCAAGTCTTTGGTCGTGCTGCTTGATATTCAAAGGGAATTCTAAATTTTACCTCTGCAAGTCAAAACATCCTTTTGTGTCATTACCTTCTAATTCAGTCCTATGGTTACATCATATACAACATTCCAAAACTATGTTCCAAGTTTCGTGTCATTGTTGTGGGATTCATTATGGCTCTCCTTTGACGAGTTTTTTCCTATCGACATCAGCTCATTATCCATGAATTGGTATTATAAACAAGTTTAATACCTTGATATTTGTATGCATCAATGACATATTCTCTTGCTCTCAACATAGGTTTACATCATTTACCTTTGATCAATAGATTCGACTGAGTGCTCGACACCATATCATCTATTCGCACTCAGACAATTGTACTAGCTGTGTACCTTGGGAATCATTGACATCAATGGTGACCTCCCTCACACTTGTTAACGGTTCACATCATTGACTGGTAATCAAGTGGTTTCTACCATGTTCGACATCAAAACATTGTAATCACATGAATAGAATCGTACTTTGTGGAAGACGAGATGAAGACCCTAGGTATCTATTAAAAGCGATCATTACTTTCCTCAGGTTGCAATGGAGTATATTGTATAAGTCCTAGCATGGATCCACATTTGTATGGTCGTGGTTGTTCTCAAATTTGTGTCCATTTGGCATAGATCTATAGTGTATGTCTGGTAGCTATGTCCAAGTTTGAGTCCTCTATCACATGGATCTACGTTGTATTCTAGTAGCCACATTTTTTTATCTTTCTCATGGATCTTCCTTGTATTGGTCTGCAACCATGATGAGGAGACATTTGAATATGAGTCAAAAGTATTGATGTATTTCAGATGTTTGGTTGATGATGATCTCCGATTAAGTGAATTATTGCCTCAAAGTGATAACTTGCTCTTTCAAATCTCTTGCCTATCGTATCCCTCTAGCATCATGCTTTGAGGGGAATTTAGTTACATTTAAATCTCATTACCATCATGTTTTGAGCTCCCAAACATCAGCAATTGCCTTAAAATCCCAAAATGTGAAGTGAAATACTAGCCTAGATTTCATTTTTACATATAAAAGTCCATCACCGCCTTTGCCCTTAAGGCAAGAGTCATTGCCTTCTTGAGTAACGCCTACTGTCTCTTGACACTAAGTGGTGCCACCGCTTATCCCCCTTGTTCAAGGTGTGGTTCCTACCTGGTAACGCTCTGTCATAGTGGAAGAGAAGCAGTGCCCAAGGTAAAAAGTAAAAAAGAGGAAATTCCATGAAGCTTCTCGAAGGAAGACTTCATAGCACCCTCATCCCTACTCTGGAGGACCACTTGGACTTGATATCCATCCTTTTTGGATCTCCCTTCCACCTCACCCATGATTTACTCAACCATCCCTATCCTCCCAAGGCCTATAAAATGTGGCTCATTCCCATGGTTGAGAAGGAGAAAAGTTATGCTGTTGCACTGAGGTTCTGGCCAAATATAGGGTGAGCATAGAAGGAGCAAGTTGGAGCTTTTGAGGACAAGGAATTGGCATGTGAAAGAGAATCACAACACTAAGGCTATGGTTGTAAGATTTCTTCTTCATTTTTAATGCAAAGTTGGTTCCTTTCCCGTAAAATATGTTATGTTGTAATCATGCATTTTACTATTGGATTCCTTAGTCATTGACATAGAATTATGGATTATATTATGGTGCCTTTGATCTTGTTTACTTATTTGATGTGATTATGTAGGTACATCTATGGAGAGCCATCACCAGAGGAGACAACTACACCACTCTACCAAAGGACTCAATCCGGATCTCTACAACTTCTAGGGGAAGTCTTCTATCTTTTTTGTTACCCATTTGTTCTAGGTCTAAACCATTTAGACTAGAGGAACAACTCTTGTCCGCAAGAGGTGCATTTTTCCTAGCAACACTTGGTCTCATGATCAGTTAATATTTTTTCTATTATTAGAAATTCATAGATTAATAAAATAAAGAATTAGAAAAAACACCAAACAAAGTGAATCAATTTTATGTACACCATGAAACCACAATTTAAGAAGCAAAGAAATCTAATATAAAATGAATGGACGATATTAAAAAAAAAGAAAAAAGACTAAAAATGAAATTACCTCAAGTTAAAATGACAAATTTAAGAAGAAAATAAATCTAATAAAAAAAAAATTGGAGTTACCTAAAAAAGCAAATAAATCTAATATAAAATGAATAGAAGTTAACCCAACAAAACTAAAAATGGAGTTACATCGTGTTAAAGAAACTAAGAATTCTAATATAAAATATAAAATGAATGGAAGAGAAACAAAAAAAATTAAAGATGAAGTTGTAATGTCCCAAATTTTAAATTGGGTCACAATGGCCAAATCACATTTTCCATATTCATGAAAGTTGTCAAAGGGATGCTAAAAAGTCAAATAATTGCCAAGGTGGAAAATCATTAGTTTCCTAGCTTGGGGGTGGAAGCTTTGAGATTTGGAATAAGGGGGATAATAAATGATGTTTACACATTATAAGGGGATAAATATTTAATAATTGATCTTATTAAATAAATACAAGAGAAAATGGAAGTGGAAATAGAGCATGAAGACACTGCATGGAGACTATGGGGCCCACACTAGCTAGAATTCCTATGTTAAATGGTATCTTTCTCTTGCAAATTTGAATATATGGGAAGCCTAATGTTTTTGGATGGATTATAAGGCTAATATACTTGTCCATATACTTCATAGTTTGAATTTGGGATGAATTGTAACTTACATGGGAGAGGAAGAGCCAAATGGGAGTTTCATGGACACTTGGCTAGATTCCCCTTACATTTATGACAGCTATGACACCAATGATGGAGATTCTATGACAGTTATGACCGAATTCAGATATGAAGGCTGAAATATTGACATACTGACATTCTAGGCCTGAATAGAGCATATTGGAGGTCGAAATTGGGAGTTGGAGAAAGCCAAGAGGCTCCTACTCAAATTTGGGAGAAGAGGGAAGGTGAACAGAGAGGCCACATGGCATAGCATAAGCAGCCATACCAATTCGACTTGGATTTGGTTTATGGATGGATTTGGAACCTTATAATACCAATAATTTTTATAAAATACATGGATCATCCATGAGAAGAAGCTTTTGCTCATTTGTGAATTGTGAGAGCTAGTGGATGACTAGTTTTCTTGCTTAAGCCAATTTCGAGGGTGAAAGATTCACATCCTAGTTGGTGTTTGGAAAGGCCACTCAGGTATTTCATGGAGATTTAATGGAGTCTTATTTTCAGGTGTAAGCTACAGTAAATCATGTGGATTCTTCTATTGCAGCACTCTCTCTCAACTATTTCCAGTTTTCACACCATATTCATGCCAATGGAGGGATTGCGCTTTGGGTGAGCTATTGATCTCTTTGGGGAATATTATAATGATAATTATATTACATTCTGATTTATATTCTCTGTATTTCATGTTTAGAATACTCTCAGGTCGAAATACCCAAAATAATTCATATAAAAATGTTGAACAATGAAGAAATAGTGTCATTTCCCCACTATCTTGTTGTGAACCATTGTAATGCTGATGATTTCGAATTGGGAGAGCCTTTAATTGTCAATTTATGATTGGAATCAGTTCCATATTCTCTGTTATTCATTATCAGAAAGCTTCAAGTCGAAATTCCCAAGAGTTGTATGTCAAAATGACTTTTAATGAGCAATGACCATTTCCACTCTATTTTGATATATGCCATGGTAATGATTATTATTTCGAATGGAGGAATGTATATATGATAAATGTATGATGGATGGAATATAATTAATTTTCATTTAAATTCTCATGTTTATTACTTAAGCTTTGGAATCCATTTTAATCATTTTTATTGCATTGGGAGAAGATTTGGTGCATTTTCCCCAAGGGTCGAAATTGTGACTTGGGAGTTGTTTTGGAAAGAGTCATAACAGACTGTATAAACTGAACCATGATGCATATGATACTTTAAAAATGTACCTTACACATAAACAGCCTCTGTTAATAAATTCAAGTGACTTTGGGATCATTTGTGAAGCCATTTCCGGCAATTACCTGGGGGGAATTGGAGCCCCAATTTGCCAGTAAAGACTCCTAATTTGAACAGAACATTAAATAAGTTTTTAGAAGTAATTGGGAGGTCACAAAACATAAATGATAATTATATTTAAGTTATATTATCATTCATGTACCTTCAGATAAAATCTGGAAGCATTTGGGTCAATTTGGAGGTCTAGACATCAAAACTAGTCAAGAGCCAAAATTGTGAAAAAATTGGAAAATTGGGCATTTTAAACAAATTCCAAAAAGGGGACATTACAGTGGTATCAGAGCATGATCTTGGCACCTGATGTGGTCTGATATTTATTAGTACAATAATTCAGGGACTACCATTATATATTGAAACCAAAGTGCTTTTGTTGAAGAGGAAAAAAAAAGTAGGAGAAGAAGACAATTTTTTGGAAACTATGACTAGGCATGAAAAGAGAACCTCATATGATGGTGAGGAGATAATAAAAAACATGGAACCTATATTTGAAGAAATTACCAAGAATATTGTGAAATGATTTGGATTTTTGGCTATCCAAAGTTGGGAAAAATATATTGATTTTAAGAAAACCAAGGGGAAAAAAGCATCAGTTTGCTTGAAGGAGAAAAAAGAGGAGACCCATGAACCACCTAGTTCTGAAATAGGTGGAGTAGAAGTAGTACATGAAGATGATCAAAATTCACTCCCAAGTGACTCTGAAAAATATGAAGAGACATCACATGAGTATGAAGAAGTTTTTATTGAAAATACTGAAGATAATTTTGAGACACATGCTACCTTGGAAATGAAACAAAGAGCATCTACTAATGGATGCTTGAACTATGAAGGAGCACCTACTGATGGGTTCTCACAACTCTATGTTGGTGACATAGAGATCATATTTCAAAATGTTTCTGCAAGCCAAAATTCCATTAAACATGAAAATGAAGCCCTTGTAGCAGTTGAAGAAGAAACAAGATCAACTTCCCCATCACCACTTGAGCTTCATGAAGTTGGTCCAAGCAAGAAGGAAGAAGATGAGGAGGTTCATTTGCAAGAGCCTCATTTTCTTGAAGGATCCTTAAAGATGAATGAAAATAATATCCAAGAGGCCCTTAGCATACTCCATGACACTCAAGCATTGGTATCAAATTCTTGTTGGAGAGCTACTTTCTTTGAGGATCCATCCTTCCTTGAAGACATGGAGAAGATCCAAAGAGCAATGTGCAACATCAAAGGTAATTTCATGTCTTTGATTTTTGATAGAAAAAATTTCATTGAGCTTATTGAATGGTTACATGAATCCTACTTGAAGAATAATGAAGTTATTGATAAGCTCACAATTCAGAATGAGCAACTTCTTGAAAATTTGCAAGACACTTGTTTTTCCTCCCATGTTTCAGATTTTCATAAGGGAGATTGCTTGGAGGATTCTCATGACATGATGGATCATGAGAAACATGAAAAATTACAGGTTCCTGATGTGCTTGAGGATTGTAGTGATTAGATCCAATCACTAGTAATGGTGGAGGAAGAACTTGAGTTGCCTCTTGAAAATGGTTACACAATTTTTGAAGAAGTGCATAATTCCACCACCTTGGAACCAACCCATGAGGAATTTTTTACATTTTCTAGGGAGGTGAATAATCCTACCCCTATGGATACTTCACATTATGAAAATATTTCACTTACTGATCATTTGGGTGAGTTGGTTTTTTATCCTACGTCCTACGCTTCTAAATTTTGCAGCAGTCATCCTAATGAAGTATGGGTGAAAGGTTTCTTTTTTATGGTGCCACATGAAGAGCATGGAAATTCTATTTCTCCTTGTGATGATGGAATTATTAGAGAACAATCTTATTTACATTTTCAGAAGCATCCTTGTTTACATTATGATTATACACATCTACATGGGTGCACCTATGATGTTCATTTGAGTCACTTAAAGACTCGTGGTTTTTCTTGCTCAACACTTGGTTCATTTGATGTTGGAGGAACTTCATCCAACACTTGGGTGAAGAGGGATATGATTGAGGAACATTATTATTGGTAGCAACATGCTTTGTTATTTCATGATGATATACATATTCATGGGTGTATTGATGAGACTTCTTTGATCCACTTGAAGTCTTCATGTTTTCTTTGCTCATTATTTGGTTCAGATTTTGGTGGAGGTTCTTCATTCACTCCTTGGATGAAAGAACACGTGGCTGATTATATTGATGCACATTATATATATTTGGAGCAGCATTATAGGACATGGGATCCTCACCTATGTCATTGGAGAATATTTTATTGGTCACTTGAAGCATGTATGCACTTGGAAAATGGTAGTCTACTCACTGGGAGGTATAAGCACTTTCACGATTTATTGGTGAGGCACCTCCTTGATGTACATTCTTATTATGTTGTTATATACTTTGATGATATATATTATGCACTCATGATTTTTGGAAGAATGCATACAAGAAAATGGGATCCAGGAATTCTCTTTCCAAATGGTATGGGTTGGAGAGCACTCTTAATTGTTGGAGTCCAATGCAAGCAATGGGACCCTAGGATAGTTTTTACTCCCATTGATTTCAAATTCTTTGGGAGACAAGCAGTATGGGAGATGGATTCCCCATTTAATAAGGTGATTTTAATCAAATTAGTGCAGCAGCAAGCATGGTGGTTCCTCTCTGAATTCTTCATGAAATCTCAAAGACTCAAGGTGGGCAGCTTAGTTGCAACTTCAAATAATCATACAGAAAGTAGGTTCTTCAACAACCATGTTTGAAATTGCTTGAGGACAAGCAATATTTGGAAGGGAGGATTTTTAATGTCCCAAATTTTAAATTGGGTCACAATGGCCAAATCACATTTTCCATATTCATGAAATTTGTCAAAGGGATGCTAAAAGTCAAATAATTGCCAAGGTGGAAAATCACTAGTTTCCTAGCTTGGGGGTGGAAGCTTTGAGATTTGGAATAAGGGGGATAATAAATGATGTTTACACATTATAAGGGGATAAATATTTAATAATTGATCTTATTAAATAAATACAATAGAAAATGGAAGTGGCAATAGAGCATGAAGACACATGGAGACTATGGGGCCCACACTAGCTAGAATTCCTATGTTAAATGGTATCTTTCTCTTGCAAATTTGAATATATGGGAAGCCTAATGTTTTTGGATGGATTATAAGGCTAATATACTTGTCAATATACTTCATAGGTCTAATTTGGGATGAATTGTAACTTACATGGGAGAGGAAGAGCCAAATGGGAGTTTCGTGGACACTTGGCTAGATTCCCCTTACATTTATGACAACTATGACACCAATGATGTAGATTCTATGACAGTTATGACCCAAGTCAGATCTAAAGGCTGACATACTGACATACGGACATGTTAGGCCTGAATAGAGCATCTTGGAGGTCAAAATTGGGAGTTGGAGAAGGCCAAGAGGCTCCTACTCAAATTTGGGATAAGAGGGAAGGTGAAGAGAGAGGCCACATGGCATAGCATGAGCAGCCACACCAATTCGACTTGGATTTGGAACCTTAGAATACCAATAATGTTTATAAAATATAGGGATCATCCATGAGAATAAGCTTTTTCTCATTTGTGAAATTGTCATTTGTGAATTGTGAGAGCTAGTGGATGACTAGTTTTCTTGCTTAAGCCAATTTCAAGGGTGAAAGATTCCCATCCTAGTTGGTGTTTGGAAAGGCCACTCAAGTCTTTCATGGATTTTTAATGGAGTCTTATTTACAGGTGTAAGCTACAGGAAAGAATGTGGATTCTTCTATTGCAACACTCTCTCTCAACTATTTCCAGTTTTCACACCATATTCATGCCAATGGAGGGATTGTGCTTTGGGTGAGCTATTGATATCTTTGGGGAATATTATAATGCTCATTATATTATGTTCTGATGTATATGCTTTGTATTTCATGTTTAGAAGACTCTCAGGTCGAAATACCTAAATAATTCATGTAAAAATGTTGAACAATGAAGAAATAGTGCCATTTCCCCACTATCTTGTTGTGAACCATTGTAATGTTGATGATTTCGAATTGGGAGAGTCTTTCATTGTCAATTTGTGACTAGAATCAGATCAATATTCTTTGTTATTCATTCTTAGAAAGTTTCAAGTCGAAATTCCCAAGAGTTGTATGTCAAAATGACTTTTAATGAGAAAACAATGACCTTTTCCACTCCATTTTGATATATGCCATGGTAATACTTATTATTTCGAATGGAGGAATGTATCTATGATAAATGTATGATGGATGGACTGTAATTAATGTGTATTTCAAGTCTCATGTTCAGTACTTAAGCATTGGAATCCATTTTACTCATTTGTATTGCATTGGAAGAAGATTTGGTGCATTTTCCGCAAGGGTAGAAATTGTGACTTGGGGTTGTTTTGGAAAGAGTCATAACAGACTATATAAACTAAACCATGATGCATATGAGACTTTGAAAAGGTCCCTTACACATACCCAGCCTCTGTTCAGAAATTCAAGTGACTTTGGAATCATTTGTGAAGCCATTTCCGGCAATTACCCAGGGGGAATTAGAGCCCCAATTTGCTACTAAAGAATCCTACTTTGAACAGAACATTAAACAAGTTTGCAGAAGTAATTGGGAGGTAAAAAAACATACATGAGCATGATATTTAAGTTATATTACCAGCCATGTACCTTCAAAGAAAATTTGGAAGCATTTGGGTCAATTTGGAGGTCTAGACATCAAAACTAGTCAAGAGCCAAAATTGTGAAAAAATTGGAAAATTGGGCATTTTAATAAAATTCCAAAAAGGAGACATTACAAGAAGTTATCTCGAACTTCAATAAAGTTCATTGCATTCTCTCTTTCTATATATATGATAACCGAGAACTTGTATCATCACACAACAAATGTAGTTAACAGCACAACATTAGAGTAAATTTGAGTTGAGGTCAATCTTAATTTTAGATGTAAGAATAATCTGCCGAATAGCTAATAAAACTAGACTTGAGAACGTTACAATCTCTCCATAAAAAAGTTTTATGCTCCCACTCATAAAAAATAAAATTTAAGCTTCCATCAAATCAACACTAAAACCCCACCACTATCTCGCACCCTCACCCCAAATTCTCTATATCCTTTCCCCTTGAAACGTTGCTAACAAGTCACCTATTGAACTGATTGTTAACTAAATGAACGTTGGAGAAACATGATGGACAAGTTACAACTATGAATTATGTGCTTTTCTTTCAAGCGAAACATCTCACCAAATTGGAAACACGTCATTACATGCTAATTAATTAATATTCAAAGTATTTTGTGGGGGGCGTATCAACTTTATTTTATACACTATTTATGTTTCTTTTAGGTATGTCTCTTGCAATGCCGCCTTTTTCTATATAATATATTAGACATATTACTTCATTTCATGAAGTCAAAGCTTATACAAGAAAGTAGGTTTGTTTTCACGAGAAAGTCTCAAACATCAAATTCCGATGTGCTCCTTGGGATGTGATCAAATACTTCCCCTTATGAGCTTTATAATAATCTAACAAATGAATAAGTAGGTATCCCTTTATTAAAGCTTTTTAATAATCTAATGAGAGCATAACAAAAGGTATTGTACCAAACATTCTGTGTTAGATCAGATTCTCTTTATTTTTTAATTTTGATAATAAATTAGTCTTTACTTTTTATCATATTATATAAGAGTCACGATGACATCATTCATTGATTTTTATAATTTAATATGGAAGAAATACGTCATGTGAGGTAATGCTTATATTATAATTTAAATATATATATATATATATATATATATATATATATTAAAGTATGTATGAAATTATTCAAATTACTATGAGATTTAATTAATGAGTTTTTTAAAAATTTATAGTTAGAAGATTGTATAAAAGTTATGAAAACATCATTAATTTTTATAATTCAATAGGGTAGAAATGTGTAATGTAAAGTAACGCTTATATTATAATTTTTTAAATATATATATTACATATATTTAATAAAATGTGTAATGTGAGGTAATGTTCATAATATAATTTAAAATATATATATATATATATATATATTATATTAATATTAAGTGTGTATGAAATTATTCAAATTACTATATGGAAGACATTCAATTGATGAGTTTTTTTATATTTATAGTTAGAAAATTGAGAATGAGAAATTTCAAATATTAGAGATTTAAAATAAAAGTATTTGATTAAAAAAAAATTACATTGTAAAGTTTAAATAAGATAAATTTTATGTAAATTTATTTTTAATCAAAATTTTGTTTAGTCTTTACAATTAATTACATTTTATATTTTCAATTTTAATGCCTTCAAAAAGCATAAAAGCAATTTATATAATTCAAATTAAAATAAGTGTCACTAATTTAGGTACTCCAATTTTTAATGTGCACTAAAGTAAAATTGTAAAAAATTGTCATTATATTTAGAATATAATCATTAATGAGTTTAAATATTGTTCATGGGATTAAATTGGGCATTACAACATCAAGAAGCATTTGTGAGGTGTAATTATTTTAGAATAAAACTTTATAAATTCATGTCTTTTTATGAGGAGTAAGAGTGAACATCTTCAAGATCAAATCCTAAAAGTATAAACCTAAAATGAGAAAACAATTGAGATTCATAATATAAAGTGAAATACCATATAATACTAAAAACTAGTTTAGATCCATCTTAGTCACAAATTTATCAAATACCAATAAAAATCAAATGCTATAAAGTGTAAACATGTTCTTAAATGTTTGTATTCCTATGCACTTTCAAAGATTTGATAACCATATAACACTTATAAATTTTAAATTAAAATAAATTTAATAATTAATTAATACAAAATAAAAAATGTCATCTTATTATTTAGAATTTTTTAAAAGTAGTCAAAAAAGTGGTTATTCTCCCTACCTATAATTAAATTTTACACTATTTAAAAAAAAATTGTTTTGACAAAGTCATCATTTAATTTGCCCAGCTTATTCTCTTTCTATTTTCCCACTATGTAAATGTAACATACCAAAACAAAGTCAGCATTTAATTTGCCCAGCTTATTCTCTTTCTATTTTCCCACTATGTAAATGTAACATGCCAACAAGTTAGGAGATAAAAGTTTGGTGATCGATATTCCTGATGTTAATTTTCTCGGAAACTTTGACGTGACAGGCACGAAAAATAAAGCCGCATACATTTACAAAACTGCAAACAAAAAATCTATAATTTTGTACCTTCTTGTCTATTTCAATTTGATTAAAATGTGAGATTCGATAAATTGTACTATGATGAGCTAGATTTCCACGTCATTAAAGCACCGGGGAATTATATAAGGATATGGTAATTTATTAATGTCCAATAAATCATCAAACGGTAAAACTACGACCTAAAAATATAAAAATCAAACAGTGAAGTGTAATGAAATTTGAATATTTTTAAACAATGATTTTCTTTTAATCAAAATGGACACTTAACTACTGTGATCTCGAATCCAAAGTCCAAAGAATATAAACATACTTGGTGGGAAATATTTTTAAACAATGATTCTCTTTTAATTAAAATGGACACTTAACCACTGCGAATGCAAAGTCCAAAGAATATAAACATACTTGGTGGGAATAATTTTGCTAATTTATTATAACTCTTCAACATGTTGGTTATGGTTTGTAGTCTTTTTGTAAGTTATTTACTTTCACAACATAGACTTTTTGTAAAGCCAATAACTGTATTCGTTAAGCATCACATTATTAGTAAATTAACGTGAATAGTAGGACTCTCCACAATTTGATTCCCTACAGTGTGTAAAAGTAGAATGGAGGATGATGACATTCTACGTCATAAAAGTAGAATGGAGAATGACGACATTTTACGTCATCTTCCTTTTGGAATAAATATAAGAAGTAGAATGAAGGATGATGACATTCTACGTCATCTTCTTTGGAATAAATATAAGGCAATACATAATTGGTTTTTAATTTTAATAATTTAAATTCATATTCAAAAGTATTAAATTTAGTTAGAGTTTAGTTAATATGTTTACGTTTTATTAAAAGTAGTAAAAGTTATCATAATGGATGATAAATATTTATATTTATTATTATGGTATTAGATTGGTTTTTAATTATTATTTATAAAAAAAATTACGAGGCTTATTTAGTCAACTTGTTATATAGACGATTGTTTATAGGATATTAAAGAATATCTCTAATTTCTCTAAATATTGGCAAATTCCTCTTAAAATTGTATTGTTGAACTCCTTTTTAATATACCTTTTCAATTAAGGAAACCCCTATTTCACCAGATATTGTAGATATCCAATTTTATCAACTTATTTTTAATACCCCTTTTTATATCATATTATCAAGTTGTAACAAACATGATCCCTAACGCAACTTAGTATAAGCAGACACAATGCTAAATAAAATAATAGTATAATGTTAATAATGATCCCACTAGGATCGCAGGGTCGATTGATCAATTGGTAGCATTGGATAGTGGAAGAATAATGATCCCACTGGGATTGCAGGGTCGATTGATCAATTGGTAGCATTGGATAGTGGAAGACCCAATGAATTAGTAACGGGCCAAAATGCATAAGAGACAACCTAGTCAAGAGATCAATGTAACAAAGAATGTAAAATACTGATAGTCCAATCGTTAGTACAATTCCTAGACAATATGAGAATTGCATATGCTTCACACTAAACCAACCAATCTACCAATTTTATATCATGTAAATACAAGTATAGCCATAGAGAGCTCATTTTGTATATAAACTTAACAAATTAAACTCCATAAAAATGCAAAATTAAAACCCTTTCATGAATCATGGATGGACTTCCCTACCTTCCTGTCAAAACAAACATCATTGATCTTTGAACCCAAATGAGCATAAAAAAATCCTCTTACTTTCCAATAACACCATATGATCATGTGCATAGCTTGGATTTGGGTCATTCACAAGATGCAATGAATTGCCTGTGACTTCCTCTACATTTATTCATGCAATCAAGGGAATTAACAAAATTTAGTTACATTTTCTTGGGTTATAACTAGTTTTTTAAATCTTTATGGGAGAGAGGAAAATCTCCATTGTTAAGTTTCAAGCATGCAATAGTTATAAAGATACACAGATGTTGAAACTTATATGATACCATTTCATGGTAATGATAACACATAGGGTATGTAAATAAGGATTTAGATTTTCAACTATGTTCATGTCAGTTCCAATACAATATTAAGACAAATGACTTGCATATAAGAATTGAAATTACAATTATGAATGTTCCAAATATAACTCAATAGAAAAATAAAAAAGGTTGAAATAAATAATTAGTTAAGAAAGATTGATCTAACTGTTCTTGGTTCTAGTGAGCCAAGAAATATTGATCTCAATTTTCTTGGTTGTCATGGAGCAAGGTTTGATTGATACCTCAATACCCACCTCAACCCCAACTAAAATAATATTCGAAAAAAATAGAAGATTTTATAAGTCCTATGATTTGGAGGTATAAATCTAGCTTATGATTTGGATGTTATTCCTTAGCAACATTTAGGATTGATATAAATCCATCCCATGTTTTGGAGCCATGAATCTAGCCCGCGATTTGTAGGTTATTCCTTAGCAAAACCTAGGACTAATATGAATCCAACCCGTGATTTGAAGGTGTAACATACCCAGAACTCAAAGATAAATATATATTATGTATTTCAGCAAAAACATTATGTTAATTTTTATTGTAAAGTTCATGACCAAATGGGTCAAGGATGACTGTAATTGAAGAATTATTTATTTTAATAATTAATTAACAGAGACACCTATCTAGGGGAGACTGTTAAATGAGTGTTCACTAACCCACTAGGAGGAAGGGGTAGTTGTAGAAGGTTGGTTGACAAGTGGAAGCACTAGCATTCACTTTCTAGCTGTTGCAGGATCATAATCCCTAAAAAAGTGGCCATGTTCCCTAAGAGGTGGGAACTGAGCTGGTGGCTCATTAAATTTAAAAACTGACCCAAAGACCTAGACAATGTATAAACCATCAAATTGAGTAGGAGGTTCACTACTCATTCTGATTTCTGAGAGAATGAACCTTGTGATTGCTGCAAACTGAAAAAGTCAAGCAAAGAAGGAATTTGATGAGGGGATAGCTAAAGTGATTTGCTGAGTGAAGTTTGCTACTGAGTGCTAAGTTGTAGAAGTATGCTGTGTGGCAGAGATCTTTGTCCTAGTGGTTCAGTGAACAAGCTCAGGGGTCCTAAGAAAGTGATTTGGATGCTTTAGGAGAAGGTTGGGTGGAACAGTCTCCCTAGGGTGTTAGTCCCTTTTCTGCAACATATCCAGGCTCCAACTCTCTATCTGTATTGTGTTATTGTATTACTTCTGTTTAAGTAAGTTGTAATTATTTTCAAATTAGGTTATAGTTAATTGATATTTATTCGATGATTATTTGGTTAAGTATTTGAATAAAAACTGATTGATAGAGAAATGAAGTTAAATTATCTCCTGTATTTTTCCTCTCACCAAAGTGATGTACTCTAGTACAAGAAGATATGAATTTAGGTTTGATTAGTAGTACCAGAATGATTGAATCATTGTGTATCTTTGTATTACAGAGAAAAAAAGTGATATATATATATATATATATATATATATATATATATAGAGAGAGAGAGAGAGAGAGAGAGAGAGAGAGAGAGAGAGAGAGAGAGAGAGAGAGAGAGATTGATTGTTTACAATTCATTGATAATTAGAAGACTTGGTATTTAGTTAAATATATAAGCTACGACTCTTAATCTAAAATATGAGAATATTACAAACAATTACAGTTAGTAAAATCGAACTTTCAATTACAAAATAAGTATAGGAACATAAATAGGAATAACGCTGATCTCTCCTAAGCAAGTTAGGTAGTAACTAAACATCGTTTATTTTGAATACACCAAGGATTTAAAACTATAAATAGGAAAATAAAATAAATACAAAGTCTTTTCTTTTATGTACAAATTAAGGTATTTACAATTTTAAAACATATTAACTTCAATTTGAATAAAAACACAAATGTACAGATCCAAGTTCCTCCTTAATACTATGTTTACAATACTCTTTCTTAAATAAATATCCCGTCTCTTAAAGACAAACTCTAGAATTAATCTAGAATAGAAATAACTAATCTAGTTCATACAAGGGCATCTTAAGCCCAGTTTTCTTAACGTTTAAAATTGTTTATTAACACCAAGTCAGGATTATCAATAGACTGTAGCACTGGTTACAAGCTTCAGGTCGGGTTGGTGTTGTTTTTGCGGTATTTTCTCTTGCAAAAGAAAGATACAAGAAACCTTAGGGCTTATTTATTTTCAACAATAATGGCAGTGACATATAGTCTCTTGGCCTATTATAAGTATATAAACAAAGTTAAAATATCAAAGTAAAATACTTCACAGTCTTTAAACAAAAAGACGAAACCTTGGGATCTTTTGTTTTAACTGGACTCATTACATGGTTGTATTATTAACTAATGGCCATCATTTTTCTTTTATAAATGGGAAGAGCATCAATAGGGCCCTTAGAGCTAGATCCTATTAATCCTTTTAAGTGTTTCAAAATCCTACTAACTTTCAATAGAAGGATATTGACGGAGTAACCATTCTTTCAATTAATAATAATGACGGAGTAACCATTCTTTCAGTTAATAAAACCTTATTCATAACTTTAAACAGTAAAATAACCAGAGATGCTTTTAAACTAAATCTCATTTGTTACTACATTACAGCTTCACCGTGAGTTCTTGCAATAAGACTGATAAAGCTTTTGGAGTACTTAATAAAATGAAATGTAAGAAACATACATTTTTTTAAAAAGCAAGGAGTGTACACAGAAAACCCATACGGGCTTTATCCCTTAACCTATTCATTTATTTGATCAACAAACAGTAAGAAAATGCAACAATGGCTTATAGCCCAAACTGTTAGAATATATTAAACCCACTCATAACTTAGGATAAAATAATTAATCAGTATTTGATTAATTATTCACATACTAACTTAATTAGTTGACATCCAATTGCACCTTAAAGTCAATACATGCCATCTATATCATAGGATTGATTTATTTCTAATCCTAGGTTGATCTTGACTACCTTTTGACCATCTAGAATTAGTACAAAACACTTTACAATAGATTTTGCTTTATACTGCTTTTCCTACTTTTCTGTGGATAAGATAAAGTTAGTCAAACTAGGAAACTGGGTGCTTTTGTTGCCAACCCATCCTTCATGATTTTTCCTCCATTTTCTAGGATTAGCATGTTTTTTCCATCTCCTTGACAACTCACTCATGCTTTTTCCAATTCGTGAGATCCTTAATAGATTTGGTAAGTTCTTTAGCCACCTATGGGGGTTTGATATATTTTGGTAAGTCATCCTTTTTGAGCTTTATGAGTTGTCTCCATACAACTCGATTTTCCTATGAGGGATGTACTATTTATGTACACTATTATTCATCATTATTCAATGGAAGGATACACACCAATATTCATCTCTTCATTCACGTGATTCAGTCTCTTTTCTTCTCTTTATTTTTCCTGTGTATGCTTGTGAGAATTATTAGTAACAAGATCTATTTCCTGTTCTTATTCTTAGCATCATTGCTCATAACATTGATATATTATTTCTACATGGTATCAGAGCTACAGAGAGCACAACCTTGCCATATTCTACATGGTATCAGAGCAACAAAGTTGATCAAGTTCTATAGAGTTGAGGAGTGCATCCAGTCTCCTATATGTCTCTGAAGAAGAGCTTGTCTAGCTTACAAGATTTTCTCCTAGTTTGTTTTGCAGGCTACAGAGAGTATCTCCTAGAGCATATCAAAAAATTCTATATGGATTCAAAAGTTCCTCTACTATCTCCTTTCAACTATGTTGATTGGAAGCCAAAGATGAGCGCATACTTGAAGAGGCAATGTCTCTTTGATGTCTCCATTGGTGCATTGAGCGAACATGAGTCTTATGAAGAGAATATTGATAGGATAAATAATTGTGATAGAGCTTATGCAATCAAATTCTTGGTAATGTCTCCAAAAATACATCATCTCATAGATTCTGCTGAATTTCCATTTGAGCTTTGGAAAATTTTGGACAAAGCTTTTGGTTTGCGGGAAATAGAAGATGAAGCATGGAGCGATCCCATCATCTCCTCTTGTTCTCTCTCTCAATTTCTTGGCCTCTACATTCTCTGATGAATTTGATCATGATGAATAATGTTCTAATACAGTTCATGTTGTTGTTTCCCTCTTTGATTCGAATGCTTCCTCTTTCAATCAAGAAGCAAATATTGAAGATCCATCTTTTTCTGTGTCTCTTAAAGGTGAATTTTCTTCTTGTGATACTAATGATGAAAAAGAAGTAACATATGGAGCTTCTATTGGTATTTATGATGATTCTATAACCCATTCATTTTTCTCAAAATCTCCTATCTTAGATTCTAAGATCTATGTGCCAGATCCTTCACACTTTGTGCATACCTCTCTCATTGATGGTGCGCAACCTAGTGATTTCCAGGATGTTTGCTTAGCTAAATCAAGCCTTATTTTTTTCATACCACTTACCTTACTTAATATCATGTGCTTCAGCATCTCCTCATCTGTTCTTGTCATCAATACTCAGAACCTCCTTGAATATTGTGAAGATCTCATTATTTCCTCCTTTCATACAAAGGATTCATTACCAGTGTATTGCCATGAGTCTATTGATATGATTATATGTGATACTTTGGATTATGATTTAGAAGCATATTTACAAGTCGATACACATATCATACCACCATACATACCATCTACCATACCTCTGAATAATCCTAAGACTATACAAACCCTAAGTTCACTAGTTGATTCCTCATTGGTTTCTTATGCAATGATATTTATCTTACATGGTTTGAAGTATTTCCTATCTTTCAGTGGTTTGTTATCCATGAACTTAGTGATATTTTTACTGATGTTAAACATGTCTAGATATTTTCTAAACACTTATGGTTCAGATCTTATTCCCATCCATCATTTAGATTTTTACACCCATCAGTTTTCCACAGTTGCTCATAGTTTTCCTAGTCTAGCCCTATATCCTCATGGAGACATTGAATCCTTTGTCTTTTCTGTTACATATGCTAATATTTATGATATATCAGAGTTTTATCGTCCTCATATCAGATCTCGAAAGGTGCTACATCAGATTGGAATATTAACATGTGATTCACATCACAATTTTGCAGCTATTCAAGGAATTGGGTGTGAAATAAATTGTCTTAATTTTTGTACTCTTTGGAAAGGAGTATGCACAGATCTCTTTTCCATTTCAGATTATGTTTTCATATCAGAGTTTGATAGAAGCAAGAATCATTCAAATAATTCTCCTAATTCATTAGTTGACGAGATACAAGGAGTCTCTCCTCTTCCTTCTTGCAGGTTCTACACTCTAGTGCATGATCATGGAGTTCATGATTTATTTAGCAAGTCCTTCATCCAAAAGCAGTTCATTCAGCTCATTAAAGTGATTATGAAGATATGTTGAAGACATATTTCAAATTTTGTGCCTTGTCCTATCTTGAGGGAGTATTTTCCCCATGTGGGTTTACCTCATTCCTCACTTTTCTGGGCATAATAATTGTTAAAGGGTGACCATAGCCTTGTTGTTGGGCCCTATATGCATCCATATTTTTGTCATACCATCATAAATTCAGACTTATAGGGGGGTGTTGGAATATATTAAAGCCACTCATAACTTAAGATAAAATAACTAATCATTATTTGATTAATTATTCACCTACTAGCTTATGTAGTTGGCATCCACTTGCACCTTAAAGTCAATACATACCATCTATATCCTAGGAATGATTTATTTCTAATTATGGGTTGATATTTACCACCTTTTGACCATCCAGAATTAGTATACAACACTCTACAAAATATTAGCTTTATTCTTCTTTTCCTGCTTTTCTGTGGATAAGGTAAAGCTAGTCAAACTAGGAAACTGGGTGCTTTTGTTGCCAACCCATCCTTCATGATTTTTCCTCCATTTTCTAGGATCAGCATGTATTTTCCATCTCCTTGAAAACTCACTCATGCTTTTTCAATTTTGTGAGGTCCTTGATATATTTGGGAAGTGTTTTAGCCACCTATGGGGGTTTTCTATATTTTGGTAAGTCGGCCTTTTTGAGATTTATGAGTTGTCTCCATACAACTTGATTTTCCTATGAGGGATGTACTATTTATGTGAACTATTATTCATCATTATTCAATGGAAGGATACACACCAATATTCATCCCTTCATTCATGTGATTCAGTCTCTTTTCTTCTCTCTATTTTTCCTGTGTATGCTTGTGAGAATTCTTCGTATCAAGATCTATTTCATGTGCTTATTCTTAGCATCATTTCTCATAGTATTGATCTATTATTTCTACACAAACATTACTTTCAAGTAAAGATGCTATGAACTTAACTCAATATTACAGTTTGAGTATTGAAACAAAATCTAAGAAAGATGAAAAGCCCTCACGGGTTCATACATCACTAACACCATTTATAAGATTTTCTTAAATATCAAATATTGAAACCAAGTTCTCTTTTATATCAAAGCAAAGTTATTAATATCACATGACGAGCATTCTGGGGAACGAACCCCAACGCTGCCAATTGATTTTCCCATTAAAATAACAAAACCATGTTTTACAATGGCTTTCTACGCCCAAAAACAAAATAGATAGAATAAAGTCTCATGGCCATGTTTTATTTTAAGCATTGTAATTAATTTAAATCTCAAAGACCTAATATGGAGATACTAGCTCAAAGTCTGTATAAATTTCCATAATTGAATGGAAGAACTTTAAACTGATATCTTCCAAATGAGTGTGGCATATTCACAAGTCTCAACAGATAACAAATTAATTACATTCTGAAATTACACAGTTGATTAAATAGTAAAATAAACAGAGATACGGTATTAAACCCCCTTACGGTTCTTACAGTAGCAAACAAGTATTTAAAACAAAAAGAAACCAAAATATATTACAGAGTGGCATAGTAGGTTACGACTCCATGGGCATTAAAAATAATCCTTGCAACTTAAAAATTATAAATTACCAAAGCATTATATCACTTCCACATCTAAAAACCAACACCGAGCTAGAAACACAAATGCATTGGAATTAAAACACACCACAAGGCTCAGCCTGGTTCCACATAGCCACGCAAGGGAAGACATGGGTCTTACAGAATAAAAGGGTCTCCTCTGCAAGAGTCCAAACCACACCTTCATCCCATAGGTTCACCCTGCACATACTTTACACATAATGGAAGTAGAACATAGTTTATAACCTTGTAGAAGAAAGAAAACAAAGAAGATGAGTGTAGATAATGGTTTACCTTCTTGGCATTCAGAAAACTCCAGTCACCATCAAAACAAGATTTGCAAAATCCATTAACAAATGATTCGAGCATAAGCTGGTGCAGATGGTGACGAAGGCCGAGTTTAGTAGTTATAGACAGTGGAGTAGTAAAACCAAGCAGCTGTAGGACAAATGTGTTTGCAGAGAAACCTGCACACTCAAACAAAACCTCAAGGAAATGACAGACACTCTCACCAAAGTGCATTAAACCTTTACGGTTTGCATTGCAAGAAGTGACCACCAGTTGGAGTCCTCATGGCCATCACATGGCCTGAGGGTAGACATTTTAATAATAAGTCCTGTTAGAAAATAGGACGTTAGAGCAATAACAGATATATAGTTAAATCATTCAACAAGATGTAAAACACATTAAACACATTACTAATAGACACAGATATAATGTGGTTCACCCAAACGATGGGCTACATCCACAAAGAAATTGCCAGTCTTTTTATTATAGTCCAAAAAGATGAAGGGATACAACTTGTAGTGAAACTGCTGCACTTCCTCTTCACACTCTCACAGTCTCTCCTACTCAATCACATAGATTGTTTTCAATACAATACAATACCATACTCAACCGTGTTATATAGTGCTTTCTTTTATAGGGGAAATACCATGGGAAAATAATACGGTTAACCTAATACCATGGGTCCGCAAAATTGTTGGCCAACACACATCCCAAAAACATTTCCTCGAGGGCTCCACCCCCAAACCCCCGCTGGTCCCCTGGACCCCCCAGCCGGGGGGGATGCCCCCCCCCCTTGGACCCTTGTGGGAGGATTAAGTCCCCTCACACCCCCCGAATGGAACAAGTGTACAGTAAACCTAGGGTACAAACATAGCTGCTCAATAATATCTCTGGAGATCAGGCTCCATAACCATCATGCCCTTGATCCTTCACAATCATATTAATGTTTCCCAAGTCAACCATCCTTTCAATCCTTTAAGGTTAAGCACGTGGAATGGGATAATCCAAAGGTTCTACAAAACATACTTCCATTGTAAGGTTTAACACTAATCAACTTTCTCCATTTTAGAACTTAGCATATAAACGTTTATTTTGTGATACAACCTGTATTGTTAAAGTTTGACATTTAGTATATAATGAAGATCGAACCCTTGTAATGTTTCAAAAATAATTATTCATAATATGGCATTTGAACATTGAGAAATGGGTTAGGAATGGATCCCTTGTCCAATCCTTAGTTTTGCTTGGTTGTTGCTCCTTATGGCGTCTTAGCATAGGGTTTGTCCTTTAACTGTAGTGTTGAGATACCCCACTTCCTACACATAGTAAAATAGAGGATTCATGCATTAGTCATGACGACAGATCACAAAGTAAGAAAATTTATGATAACATAAGTACACGACTCTTAATACTAACTAAAAGAATTGTTAAATACGAATTATAACGTCATAGTTAATTACAATAAATATATTTATTTATTTATTTATGAAATTTGAGGGATGTTACACGTGGTATCAGAGCGAGGTTTCCAAGCACTAGGCCCGATTGGATCACTTGCATATAAGGAAGAAAACCAATATACTAATTTTATTTTGTATTTATTTCTGTACAGAAATATAAAATCTATTTTGCAGGAAAATGGTTCTCAACACAACAATCCTAACAACTTTTATGTAGATTAGAACAATCCATAGTTAACACGAATAGTTAAGGAGTTAAAAGAGGAACTGCAAACTGTAAAAATGGACAATGAAAGAATTATTGAAATAAATCAAATGCTACTAGACAATATGCATACCAAAGGAAAAGATAAATGAAATGTTTATGAAATTGATTATGAAACAACCTATTACAAACATAAAGGAAAGAAAGAAAAATATTCTGATAGTGAATCATCTTCATAGGTTAATGCAAGGTCACGTAAGGGAAGGTATAAGTACATAAGTGAAAGTAGTGAAAGTGACTACAAACCTAAGAGAAGGAAGTATAAACCTTACGAAGAAATTTCTGGGGAATTCAAAAAAATAAAGCCTCCCATGTTTAATGGGGAAGTAGAGAAATGTGAGGAAGCAGAAGGTTGGCTATCATGAATGAATAAATACTTCCATATTTACAACTATTCTGACAGACTAAAGGGTAGGATGGATATTTACAATTTGAATGGACAAGCTGATATCTGGTGGCAAGATATCATTAAAAGGGTCAAAAATGTGAAAGAGAAGTACTTAACCTGGAGAGTTTTTAAGAAGTATTTTAAAAGAAAGTTTCTATCTGAACAATACTATGAGGAAAGAGCCAAGGAGTTCTATGAACTAAAACTGGGTTCCATGTCCATGAAAGAGTTGAGCATCAAGTTTTTAAGTCTGTTAAGATATGTACCTTACATAATAGATTGAAAGCCTAAAATTCAACGGTTTTTAAGTTGTCTACCTACTAGCTTCAAAAATAGGATTGAGTTTGACAATCTGAAAACTTTGGAGGAAGCTATGAGGAAGGTTTATTTATGTTATGAACAAAGTAAGAAAAGGGAAAGTTTACCTAACTGGAAGACAAAAAAAACAAGTCATTTTGACCCAAAGAGAAGAGGGTTTAAGTCAAACAAGAGATTTGGAAATAAATCTCAGAATTTCTCCAAGAATAACTATTAGAAAAATGATTTTAAGAATAAAGTACCACAAAATACTACAACACCAAAAAACAGGGATATGCCTAACAACTTTGTTAAGGGTAATGAACCAAGGGAACCTGTCAAATGCTGGAAATGTCAGGGACCGCATTACACCAAGTACTGTTCGAACATACATACTATCCAGGAAGAGGAAACAATTGGAGATGTGGCAAATGATATGCACAGGATAAATGCAGCTCTGGAGAACCGACATGAGGATCATCAGACTTCCATGCTGGAAGTGCAAGGTATGATACAAATTTTTTTTGTTTCCATCTTGATTGATCCAGGTGCTAGTTTAAGTTATATATCTCCTAGCATAGTGGAAAAGTGCATCTTATCCTTAAAAAAGTTTGAAAAATCCTACCTGGTGTTGTTAGCCACAGGAACTAAAATAAAGGTGGTAAATTATGTTGAAAGATGTAATTTACTTATGAGTCAGTTTGAAAATCAGGTCAATTTGAATGTGTTATCTTTAGGATCTTATGATGTCCTAATAGGAATGGATTGGCTTGAAAAACATCAAGTGGTTTTGAACTATTTTCAGAAAACTTGTACTTGTTTGAATAATGAAGGAGAAATAACTACTGTCATAGGAATACCTAGGAAGATATCTATTAGACAAATTTCAGCCTTACAGATGAAAAAGGTTGTAAAGTATTTGCAGTACACATAATAAATAATGAACAAATTAATAAAGAAGATAAACCAAGATTTGAGGATATTCTGGTCTTGCAAGATTTCACGGATGTAGCCAAAATAAAGTTTGGTTTTTGAAACTATTTTTCCATAACCTCCCCTTATTTTTTCCACTTTTGAATACAAATAGAGGAATAAATGGCAATTTTCCAAAAGACGAAAATGCCAAAAGAAGGAAGGAAAGGAAATGGTAGGTCCCGAGTCTGTAAATTTAATATTTCCCCATGAATCTCCATTAATACATGCAAATAATACCTCAACTGGATATCTTGCAAAAAAATCCATCAAGAATCCATTAAAAACTCTAAAAGCTATGCTTACAATGGACATGAAATGAATATGTACCTTCTACCTCCTTCAATGGATTTGGATCCCCCACTCATGATCGGTAAAAAATGGCTAATATTATGTCTCATACATCCATCCCTCTCGTCAAATTCAAAATATGGCTTCATGTGTTGAAAGATATGAGTTTTCCTCATCAATACCTCATGTGTAATACCCTCTCATTTATTCGCTGGACATATTATTATTGTTGTTATGTTGGACATAGAAACAAAAGGTGTCTGGAATATGGTATACACATTATTATTATTTTTATTATGCTGAACTTATAAAATAATTCAATAAAGTAAAAACAACCGAATGACCGATGCCACAAAAGAGAGTATAAGAAACCATGATGTTACGAGCAAGAGGTTTTGGAAAAGTGTTTACCTATGTTGATGTTGTACACCCTTATTATGCACTTGATGGACCATCTTGGTTATGTACCCTCATGTGTTATGTTACTCAGTTTTATTTACCTTGAGATTAATTTTTATTTGAGGATTGGAATCCCGCTCTCACCTAGTGCTCCCTCATGAGTTGGATTAGTGTGCCTTTTGGTGTAGCCACAATGTTGTCAGTTGGTTCATGATTTTTCTCTTGTGCTTGTGTTTGGAACTTGTGGTTTGATTTTTTTGCTATTGGTATGAGATCCTTGTTAATACTATGCTCAAGATATTTTAATCTAGATCCACTGGTATTTGTCCTGGATCCATTGGAATTTCCCTGGATTGGAAGTTCTACTTGCCATTAGGTTGAGGTTGGACTATTGTCCTCGAGCCACCAAAATTTCCTTGAAGTGGAAGTAGAGGCCATACTTTCCATTGGGTTTTGGTTGGACTGATTCCTTGAGATCAATTGTGGTTCAGTGCGCACTTTCTTGTGGCATCATGGTTCCAGATTAGGGGTGACCATTTCAAAGTAACTTTTGGCTTGCATTATGTCTATGGCTATGTGGAACATGGCACGGTCGATTCTAGTTGTGTATTTGACAAAGATAAGTGTTTTATCTCAATATTATTTAATTTATTTGGCTCTGATCTGATTTATTTATGGATGCACAGGAAATTTTTGATGAAACATATGACCTATTTGTGGAAGAAAATTCTCATGGAATTCAATCTATTTATGCATGTAAAGTTTGTGAAGGAATTGGAAACTAGTTTTTGGGATTTTGTGCACAAATTATTTGGGGAAATCATTATTTGGAACCTATGATACAAAAATGATATTTTTGACCATTTTTATTATATAATGTATATTTTTATGGAACAATTTCCTCATAATTGTTTAAGACACTTCTCTTTAATGCTTCTACCTTTCATTTGAAAACTAGTTCTTCAATTGGATTGTTTTGCATAGCTTGGAGACTTGGCACATGAAGTTTTTGTAAAAATTACCGAGTGTTATTTTTATGATCATGTATTATAAATACACTTTAAATTTGTGAGATCATGTGAGGGTAAATATTCTTGATAGTGTTTGGGAAATTTCTACGTAAATTCTAGATCAATTTGCAATTTCTAGATCCTTCAGTGGAATTGTTTTGAGTAGATTTGTGACTTTTCATATGAAGTGTTTGATGAAATGTTAGGATTAGATATATATATTTTTTGAATTATAAAACATGTTTTTATAGTTTCAATATATTTTGAATGATTCTATGAGCTATGTATTTAATTATTCTAGTGATTCGTAGAATTACTAGTCAATTTGGATGAGTAGAATTAGCTAGTTTTGTGATTTATTTAATGGAATATATATGGGAGTAAAGATACATACATATGAATTTTGGTGACCCCTACTAATATTCCCATGAGATAAAATAGTCATATATTTCCCTTTATTTGTAATTTGGAAAGTTAAATTGGAAACTATGTACATTCCTGCGAAAATTGATAACTAGTTGTGGATTGAAATATCAGTTTCCATAAAAAAAGGAATGCTACAACCATGTGCTTTATTTCTAACATGTTATTGTGTTGAAGGTTTATACTTATCAGGTATGATACTTTACTTATGTATGCATTATATTTTGGTTTAGTTATTTAAACTCAATTCATTGTGGTAAATGTTAACTGATTTTAATGGGATTGATGGAAAAGATCACCTTATGTACAATTGGAATGATCTACAAATAAACCTTTAATTGGTTGTAGGTGCATGATTAAATATTTTTTTAGTGGTTTTAGGATTCATTTTTGAATTAATGGCATGGTTACAAAATGATTTTTTGCAAGACTAGTTGCTTATATTGGAAATCTACTTGACTATTATTGTGGATTCTCTTTCATAATTACCATGATTAATTATTGTAATTTTGGTAATTGAGAATTATTTACATGTAATTATATTTTATTAATCCATTTCTATTGATGATAAATTATTATTTGTTAAACAATTATATTTGTGATAAGTGTTGTCATTTGTGCATTGTGTTGTTAAGTGTCGTAATTAACACCTTAATTACTAGTTAACTGCGAATACGAATAATTAGCCTTTAGAAGTGGTGATCATATCTAATATGGATTGGATTTAAGTTTTGATGATGTTATATGATGTTAAGAAAAATTCCCAGCACTTGGATCATTTTTGGGAATATTTATTGAATTTATTTTAATTTAATGGTAATTAAAGGTATTTTGTCAAAATTAAATCACAAAAAATGAAATGAAATATTTGTTTGACTAAATCGTTGTGTTAAAATTATATAATTATCCTTATAGATATAACCTTTGATATCTCCGAGGAACATTACACCATGGGATGGGATATAAACTCCCATTCCATAATGTAGGCCAACGGGCGCCTCTTCCACCTCTTCCACACCCAACATGAGTTATGACGAATCATCATTAGACACCTACGAATGCATATATATGAATTTTTCATGTCATGAGGGGATATTTTTCTTAGAGGGAATTTAGGCCCTGTTGGAGTATCGGTACAACCGCATGGTATAACCGCCGCACCTCTAGGAATATAAAAATGTGGACTAACTGCCACTCCTAACAATAGGGCCTTGTGCCGCGGCTTAATATGTTCATCAACATATGTAGGTTTTGTTGTAAGGACAAATATTACATGGTATCAGAGCTGAGGTCTCAGGTTCAATTTCCCCAAGATATGCCAAAGAGGGAGGGTGTTGGAGTATCAGTACAACCACATGGTATAACTGTTGCACCTCTGGGAATATAAAAATGTGGACTCACTACCACTCTTGATAATAGGGACTTGTGATTGGTTTCATATGTTCATTAAAATCTGCAGGTTTTGGTGTAATGACAAACCTTACAAGCTCACTTATGGATAAATTAGATTATCTCATCATTAAGTTTTTAATTAGTCAAAAAATGAGCCAATGGGAGAAGGAGCACCCTACTAAGATATATAAGGGGATTCTAAGTGATTGATAAGTGTTGGGGGGTGTTGTAGCCACAACTATCCCATATCATAGATATGGGAAAACCTTTAATTAGATGTTTTTTAATTCATTTACGCTTTTGGTTTCTTCAATTATTTTTCTTACTAAGTTAAATTTTGCAAAAATATGACACAAACCAATTTATCCATTTCAAAATAAAGCATAATTTAAAATACTTGATACAATAAAATTTGGAAATCAGAAGTCAAAATGATCTTATCTTTTTAATCTAGTGCCCTACCTTCTGAATCTGATTACATTATAGCTAAAATCGGGAATCGACAATTGTTATAAATATTGAACTTTAAAACCATCGACTCTCTAACTCCAACTTCTCAGGATTCATAAGTTGGAAGAAACATCATGAAATTATCAAAGTGTTCTCTGATTCCTGCCTATTATTATTCTAACCTTTTCAAAAGTTGGAAGTTGAGACCTCATTAAAATATTACTATATCTTGTCCCTGAATTCTAAACCATGACTTTTGCAATCAAACTTGGAAAGTGAGGATCAGAGTGTTATTAATTCATATATTATAAACTTCCCCAAATCCCAAATCCCCATCACATCACTCATACATAATATTTTCAACACTTGGTGTAATATCCCCCCATTCATAAACATTTAATTGTAATACTATATTCTAGATTGTACATTCTGAAACATTATATGTGATTATAAGTTCTATATGGTATGTTTTGATGAGTTTGGCTGACTATGGTATTTTCCCAAATGGTCCCTTGAGGATAGTTGTAACAGCTTCATTTTTTTCCTTTAATGAAAATCTAAATGAAAAGGACAAGACACGTTAAAGGGAAGACTATGTGTGCAAGGGTGGGAGACGTAGAGCAATAAACCTTAGGAAAGTACATCATGCGTAAAAAATTCCTTAATGAGCCGAACAGATCCTAGAGAAAGCAATGCACAGTGGTTGACGAGTATTCAATGGTGAATAGACTATAGCTACGGAATGAGATCGGACGGACCTTGGAGAATTAGGGGATGCAGTGGTTGACGGGGATTCTTTAGGGAATGGACCGCAGCTACATAAGTAAGAACTAGGAAACCAAACTATAAAATAGCATATGCGAGGAGGAAGGATGTTGTTGAGTATGCTGGGAACCAATGAAATTTTGCTGTGTGAGCACTCTATGAAGTGTTAGGAAAAGAGTTGAGAGAAATACTTGCTGTGTGAGTACTCTAATAAGTGTTTGGCAAGGGATTTCTGCTTGGAAACTGAACTGAGGTTAGTTGTCTCCTCTCTTGTCATGCATAGTTGAGCTCGAGGGTGATTGAGGACAGAGCATATATGTGTCTAATATGTGGTTGGGTGGAACATGGTTGTCCCATTTTCATTATAGTCGGTCATACCAACAAGTTCCATTACTAGGTTTTTCTTATGAAAGCTATCGAGCTCAAGGTATGTTGTATATCTGTAAACCTATGTTTCATTATCAATAAAATGTCAAATGTCATCTTTATATTTACTGATGAGAATGATGTTTATGAATGGGTGTACCCCAACACTGTTTTGCATGATTGTGCCTTGCTTTTGGTAAGATGATAACTCAGATGGTGTACTATTGGTTATACAGCGTTACCTGTATGTTGCGTGAATCCCTGTGATTGATGAACTAAGGGAATGTTTGTGTATGTATGAATGTATGTTTCAATGTTGTAGAGATGATAAAGGAAGCATTAGGTTTGTTGATGAAATCATTGTCCATGATCTGGTGTATGATCATATGGCTATGATTTTGTTTGTTATGTAATGCACCTACTCTATTTGATGAACCGTAAGTTGTATGTTGATATAGTCCCCTTAAGGAAACACACTATAAAATAAGGTAAATATTCAAGTAGAATATACCATTGTTATACTTTCCTGCATTTTACCTATGCATATGCTTTTGGTTTTCAATTCATTTTGCTTAAGTTCATGGAGGCTAGAAGCATGGTTACAGATTCAGAATGCATCTAACTTAAGCATTTTTGCTCCTTGGATCCCTCCTACGGAAGGAGGAAGGCGGGGGAAAAAAGAGAGGTTGAACAAGGCAAAAATGTTGGTTTTCCACACCCCATAATTCTCCTATGGAAGGAGGAAGGGAGAAGCGGAAAAGAAATCTAGAATAAGAAAAAGTAAATTGCATGTTCCCGCATCCTGAACTCCCCCTATAGAAGTTATAAGGAGGAAAAACATAAAAGAGACAAGGTAAAAATGTATTTTTCGCACCCCGAAAACCTCCCACGGAAGGTGAAAGGGGAGGCAGAAAAGAGGTGAAAATTCTAAGGTAAAGTGTATGTTTCCGCACCCCAGATTCCACAGCAGAAGGCGGGAGGTAAAAATTAGAAAGAGAAATGAGCACAAGTGTTGGTTTTCCATGATCCAGAGTCTATCTGCAGAAGGTGAAAGGAGGAAAGCGGAAGGTGCACAAATGAAGGTGTCGTTTGTTAATTTTCTGATTCCTATAGTCCAGAATGGAAGGCGGAAAGGTGGAATGCGAAAGGAGAAAATGTGGATAAATGATTCTGTCGCATGGTAAGTTTTTGATTCCCATAGTCCACAACGGAAGGCAGAAATATGGATAAATGATTACGTCGCATGTTAATTTTTTGATTCCCACAGTCCACAGTGGAAGGTGGAAAGGAAGAATGTAGAAGGTGGAAATGTGGATAAATGATTTCGTCACATGTTAATCTTATGATTCGCATAGTCTGTAACGGAAGACAGAAGGGTGGAAAGAATAAGGAGGAAACAGAAAAAGGAAATCATAAAATATGGAGGTTTCCATGACCTACAGACTACAATGGCAGAATGTGGAAGGTAAAAAGATTAAATCCCAGAAATACTTTAATTGTGGAAAGGACTGTTGTCGGAACGATTAAGCATAGGAATGAATGATTAAAGGAATATTAATGTCCATTCCTTATACATAAGAAATTTTTTATGCATGTTAGCAGGTTATTTGGGTACGCTACATATGGTATTAGAGCTATAGGTTTCAACCCTGTCGCCTTTTGAGAATGTTTCCCTGAATTATGAAAAGTTTTGTTCTCATCATAACAACTTGTGTTGGAATGTTTTCTGTGCAAATAGAGTTGTTCCATAACAAGGTATAAGAATGGCCTCACAAAGCGATAATGCGGATCGATCTGAAGAAGGTGCACCAACACCACACACATCGCAACCAGAGTAAGAACACTCTGAAGCCATTCAAGTATTGGAAACGATGAGAAACTTGATCATCGAAATACAGAGCTTCAAGGTAGATAATGAGCAGCTGAAGAAGGCTTAGGAGAGGCAACAAGAGATAAATGAAATATTACTGCATAGTTTGCAAGAGAAGAACAATGGGTAAAAACCCCAAACAGATATTGGAAGAGATCCGAAAATTCCAAAAAATGCCAAAAGAAAAGAGAGTTCCTCCAATGGAACTCAAAATTATGAGAATCGAGTTAAGTTGATCGGAAAAAGGAAGATCTATCATATAGAAGGAGAGTTTAAAAATATCAAGCCAACCAGCTTCAATGGGGAATCTAAGACTGAAGAAGAAGCAGAGGCTTGGATGCTAGACATTAAGAAGTACTTTCAAATATACAATTAATTTAGCAACATGAAGGTAAGAATGGCCATCTACAATATGAAGGGAAGGGACAACATTTAATGGCAAGACCTGAAGATTTCCCAGGGGATAAAAGAGAAGAACCTAGAATGGTCAGAGTTTAAGAAGCTCTTCAAGATGCAATATATGTTAGAAAGATACTATGAGAGAAAGACGAAGGAATTCTATGAGTTAAAGCTCGGCCAAATGAGCATAGAGAACCTCATTAACAAATTCCTTGACCTATTGCAGTTCAGGCCATATATCAAAGAAGAAAAGGTGAAAGTACAGAGGTTCTTGAGTTGCTTTCCACAGTCCTAAAGGATCGAATTGAATTTGACAATCCCAAAACCTTGGATGAATCCTTGAGAAAGGAAAGGCTCTTTTTTGAACAATACAAACAGAGGAATGACCTCTCCAAGGTCTGGAAGGGTAAAGAACAGGAAAGGTTCAATCAACGAAAGAAGGGCTACTATCCCCCACCCTTTAGAAACATGCCAAGGAATCCACAAGGAAATTCCTATAGCAAAAAAGAACAGCCTCCACAAAAGAACCATAAGTTTGTGAACCTTGGACCGAAGGGGACTATTGGAGCCCCTAGAGAACTCGTGAAGTGTTGGGAATGTTGGGAGCCTCACCTACGAAGGAACTGACCATGCCTCAACCAATCAAATAAGGGTTTTCACTACCTACAAGAATATTCCATTGTTGGGGAAGTTGGAAAAAGTCACCACCAAATGAATGTATCCCTGGAAAATCGACAAGCAGACTACCAATCTCCAATTGTGGAGATTGAAGGTACTATCTCTAACTAAAGTATTTCTATACTAATTGATCCAGAGGATAATTTGAGTTACATTTCTCCCAAAGTGATGGAGGACTACCGTATTGACAAGGTAAGGCACGCAAAACCCTATTCCGTACAGCTGGCCACTAGAACGAGGAGAAAGGTAACTGAGTTTATTGTTGATTGTGAAGTTAAAATAATGGATCATGTGATTAGGATTAATCTGAATGTTTTTCTTTTAGGGTAGTATGATATGATTATTGGCATGGACTGGTTAGGAAAGCACAAAGTAATATTGAATTGTTTTGATAAAACCTTCACTTATGTGGCTAAGGATCAAATTTTTAGGAAGATAAGAGGTGTCATTAAACCTGTTTCCTTAAGACAAAGCTCTACCATGTAATTAAAAGTGTATAAGAAAGGGGTGTAAACTATATGCAGTGCGAGTTGCTGAACTTCTCCTTAATGAAGTTCAACTATAGGTAAAGGAAAACCCAATCCTAAGTAAGTTCATGGATGTATTTCTAGAAGAGATATAGGGACTACCTCCTCAACGAGAAATATATTTCTCCATTGAGATTGTGCTTGGGTCTGCACCAGTATCAAAGATATCTTACCGTATGAGCATCCCTGAGTTAAATGAATTAAAAATTCAGCTAAAAGAGTTGCTAGACAAGGGTTACATCAGACCCAGTGTGTCTCCTTGGGGGGAACTGTTAGAAAACAAGACTGCAGAGAAATCACAGATATACAGTTAAATCATTAAACAAGATGCAAAACACATTAAACACATTATAAAGAGACACAAATATAAAGTGGTTCACCCAAACAATGGGCTATGTCCACAAAGAAATTTCTAGTCCTTTTATTACCGTTGAGAAAGATGAAGGGATGCAACCTGCACCAATACCACTGCACTTCCTCTTCCCTCTCTCATAGTCTCTCTTACACAATCATGGAGATTGTTTTCAATACAATAAAATACCACCCACAACCATGTTACAATGCTTTCTTTTATAGGGAAAATACCATGGGTACGCAAAACTATTGGCCAACACATATCCCAAAAATATTTTTCGTGGGGGCTAAGTCCCCCTGCACCCCCTAGCTGGAATGAGTGTACAGTAAAACTAGGGTACAAACACAACTGCTCAATAATATCTCTGGAGATCAGGCTCCATAACCAACAGGAACCAGTTTTATTTGTTAAGAAAATGGATGGGACTCTTAGATTGTGTATAGATTATAGACAGCTGAATAAAGTAACCATCAAGAACAAGTATCCTCTGCCCTAGATTAATGATCTGTTTGATCAAATAGGGTGAGAAAAAATATTCTCCAAGTTAGATTTGTGATCTAGTTATCACCATATTTGGATCAAAGAAGAATATGTAAGTAAAACGACCTTCAGAACCCGATATTGGAACTATGAGTTCGTAGTAATTCATTTTAGCTTAACCAATGACCCTTCTACTTTCATGTTCCTAATGAATAGTATTTTCAACAAGTATCTAGATCAGTTTGTGCTGATATTTCTTGATGACATCCTAATCTACTCCAAGACGGAGGAAGAACACCAACAACACTTGTAAATTGTACTACAAACCTTAAGAGAGAATCAATTGTATGGTAAGTTCGAGAAATGTGAATTCTTTAAGAAAGAAATTTAGTACCTAGGTCATGTCCTCTCAAAGGATAGGATCGTGGTAGATCCACAAAAGATTAAATCTATCTCAGAATGTCCTTTGCCTAAGGATGTTGCTGACATTCGGTCCTTCATGGGACTCATCGGTTACTACTGGAGATTCATTCAAGGATTCTCGAAGATAGCCTATCCCATTACTTCCTTGCAGAAGAAGGGAGTAAAGTTTGTGTGGTCCTTGAAATCTCAGGAAAGATTTGGAAATCTAAAAATATTGTTAACCATGGCCCCTATCTTGAAGGCGTCTTACCCTTACCAAGGCTACACAGTTTGTGCAGACGCTAGTAAGGAAGGATTGGAGGGAGTCTTATATCAAGAAGAGCATGTGGTATATTATGAATCTAGCAAATTAAAAGATCATGAAATAAATTATGTGGTGCATGCCTTAAAGATGTGGTGCCACTACCTGTTAGGGAAAAGGTTCTTTTTATTAACAGACATCACCTGTGTAAAGAATATGTTTACTCAGCTGGGGCTAAATTCCAGACAAGCCAGATGTGTCATAACCCCGAATTTGCACAAAAATTTAAATTTTTTAATGTAACATAAAATGTCTAAAGTCGTAGTTTAATAAAGTCGTAAGGGTAATGTAAAACTTATAAATTTATACTTATCAGTTCAGGATATAATAGCTAGGGTTTACTGGAAAGGAAATCCTTGTACACATGTGTTCTTAAATTAATTATTATTTGGGCACTATTTCTTGTTGGATTCTATTTTGCTATTACAAGTGTATTGTTATTCATTAACCTGTTTATGAAGTATTTAAATTAAAAGGGTTTATAAATATATTATTAAGTTTTAAGGATAAGACTGTAATCAGTCTAATGCATAGTTTATAGTCTTCTTGTTAAATTTGTTTACACAATTATCAATGTGAATAGATTAAAACTTATATAAATTAATTTATAAAAGGATAAATGAATTGCTAGGGTTTCGACCCTCACGTTTTCTTACATAGGTTATAAGCCTGTTTCTTAAATACACAATAGTTTCTAAATATGTAACTCTTAGTTTATTTTAGTTAATGTTTACATTTACACTTGTTTTTATTTACTATTGTGTAACTTTGAAAATATTCAGAGCTCTGTAAAGAATAGAACATTAATTTTGTAACTCTGTTTACTTTTGATAAATAAAGGGTTTATAAGCATAACCCTAATTTGGTTTATATTAAGTAATAGTTTAAGATTTAGTTAATAGTTTTAAAAGATAAACTGTGTGGTTAATATCTTGTTTATATACTTAGTTGTTATCTTCTAAAAGGTTTTATTTTATCAGTATACTATTACTGTAACTCTAATGTAGTTTACTATTTCTTTTCCTGCATTTTATTTAGTTATACTAAGTAAAAATAGTAAACACAAATAAATCATAACACTCTTTGTCCATCATAATATTTTAATCATTGTAATAAATTTACTCTGCTATCTACAGATACAAAATCCTATCTACTATTTTCATTCTCTTATCTACTTGAAGCATTCTAACTGTGCTGGACTACGACCTGGTTTCCAGGTGTGGAAAAACACAGGTTAGAAATTTATTTTCATTCTAACACATTATTCTATAAATCAATTTCATTTCTATAACAATCTAATAAGAATACAAAATATAACATTTCACAAACTGAACTCTTAACATTCATATAGTAGTTTAACTAATACTTATTCAACCAAAATAGTAAAATAAAATAACATAGAACCTGTTGAGGACAGACGACAACAGCTTTAGGAGGTCGTTCCTCCCTACCAATCTCATAGAGAGCGCTCAAACAATGCTTCCTCAGGACCCCCAAGCCTGTTCCTAGTCTTCTTGGCTAAGAATTAGGTGGAGAATGCAAACAATAGAACCCTCTGTCAACTGACTAGTTCAATACCTCAGTAAAACACTCTGCTCTCAGTAGTATGATCTTCAGCTTAAAAGCTACAACTAGATCAATCAGCAGTTATCCCCTCAAACACTTTCCAGATTTCCCTTCCATTGAATTTCTTTGAAGTACATTCATTCAACCTGAATGATCACTTCTCTAGAATGAGCAGCCTCAGCTCTCTTCAATGGGAATTTTTATAAAGATTGCCTAGGTCTTTTAGGTCAGTTTTCATTAATTGAGCCCCCTACTTTGATTCCACTTTCTTGGGGAATCATGACCACAAATGTAGTGAGGTTTCCACCTGCAAATTGTTCCTCAAATAATATAAATTGTTTTTACAAAATTGGGGCATGTGACAAGATGGATGGCCTTCTTAAGTGAATTTGATTTTGATGTGAAACATATTAAGGGTAAGGAGAATAGGGTGGCAAATGCACTCAGTATATGAGATCACTGTGAGTCAACCAAAAAGTGATATGTTGAGAAAAATAAAGACATCCTGCATCCATGATGATGAATATGAAAATTTACTAACTAAATTGCTGAAGGATGAAGTAAACTTGAATGGGACATAATTCAAGGTAGACCAGAAAGGGTTAATTTCGTTTAAAAGATGAATATACATGCCCGATGTTGTATATCTAAAATTGTTTGTTCTAAATGAAATGCATAGACCTCCTTATGCAGGGCACCCTGGTTACCAAAATATGATAACAACACTCAGAAAGAAATGTTTTTAAGCCCAATTTGAAGTTCATATTTAGTTGATTATCTGTGGAAATGTTTGGAATGTCAGTAGGTGAAAGATAAACATCAACATCCAAAAGGTTTTCTACAAACTTTGTCGATTCCTACATGGAAATGGGAGGTAATATCTTTGGATTTCATCACAAGTTTTCCTTTAACTCTTAAACAACATGATTCAATTATGGTTGTGGTAGACAAGTTAAGCAAATATGCATATTTTATTCCTGTGAAGTAAACTTAAAAGGCTGTCAATGTTGCTGAAATATTCCTGAAAGAAATATTTCAACTGCATGGAGTACCAAAGATTGTAATTTATGACCAGGATGGCAAGTTTACATCAAAATTTTGGAAATCGTTGTTTGTAGGGTTGGAAACCAATATAAATTTTAGCACTAGTTATCACCCTTAAACAGATGGACAAACAGAAAGAACAAACCAAGTCATTGAAGAGATGCTAAGGATGTATGTCATGGAGAGGAACACTAGGTGGGAAGATTATCTGCATCTGATAGAGTTTGCATACAACAATGTTTATTAGGCCTCATCCAAGATGATCTCATTTGATATCTTGCATGGGACAAAGTGTACTACCCTTGTTAGTTGGGATAGCCTTGTGGATCGTGTGATGGTAGGACCTGAGATGTTGCAAGACATGGAAAAAGTTGTTCATGAAGTACAAAATAAATTCAAGGTGTCACAGGATCGCCAAAAGAGTTATGCTGACTTGAATAGACATCATAAGGATTTTTCTTTCGTAGATCATGTTTACCTTTGATTCAAGCCCAAAAAGAGATCCATGAGATTGGGAAGTTGTACCAAATTAGCACCACAGTTCTGCGGACCCTTTTAGATCTTGGAAAGAATTGGACCCATGGAATATAAACTTGCTTTCCTAACACATTTGAGAATTCACAATGTTTTTCATATTTCATTATTAAAGAAATATATACATGATTCCACTCACATCATTGACTGCAATGTAGTGCAGGTGGAACCAGAAGGAGAGTTTCAAATGGAAACTCTGCGTATTCTGGACAAGAAAGAAACAATACTTTGAATTCGAGTCGTCACTCAGGTAAAGGTGCAATGGAAGCAGTTTAGCTTGAAGGATGCGACTTGGGAGCTAGAGGAACATATGCAAGAGAAGATCCCAGGTTTATTACCAGAAGTTGTGGAGGAAGAATAAGAACACTGCGGACAGTGTTGCATTAAAGGGGTGTGGATGTAATATCCCCCGATTCATAAACATTTAATTGTAATATTATATTCTAGACTATAAATTCTGAAACATTATCTGTGATGATAAGTTTTATTCAACATGTTTTGATGAGTTTGGATGACTGTGGTGTCTACCCAAATGGTTCATGGAGGAGAGTTGTAACAACTACATTTTTTCCTTTAATGAAAATATTAATAAAAGGCAAAAGCCACGTTAAAGAGAAGACTATGAATGCAAGGGTGGGAGACGTAGAGCAGTAAACCTCAGGAAAGTGCATAAGGTGTAAAAAACACCTTAATGGTGTTGAACAGACCCTAGAGAAAAAAAGGCGTAGTGGTTGATGGGTATTTAATGGTGAATAGACCGTAGCTGTGGAATGAGATCAGAAAAACCCTGGAGAATCAGGGGATGCAGTGGTTGACATGGATTCCTTGGGGAATGGATCATAGCTATAGAAGTAAGACCTAGGAAACCAAACTATAAAATAGCATATGCGAGGAGGCAGGCCGCTGTTGAGTATGCTAGGAACGAATGAACTTTTGTTGTGTGAGCACTCTGTGAAGTTTTAGATAGAGTTGAGAGAAATAATTGTTGTGTGAGCACTCTTAGAAGTGTTAGGGAAGGGATTTCTTCTTGGAAAGTGAATTGAGGTTAGCTGTATCCACTCTTGGCACACATAGTTGAGCTCCGGGGTGATTCAGGACAGAGCATATCTGTGCCTAATCTACAATTGGGTAGAATGTGGTTGTCCCCTTTTCATTGCAGTTGGTCATACCAACAAGTTACATTACTAGGTTTTTCTTCTGAAAACTATCGAGCTCAAGGTATGTTGTATATGTGTAAACCTGTGTTTCATTATCAATAAAATGTCAAATAGAAGTTTTAGATTTATTGATGAGAATGATGTTTATGAATGGGTGTACCCCAACACTGTTTTGCATGATTGTGCCTTGATTTTGGTAAGATGATAACTCAGATGGTGTACTATTGGTTATACAGAGTTACTTGTATGTTGCGTGAATCCTTGTGATTAATGAACTCGGCGTATGTCTGTGTATATATGAATGTATGTTTCAATGTTGTAGAGATGATAAAGGAAGCCTTAGGTTTGTTGATGAGATCATTTCTCATGACTTGGTGTATGCTCATATGGCTATGATTGTGTTTGTTATGTAATGCACCTACTCCATTTGATGAACCATAATTTGTATCTTAATACAATCCCCTTAAGGAAACACATCGTAAAATAGGGTAAAGATTCAAGTAGAATATACTGATGTTATACTTTCCTGCATTTTACCTATGCATATGCTTTTGGTTTTCAATGCATTTTTCTTAAGTTCATGGAGGATAGAATCCTGGTTACAAAGTCAAAATGCATATGACTTAAGGGTTTTTGCACCCCGGAATTTGCCTGCGGAAGGAGGAAGGCGGGCACAGAAATAGAAGTTGAACAAGGAAAAAATGTTGGTTTTTCGCACCCTAGAATCCGCCCGCGAAAGGTGAAAGCTGAAAATGAATCCAGAATAACAAAGTAAAATGCGTGTTCTCGCATCTCATACTTTGCCTATGGAAGGTAGAAGGCAGGATGCAGAAGGAGGAAAAACAGAAAAGAGACAAGGTAAAAATGTGTTTTCTGCACCCCAAAAACCACCTACAGAAGGAGGAGGAAGACAAGAGCGAAAAAATCTAAGGTAAGGTGTATGTTTCTGCAGCCCAGAGTACACAGCAGAAGGTGAAAGGTGGGTAGAATAAATCAGAAAAATAAATGAGGCCAAGTGTTGGTTTTTCGCAATCCGGAGTCTATTTGCGGAAGGTGCACAATTGAAGGTGTCGTTTGTTAAGTTTTTGATTCCCATAGTCCCAAGTGGAAGGTGGAAGGAGGAATGCAGAAGGAGGAAATGTGGATAAATGATTATGTCACATGATAAGTTTCTGATTCTTGCAGTCTACAGTGGAAGGTGGTGTTTTCACTAAAGTTGAACCCCAATTGCTAGGGTCAAGATCAAAGAAATCTTAAATTGGTTTAATGGATAATCGAAAAATGAATTTATGGAATTTAGTGGTAGGTAAGACTTACTACAGAAATCAAGCTAGATTCGAAAGAAAATACTGAACAATAGTATATATATGACAATCAATATTAATAAAACAAAGCTACGAGAGTATGACTTTATGAAAGACATGAAACAGGGTCTGCATATAGTACTTAAGGATAACTTCACATTAATCACGAGAATCTAGAAATGGATTAATAAGACCATACAGTAGACAAAATCACAACACATGAAATTCAATTATTAAAACAGAAAGGTGGCTCATATGAACATAATCATTTCAAAGCAGCTAATTCCTATTAACAAAAACAGAGTGCAGACATGCCCTACCTCAGCCCTCGGCTGGAAATCTCACCCCCCTTTTCTCCTTTCAAATCATAGGATTTATACAAAAATAAACTATTATTATTTTTTAGGAAACAAATCACAAAAAATCTAAAAATAAATACAAATTTTGGAGAATTGCAAAAATCTCGAATTGATGGAGTTGTTGACTAATGAATATCTAGGAATAATATTTGATAATGAGCTTATGATGCCAGATGTTCTAATTTTATGCATCCTATTATTCATATCTGGAACACTTTGTTCAATACTCTATCAACTATTCTACCAGCTATGAATTTACTGTTATGGGTTTCCCTGGATGCTTTCCACGCATCTATTCCTGAAAATGTTGGTGAACAATAAACTGATTCTGCGTGTCACTCAGCTGATTGACACGTACACAAAATATAATACAAGGAAGAAATTGTAGCATTTGTGGTCTCCAAAAAATCATTTAAAACCAAGACGACCTCGTTGAATCTCCAAAACTCATATCTCCCACTACTGTCGCAATCTGACTCCAAAGGCTAACAATTAAATTGTATCTGACAAATAACAATTAGAGTTTTTCTTTAACATTTATCTGTCATTTTTTATGCATATCACGAGCTAAATGATGATATGAACACCTAGGAGATCTCTTCCACAACTGTGAATTGAAGTATATTCGTACTCGCAATTTGTCATTTTCATGAATTCTTGGACAAAGCATAAGCAATTCAGTTGGCCATCTGCAGTCAATGACATCATCAACTAAGGAGGGCTGAGAGGCAACGCGTCTCCTTTATCAAACTGCCAAAAGTGGAATGTCTTCCCATATATCTTACATACTTTGTCCAATTCCTTATGTTGGACAGTAGGATGAACCCCTGGAAAAATCAGAACTCCACTCTTTACTTCATATTTATGGGAATTCCAAAGCTACTTCTCCTCATCAGGCAGTTGCATAAACAACTTCTCAGTGACAATGTACTCAATTCCTATCAGCTGAGCATCCTTCTTAGGCGTATCATAGATGAGACACTACCTCATATAGTCATTATAGTGAGTGCAGTAATGGTGGGCCTCTACTTTCCTGGTCATGTCATATGTATAGAAATGAAACCTCATTGAAGAGTGAAAGCTGAGAATCAAAAGGAAACCTTTGAATTTAACCTTTGAGATTTGTGTTAAATAAAACCCTACACGCAATCAAAGCATAAGCATTTATGCTCTTATTTATTTATTTATTATTAACTACTGTCCATGGCATTCATTAATTGTTGACCTTTGGGATCAATTGAGGGCCACCTCAGATGAAACCATTATGTTCGCTGCCAAAAAATTATAACTTTTGAAGGAGGGTGATTCTAGTGACAACAAGAGGAAAGGAGGAATGTAGAAGGTGGAAATGTGGATAAATAATTCCGTCACATGTTAAGTTTTCGATTCCTATAGTCCATACCAGAAGGCGGAGATGTGGATAAATTATTCCATCGCATGTTAAGCTTCTGATTCCTATAGTCCATAGTGAAAGGTGCAAGGGCAGGAAGAAGAAGACGGAAACGAAAAAATGAAATTGTAAAATATGGAGGTTTTTGCGACCTGCAGAGTGTGATGGAAAAATGCGGAAAGATTAAATCCTAGAAATACTTTAATTGCTGAAAGGACTGTTACAGGAACAATTAAGCATAGGAATGAATGATTAAAGAAAGATTCATGGCCATGACTTATACAAAAGAATTTTTTTATGCATGTTAGCAAGTTATTTGGGTATTTTACACTTGGTAGTCGAAGAACTATTTATAATTTGAATAATTATCATCCTAAACTCTGGCTTCCAATTTTCAGGCCCCACTTCCAAAAACATTTCAAAAATTCAAAATTGGTGTATGATACGTACAGACATGCATTAAATGAAATTAATGGTTTAAATTGTCCAATATTTAACACTTTAAATAGCTCGAAAGCCCTAAATTTACATTAATCTAAGATGATTTTGAATCTATCACCACAGTTGTGTAGAGAATTAATCCAATATAGGAATTGGTGCATTGTTTCCAGAATTACAATTTCAGTTCTTGCAAGTATTATTCTTCTTTAATTAGCTCTTCCAAGCCTATAACAAACTCTATCAACTTATATTGTTTTATTTCTTTGAAGAATTACAAAAGAAGCTTCCATGGAAAAAGTACCATGTCCAAAGCTCCAATGGAGGATTTAAAATCAAGAAGCCCTAACTTTGGTTTCTTCTCTGACATAAACGCTTGAGTATTGGATACCATATGTCTTGATTGGGATAGGATCTATGCGATTTTAATAGCGATGACTTCTTTGAGTTCTAGGATGGGCAACCTATTTACTAGAATATCAGTAATTCTAAATTTCATGCAATTGTTACTCGACCCATGGTATTGCCATATAAGGACCTATTTAAATGGGTCATCCGTTTCACTGGAATTCTGACTATCAATTTTAGATATGCCAACAAAATTCCATTCATGAATATCAAACCTATTACTTTCACCAAGATATATGGACTTAAGGTCCCACAACAACCTACTAACTCAGGAAATTGTAAAAGCATTCGAGGGAAAGATTGAGTAGGAAGTTCTACCGAATACCTAGATGGTTGATCCTGTTAGGATATTTAGACACTTAGGAGTTAGTTAAGATCAACTTGTGTAATATATCCGTTAGGTAAAAGTGTGTTTCTTTAGTATGCATTAGTATGTATTAGAAAGAGAAAGAGCTTGTTGTTTCTTACAAGCCCAAGTGACAGGTCCAGATCCCAGACTGAAAACATAACCTGCAGTAGACTTTCGATCATCAGGATCGCAGGTCAATCTGAATCAGTGAAACCAACCAACAAAGGTTTCCCCCCTGTACTATAATGAATCCCAAACTGAATTGTACCTCGAATATATTGAAGTATTCTTTTTGCTTCTTTCCAGTGACTTTCACGAGGATTTTGCATATAACGGGAAACATGACCAACGGCAAAGGAAAGGTCAGGATGGGAATGAATCAAGTATAAAAGACTACCAACAAGCTAATGATACAAGGTGGCATCTACTTCAGGGGAATTACAAGTGGCAAAAATTTTGACTCCAGACTGGAAGGGAGAAGGGGCTGGTTTACAATCTTCCATGTGGAAGCGATGAAAAAGGTCACAAGCATACTTAGACTAGGAAAGAAAGATTCCTTCTTTGGTTTGCAAGACTTGGAGACCAAGAAAATAATGCAAATGTCCTAAGTCTGACATTTAAAAATTTTGCTTAAGACTGGATTTCACATGGGTTATAAGGTTAGGGTCACTACCAGTAAGGATAATATCATCAACATAAAGAACAAGTATGATGAGATGGTTTCCTACTTTCTTGGTATAGACATTGGGGTTGGAATGGCATCTAAAAAAACCAGTTTCAAGGAGAAAGCTATCCATTTTGGCATACCAAGCTCTAGGAGCTTGCTTAAGGCCATATAAGGATTTCTTAAGGAGACAAACAAGGCTAGAGTTATTCTGAACATATCTAGGAGGTTGTTCCATGTAAATTTCCTCATGTAAATCACCATGTAAGAAGGCAGACTTGACATCCATTTGATGGACTTCCCAGTTATTTAAGGCTGCAAGGGAAAGAACAAGGCAGATGGAGTTCATTTTTGCTACAGGGGCAAAGGTTTCATTGCAGTCAATCCCTTCAACTTGGGAAAAAACTTTGGAAACTAACCTTGCCTTAAGTCTTTCAACACTTCCATCTAATGCATACTTAGTTCTGTAGACCCATTTACATCTGACAAGTTTTCTTCCTTTTGGAAGAGGAACAAGATCCCAAGTATCGTTCTCCATTAAGGAACGATATTCTTCATCCATAGCTGCATCCCAATATGGATTTGCTGAAGCTTCTGCAAAAGTTTCTGGATCATGATTCTTGAAAACTTGAGCCAAAAGAGAAGAGGCTCACTGAAACTGAGAACATGTTCAACGTTTATCTCTAGGATCATCGGCAAGATCACCAGCTGCTTTACATGTTGAACGGACCCATCGAGGAAGTATTGGTGCTAGTGCAATTGGAGGAGAATGAGCAGGAGGAGGTGGATTTTCATCCTCACTGACATCATCAGAAATCTTGTTCATGATAGTGTTATTGAAGTTCTATATTGCCCTACAGATGATCAAGTTCCAGACATCTTCCCCAAGTCTCTTACAAAAGTGAATTTTTCTAAACTTCGGCCTATGTTAGGAGTTCAGGAATGTGTCCTTAAGGGGGGATAGGCTCTAATGCCTCCTTCCTTCTCCTAATAGTGTCACTTTTGTAAATCCTTCAATCCTATCCCAAGTTGTTCTTAAGGGGGGATGTTAGGATATTTAGACACTTAGGAGTTAGTTACGATCAACGTGTGTAATATATCCGTTAGGTAAAAGTGTGTTTCTTTAGTATGCATTAGTATGCATTTGTAAATATTCTAATCCAATGGTCACGATATCTTCTAGACATAGAATGATCCGATGGTTAAACTTCTCTTAGATCATACCTACCATTGATCCGTGGCTTAACACCTGATTGGTCTATGATCTCTATTTAAAGAGCATAGAGGGTCCTTGGCTAGTTGATCGATTATGAGAAGCTCATGTAACTTTCTTTCTTTTGCATAATAAATTGCTCCAAGTAGCTATTTGGCTGGGGCTGTGGATTGTTTCCCTCTTGAGGGTTTTAACCACGTGACAAACATCGGTGTGTTGATCTGTGATCTGTTTGTGTGAAGCGATATCTAAAGGTGTTCAGTATTTTGGGAGTACCCTGTGTACCCGAACAGATCCTAGAATATTTATTCTCAAACCAAATTGGAAATACCTAATTTCTCTGCTTAGGGAGCCCTACAAATTGCTGGAAGCGATGCTTTGTAAATTCTATGGAGTTGAAAATTGTCAATATTTCAAACTAGAATGGATATTGTTTCCTTATTATGTGCAACTGCATGTGTGATTTTTAAGGAGGCACACATTTTTTCCATCACTTTGAAATATTCCATTGTCCAAGTACAAAAAACCCCAGCAACTAAGAAATCCAATTTGTATTTATCAACATATCTAATGGATGTAGTGTGTGCCTCATTTTATTTTCACACCATGGAGTGGAATTGGACAATAGAGAAAACTATCATACACATTTACTACTATATTCTATCGGAATACATCTATAGAAAACAAATATATGAAGATTGTGATAAATTTATCAGCGTTGTTCACTTTGCCATTTTTAATAAGAATTATCTTCGACTTTTTGAGAATGCCATATCTCCAATTACTATTATGGGATATTGGTATACCTTTTAGCACTTCACTTATATTAGAATTTTTGTAAGAAAGATAGTTCAAGTACTACCTAGGGTTGTTCCTAACAGGATGTCACTTGCAGAAGTTGTTTTTCAAATAGTCATAGATGGGGTTCACAATCAAACTCACTCCAAGAAGAGGGGAACATGGCCAAAAGTTCCCCTTGTATATTGGACATTTAACAATTCAGAATGAAACACATGGAAGCCTCATTAGCAAAGAGATAATGCACATGAAATTAGGGCTCACAAAAAAGAGAATGCAACAACCCTAAAGGATTTGTTCTAAGTGTATTTGCTTAGGCCCACCTAAAAAAATATTACACACATGAGAATGAACCAAATGAATTTCGTTTCCAAGGAACCCATAGTTTTGAAGAATCTCTAAGCAAGTTAATTGATCCAGTTCAGAGATTTCTTATCCATGAGACTCAGAAGCAGTTAAAACTCAGAATATTGGAAGAAATTGATAGGTTTTTTAGCATAAAGAGAATGAAAGAATGGAAAAAATGTAGACTCGATAAAGAATCTAAAGGGACTAAACCTGCTACTATCAAAACTGAAAAAATGCTATAGTTAGAGAAGAAACACGGAAAAAAAACTGTGATTGGTTCTCCCCCTTCTTCTTCCACTTCAAAGTTGAACACCTTGATGCATAAGTCTCAGGACCTACAGGGTAATTTTTCTTACACTAAATATGTTTATCATGTTGATTACGTACCTAAAGTATTACCAAACATTTATGTCAATATAGAAGGAGAGGATAAGTCTAGTAACCAGGATCCAAAAATAGTTACTATTGAATTTATTGATTTAGAAAAGGAATGCCATGTAGTACTTATTAATCCAACAACAGTTATCCAAGAACCATCAAACACTTATGTTCCCTTAGATTACCAATTTATCAATGATAAAGGAAAAATTCAAGAATCTACAAAACCAGTTGACCAAACTATTAATCTTGATACTACTTAACTTGATCTTTATTCCAAACAATATCCTATAACCATCAACCCTTCTGATCTAGAAGAAACTGCCTAGAAAGAAAATACAACATTCCTCCTCTACAAACCAAAGGTTCCAATCTTACCCAAGATACCCAACCTTAGGCTACTAATCTTGCTGCAATCATTGAAGTAGAAACCATTTTACATGAGCCTTCCTAGATATTCCCTTCTTCTCATGACTTATCACTACCCATCATCAATACCACAGATCCATTAAATTCTACAGTTGAAGAAACAACAGATTTTGGAGAGGAAATTGTAGTGGTTCGGGGAGGTTATTGTTTCAACTAGAGATAAAAGGCCATAGTGAAAAGATGTTCCAAAAGAATCGGGGAATTCCAAACTTGATGGGGAGAGAGAGAGAGAGAGAGAGAGAGAAAGTTACAAAATAAGAAAAAATATTTGCAAGAGAATCTAAAACAACAAATAGAACAACTTAAGGTTAAATATGTTGCAAATTTACACAAATTGAAAGATCAAATTCAACAATTCACTAGGAATAAAGGAATTGTAGAAGCAGAGATAATCAAGCAAGCAACAGGCCTTGCTGAACTTAAAACTCAAATGGAGGAAAACAAAGAGTATCATACTTTCTGTATATTTCTCAGGCTTATTGTTCTGGAATTTAAGGATGAAGCAATTACCTACAATGAATGTTTAAGGAAGACTCAAATCTCATTTTTCCAAGGGATTAATGAGATATAGGACGAGTTTAACACTTTTGGACATCTATAAGGCATGTTGGCATATCATTTAAGTAAGAAGAATAAATTTGATTATGCAGAAGGCGAAAATGTGGAAAGGAAGAATGCAAAAGGCGGAAATGTGGATAAATGATTTCATCACATGTTAATCTTATGATTCGCACAGTCTGTAATGGAAGATAGAAGGGTGGAAAGAATAAGGTGGAAACAGAAAAAGGAAATAAAAAAATATGGAGGTTTCCATGACCTACAGACTATAATGGCAGAATGTGGAAGGCAAAAAGATTAAATCCCAGAAATACTTTAATTGTGGAAAGCACTGTTGTCGAAATGATTAAGCATAGGAATGAATGATTAAAGGAATATTCATGTCCATTCCTTATACATAAGAAATTTTTTATGCATGTTAGCAGGTTATTTCGGTACGCTACATATGGTATTAGAGCTATAGGTTTCAACCCTATCTCCTTTTGTCAATGTTTCTCTGAATTATGAAAAGTTTTGTTCTCATCATAAGAACTTGTGTTGGAATGTTTTGTGTGCAAACAGAGTTGTTCCAAAACAGGGTATAATAATGGCCTCACAAAGTTATAATGTGGATCGATTTGAAGAAGGTGCACCAACACCACACACATCGCATCCAGAGTAAGAACACTCTGAAGCCATTCAAGTATTGGAAACGATGAGAAACTTGATCATCGAAATACAAAGCTTCAAGGTAGATAATGAGTAGCTGAAGAAGGCTCAGGAGAAGCAACAGGAGATAAATGAAATATTACTGCATAGTTTGCAAGAGAAGAACAATTGGTAAAAACCCCAAACAGATATTGGAAGAGATCCAAAAATTCCAGAAAGTGCCAAAAGAAAATATAGTTCCTCCAATGGAACTCAAAATTATGAGAATCGAGTTAAGTTGATCGGAAAAGGGAAGGTCGATCATATATAAGGAGAGTTTAAAAATATCAAGCCAACCAGCTTCAATGGGGAATCTAAGACCGAAGAAGAAGCAGAGGCTTCGATGCTAGACATTAAGAAGTACTTTCAAATATACAATTAATTTAGCAACATGAAGGTAAGAATGGACATCTACAATATGAAGGGAAGGTACAACATTTAATGGCAAGACCTAAATATTTCCCAGGGGATAAAAGAGAAGAACCTAGAATGATCAGAGTTTAAGAATCTCTTCAAGATGCAATATATGTTAGAAAGATACTATGAGAGAAAGACGAAGGAATTCTATGAGTTAAAGCTCGGCCAAATGAGCATAGAGAGCCTCATTAACAAATTCCTTGACCTATTGCAATTTAGGACATATATCAAACAAGAAAAGGTGAAAGTATAGAGGTTCTTGAGTTTCTTTCCACAGTCCTAAAGGATCGAATTGAATTTGACAATCCCAAAAACTTGGATGAATCCTTGAGAAAGGAAAGGCTATTTTTTGAAAAATACAAATAGAGAAATGACCTCTCCAAGGTCTGGAAGGGTAAAGAACAGGAAAGGTTCAATCAATGAAAGAAGGGCTAATATCCCCCACCCTTCAGAAACATGCCAAGAAATCCACAAGGAAATTCCTATAGCGAAAAAGAACAGCCTCCACAGAAGAACCATAAGTTTGTGAACCTTGGACCGAAGGGGACTATTGGAGCCCCTAGAGAACTTGTGAAGTGTTGGGAATGTTGGGAGCCTCACCTACGAAGGAACTGACCATGCCTCAACCAATAAAATAATGGTTTTCTCTGCCTACAAGAATATTCCATTGTTGGGGAAGTTGGAAAAAGTCACCACCAGATGAATGTATCCCTGGAAAATTGACAAGCAGACTACCAATCTCCAATTGTGGAGATTGAAGGTACTATATCTAACTAAAGTATTTCTATACTAATTGATCCAGAGGATAATTTGAGTTACATTGCTCCCAAAGTGATGGAGGACTACCATATTGACAAGGTAAGGCACGCAAAACCCCATTCAGTACAGCTGGCCACTAGAACGAGGAGAAAGGTAACTGAGTTTATTGTTGATTGTGAAGTTAAAATAATGGATCATGTGATTAGGATTAATCTAAATGTTTTTAGTTTAGGGTAGTATGATATGATTATTGGCATGGACTGGTTAGCAAAGCACAAAATAATATTGAATTGTTTTGATAAAACCTTCACTTATGTGGCTAAGGATCAAATTGTTAGGAAGATAAGAGGTGTCATTAAACATGTTTCCTTAAGACAAAGCTCTATCATGTAATTAAAAGTGTATAAGAAAGGGGTGTAAACTATATGCAGTGAGAGTTGCTGAACTTCTCCTTAATGAAGGTCAACTATAGGTAAAGGACAACCCAATCCTAAGTAAGTTCATGGATGTATTTGTAGAAGAGATATAGGGACTACCTCCTCAACGAGAAATATATTTCTCCATTGAGATTGTGCTTGGGTCTACACCAGCATCTAAGATATCTTACCGTATGAGCATCCCTGAGTTAACTGAATTAAAAATTCAGTTAAAAGAGTTGCTAGACAAGGGTTACATCAGACCCAGTGTGTCTCCTTGGGGGGAACTGTTAGAAAACAAGACTGCAGAGAAATCACAGATATACAGTTAAATCATTAAATAAGATGCAAAACACATTAAACACATTATAAAGAGACACAAATATAAAGTGGTTCATCCAAACAATGGGCTATGTACACAAAGAAATTGCTAGTCCTTTTATTACCGTTGAGAAAGATGAAGGGATACAACCTGCACCAATACCGCTACACTTCCTCTTCCCTCTCTCATAGTCTCTCTTACACAATCATGGAGATTGTTTTCAATACAATAAAATACCACACACAACCATGTTACAATGCTTTATTTTATAGGGAAAATACCATGGGAAAATACTACGGTTAATCCAATACCATGGGTCCGCAAAACTATTGGCCAAAACATATCCCAAAAATATTTTCCGTGGGGGATAAGTCCCCCTGCAACCCCTAGCTGGAACGAGTGTACAGTAAAACTAGGGTACACACACAGCTACTCAATAATATCTCTGGAGATCAGGCTCCATAACCAACAGGAACCGGTTTTATTTGTTAAGAAAATGGATGGGACTCTAAGATTGTGTATAGATTATAGACAGCTGAATAAAGTAACCATCAAGAACAAGTATCCTCTGCCCTGGATTAATGATCTGTTTGATCAAAGAGGATGAGAAAAAATATTCTCCAAGTTAGATTTGCGATCTGGTTATCACCATATTTGGATTAAAGAAGAATATGTAAGTAAAATGACCTTCAGAACCCGATATGGGAACTATGAGTTCGTAGTAATTCCTTTTAGCTTAACCAATGCCCCTTCTACTTTCATGTTCCTAATGAATAGTATTTTCAACAAGTATCTAGATCAGTTTGTACTGATATTTCTTGATGACATCCTAATCTACTCCAAGATGGAGGAAGAATACCAACAACACTTGTAAATTGAACTACAAACCTTAAGATAAAATCAACTGTATGGTAAGTTCAAGAAATGTGAATTCTTTATGAAAGAAATTTAGTACCTAGGACATGTCCTCTTAGAGGATAGGATCGTGGTAGATCCACAAAAGATTAAAGCTATCTCAGAATGTCCTATGCCTAAGGATGTTGTTGACATTCGGCCCTTCATGGGACTCGTCGGTTACTACCGGAGATTCATTCAAGGATTCTCGAAGATAGCCTATCCCATTACTTCCTTGCAGAAGAAGGGGGTAAAGTTTATGTGGTCCTTGAAATCTCAAGAAATATTTGGAAATCTACAAATATTGTTAACCATGGCCCCTATCTTGAAGGTGTCTTACCCTTACCAAGGTTATACAGTTTGTGCAGACGCTAGTAAGGAAGGATTGGAGGGAGTCTTATATCAAGAAGAGCATGTGGTATATTATGAATCTAGAAAATTAAAAGATCATGAAAGAAATTATGTGGTGCATGATCTAGAATTTCCAGCAGTGGTGCATGCCTTAAATTAGATGTGGTTCCACTACCTGTTAGGGAAAAGGTTATTTTTATTAAGAGACATCACCTGTGTAAAGAATATGTTTACTCAGCTGGGGCTAAATTCCAAACAAGCCAGATGTGTCATAACCCCAAATTTGCACAAAAATTTAAATTTTTTAATGTAACATAAAATGTCTAAAATCGTAGTTTAATAACTGCTAGCGGCTTAGCGGAAAAATGAAACAGTTAACAATATGTAACGATTAAATTCAACACATACAAACTAATACCATTTTAATTTTGATATGTTATGTATATGACCTGCATTCAGTTGCTTCTAGCTGTACTAATGATTTGCTTTTTTCAAGTAGGTGAGAAGCTATGTTCTAATCTGGGCTTACTTAGCAATTGCCAACTCAGCTGGATTTCTGGTTCTTACAGGTTCAGCAAGTAAATTTTTGAACAAGTAGGAATTTGTTTTTGCGTTAAAATAAGAAGTACTTCTTTAGCATAATAAAAATGCTATAATATAATTTGATTAACAAAGAGCCAGGCTATGCTGAGGTAAATTACTTCCTTTACTATTTTTGAATCTATGACAGTATTTTAAGTTAGTCGTAAAGACCAATATTCCTAATATGCTGGTGCTCTTTATCAACATGAGTTCTACTTAAGTTTTTCTTTCTAATGTGATATGTCCAGTTACTCACAAGTTCTTTTGATGAGTATTGGGCTCATGATTTCACATAGAAACATTTTTACTAAAGCATGAAAATACTGCTAATGCTATGTCTATAGTTCAAAGCACTGCTTTATAAGCTAGCTATAATTTCGATTTTCTAAGCTTCACCATATCACTTGTATTATTGCAATATTACATTATCATATTGCTTAATAAAATTTCTGAGTGATTTTACTTTTAACCCTAGGTAGTCTTACTACCTTGCAACTACCAAGGTGTAGTTTAAATATCGGTTCAATTTATTAAGAGTTTGGTTCTTATAGAAACCAAATGAACAATACTTCCAAGAAGTCTTCTAACCATAATATTTTCGACTTATCCATTAGTAAGAGTTGTACTATGGTGAATTATCACATAACATTTACTTATATACAATTATTCTATAAACAAATTACTTTACCAACTTATGTATACATAACACTAGTTTTAAAGCATAGTATTATTTATTAAACATAAGGTTTGTATGAATAGCTATTAGTAGTGCTATCGACTCAAGGTCAAAGGCATAAACTCCACTATTGTTTTTCATATAAATGTTTTTGCAAAAGATTGATTTCAAGGTTTTCATAATGAAAATGTTATCGATGCATACCAATGTTTTTACTATAGCTTGATTGTATTGATTATCCAAAAGCAATGATATGAGTCGACTTTAAAACAACATTATCGTCGTGGTAAGATATAAATTATTGGCAATAATAGTGTTCACCTGACAATACAGGAGAACTATGTAGATCGACCCACTGCAGATTAAAAATATTGATGGGCACATGGATGAGTTTCCACCATGAGTTGGTCGATTTATAAGCTCACAAAGAAACCCTATTTCTTCATTCTCCTTGGAGGGTTTGGCTCTACGCTGTTTGGGTTTCTTTACGGCCATGAGAGGCTTACTGGTTCACATTTGACAGCTCCATTTTGGGTGTAGTAAAGTGCTGTATCGCTTGTGTAAGAGTTGAGAGATACACAGTTTGTATCTTGGTTTCTTTCTGCAAGCATTGTATCACCGTGAGTGTGGATTTACTCTGTCAGTAGTTTAGAGTGTTGGGCCATAGTGTTACCCTTTCCATTGCTTATATCCTGATCCATCATCGGTGTAAGTCTGGAAGGTGAACCCTACTGCCTCTATCACAGGTTAGCATGAGGGTTCGTTTCTTCAAGGTGCATGGCTTCGATTCTGCCAATGTATAAATGCTTAGTTTATGTTATTACTCAGTTTCGTTGTTAAAAACCCTTGCATGTTGCCGGGTAGCTCCGTCTTATATGCCGTGCCATGACTGTAGTTTCTTTGTTTTGTAAAATGATTACAGACTTATGGCTTGATAATATCATACTTTAAATTTTAAGATATGGGGGTTTTTCCTGCATTCAAAGTTTTAAAATAACTCCTGTTTTTATTACTCTGTTTATTATAATTTAACTTGTAAATACTAATATTGTAAAATAGGTTTCCTTCTTCAACTGTTAGTGAAGTAAATTACTGTTAATCATATTTTTGTAAGTAAATATTGTTATTGTGAACACTGTAGATCAGGGGTAATGTAAAATTGATAAATTTATACTTATCAGTTCAGGATACAATAGCTAGGGTTTACTGGAAAGGAAATCCTTGTACACATGTGTTCTTAAATTAATTATTATTTGGGCACTATTTCTTGTTGGATTCTATTTTCCTATTACAAGTGTATTGTTATTCATTAACCTGTTTATGAAGTATTTAAATTAAAAGGGTTTATAAATATATTATTAAGTTTTAAGGATAAGACTGTAATCAGTTTAATGCATAGTTTATAGTCTTCTTGTTAAATTTGTTTACACAATTATCAATGTGAATAGATTAAAACTTATATAAATTAATTTATAAAAGGATAAATGAATTGCTAGGGTTTCGACCCTCACGTTTTCTTACACAGGTTATAATCCTGTTTGTTAAATACACAATAGTTTCTAAATATGTAACTCTTAGTTTATTTTAGTTAATGTTTACATTTACACTTGTTTTTATTTACTATTGTGTAACTTTGAAAATATTCAGAGCTCTGTAAAGAATAGAAGATTAATTTTGTAACTCTGTTTACTTTTCATAAATAAAGGGTTTATAAGCATAACCCTAATTTGGTTTATATTAAGTAATAGTTTAAGATTTAGTTAATAGTTTTAAAAGATAAACTGTGTGGTTAATATCTTGTTTATATACTTAGTTGTTATCTTCTATAAGATTTTATTTTATCAGTATACTATTAGTATAACTCTAGTGTAGTTTACTATTTCTTTTCCTGCATTTTATTTAGTTATACTAAGTAAAAATAGTAAACACAAATAAATCATAACATTGTTTGTCCTTCATAATATTTTAATAATTGTAATAAATTTACTCTGCTATCAACAGATACAAAATCCTATCTACTATTTTTATTCTCTTATTTACTTGAAGCATTCTGCTAGAGTACGACCTAGTTTCCAGGTGTGGAAAAACACAGTTTAGAAATTTATTTTCATTCTAACACATTATTCTCTAAATCCATTTCATTTCTATAACAATCTAATAAGAATACTAAATCTAACATTTCACAAACTGAACTCTTAACATTCATATAGTAGTTTAACTAATACTTATTCAACCAAAAAAGTAAAATAAAATAACATAGAACCTGTTGAGGACAGACGACAACAGCTTTAGGAGGTCGTTCCTTCCTACCAATCTCCTAGAGAGCGCTCAAACAATGCTTCCTCAGAACCCCCAAGCCTGTTCCTAGTCTTCTTGGCTGAGAATTGGGTGGATAATGCAAACAATAGAACCCTCTGTCAACTGACTAGTTCAATACCTCAGTAAAACACTTTGCTCTCAGCAGTATGATCTTCAGCTTAAAAGCTGCAACTAGATCAATTAGCAGTTATCCCCTCAAACACTTTCCAGATTTCCCTTCCATTGAATTTCTCTGAAGTACATTCATTCAACTTGAATGATCGCTTCTCTAGAATGAGCAGCCTCAACTCTCTTCAATGGGAATTTTTATAAAGATTGCCTAGGTCTTTTAGGTTAGTTTTCATTAATTGAGCCACCTACTCTGATTCCACTTTCTTGGGGAATCATGACCACAAATGTGGGGAGGTTGCCACCTGCAATAGTTGGAAGTGGTTTGAGGATGCTGCCACATGTCAGTTTGCTCTCCACCCAGTCTTCTCCACTAATTTGACCAGTAAACACTCTTTTAACAGCTCTCCTAAGCTGTTGTCTCCTCATTTATTTATTTATAAATAAAATATTCAGAATTTACATTAAATATCCTTGACCCCATTGGGTCATCAATTACAACTTAGCATTAAATTTAACATATTGTTCCTCAAATAATATAAAATTGTTTTTGCAAAATTGGGGCATGTGACAAGATGGATGGCCTTCTTAAGTGAATTTGATTTTGATGTGAAACATATTAAGGGTAAGGAGAATAGGGTGGCTAATGCACTCAGTCGACAAACTCACGAAGTATATGAGATCACTATGAGCCAACCAAAAAGTGATATGTTGAGAAAAATAAAGACATCCTGCATCCATGATGATGAATATGAAAATTTACTGACTAAATTGCTGAAAGACGAAGTAAACTTGAATGGGACATAATTCAAGGTAGACTAGAAAGGGTTAATTTCGTTTAAAATAAGAATATACATGCCCGATGTTGTAGATCTAAAATTGTTTGTTCTAAATGAAATGCACAGACCTCCTTATGCAGGGCACCCTGGTTACCAAAATATGATAACAACACTCAGAAAGAAATGCTTTTAAGCCTAATTTGAAGTTCATATTTAGTTGATTATCTGTGGAAATGTTTGGAATGTCAGTAGGTGAAAGATAAACATCAACATCCAAAAGGTTTTCTACAAACTTTGCCAATTCCTAGATGGAAATGGGAGGTAATATCTTTGGATTTCATCACAAGTTTTCCTTTAACTCTTAAACAACATGATTCAATTATGGTTGTGGTAGACAAGTTAAGCAAATATGCATATTTTATTGCTGTGAAGTAAACTTAAAAGGCTGTCAATGTTGTTGAAATATTCCCTAAAGAAATATTTCAACTGCATGGAGTACCAAAGATGGTAATTTATGACCAGGATGTCAAGTTTACATCAAAATTTTGGAAATCATTGTTTGTAGGGTTGGAAACCAATATAAATTTTAGCACTAGTTATCACCCTTAAACAGATGGACAAACAGAAAGAACAAACCAAGTCATTGAAGAGATGCTGAGGATGCATGTCATGGAGAGGACCACTAGGTGGGAAGATTATCTGCATCTGGTAGAGTTTGCATACAACAATGTTTATTAGGCCTCAGCCAAGATGATCCCATTTGAGATCTTGCATGGGACAAAGTGTACTACCCTTGTTAGTTGGGATAGCCTTGTGGATCATGTGATGGTAGGACCTGAGATGTTGCAAGAGATGGAACAAGATGTTCATGAAGTACAAAATAAATTCAAGGTGGCACAGGATCGCCAAAAGAGTTATGCTGACTTGAAGAGATAGCATAAGGAATTTTCTTTCGTAGATCATGTTTACCTTTGATTCAAGCCCAAAAAGAGATCGATGAGATTGGGAAGTTGTACCAAATTAGCACCACAGTTCTGTGGACCCTTTTAGATCTTGGAAAGAATTGGACCCGTGGAATATAAACTTGCTTTCCTAACACACTTGAGAATTCATAATGTTTTCAATATTTCATTATTAAAGAAATATATACATGATTCCACTCACATCATTGACTGCAATGTAGTGTAGGCTGAACCAGAAGGAGAGTTTCAAATGGAAACACTCTGTATTCTGGACAAGAAAGAAACAATACTTCGAAGTCGAGTCGTCGCTCAGGTAAAGGTGCAATGGAAGCAGTTTAACCTGAAGTATGCGACTTGGGAGCTAGAGGAAGATATGCAAGAGAAGATCCCAGGTTTATTACCAGAAGTTGTGGAGGAAGAATAAGAACACTGCAGATAGTGTTGCGTTAAGGGGGTGTGGATGTAATATCCCCGATTCATAAACATTTAATTGTAATATTATATTCGATACTATAAATTTTGAAACATTATCTGTGATGATAAGTTTTATTGAACATGTTTTGATGAGTTTGGATGACTATGGTGTCTACCCAAATGGGTCATGGAGGAGAGTTGTAACAACTACATTTTTTCCTTTAATGAAAATATTAATAAAAGGGAAAAGCCACGTTAAAGAGAAGACTATGAATGCAAGGGTGGGAGACGTAGAGCAGTAAACCTTACGAAAGTGCATCAAGTGTAAAAAACAACTTAATGGTGCTGAACAAACCCTAGAGAAAGCAAGGCGTAGTAGTTGATGGGTATTTAATGGTGAATAGACCATAGCTGCGAAATGAGATCAGAAAAACCCTGGAGAATCAGGGGATGCAGTGGTTGACATGGATTCCTTGGGGAATGGATCGTAGCTATAGAAGTAAGACCTAGGAAACCAAACTATAAAAGAGAATATACGAGGAGGCAGGCCGCTATTGAGTATGCTAGGAACGAATGAACTTTTGTTGTGTGAGCACTCTGTGAAGTTTTAGATAGAGTTGAGAGAAATAATTGTTGTGTGAGCACTCTTAGAAGTGTTAGGAAAGGGATTTCTTCTTGGAAAGTGAATTGAGGTTAGCCGTATCCACTCTTGGCACACATAGTTGAGCTCTGGGGTGATTCAGGACAGAGCATATCTGTGCCTAATCTACAGTTGGGTAGAATGTGGTTGTCCCATTTTCATTGCAGTTGGTCATACCAACAAGTTCCATTACTAGGTTTTTCTTCTGAAAACTATTGAGCTCAAGGTATGTTGTACATGTGTAAACCTGTGTTTCATTATCAATAAAATGTCAAATATTAGATTTATTGATGAGAATGATGTTTATGAATGGGTGTACCCCCACACTGTTTTGCATGATTGTGCCTTGATTTTGGTAATATGATAACTTAGATGGTGTACTATTGGTTATACAGAGTTACTTGTATGTTGCGTGAATCCTTGTGATCAATGAACTCAGGGTATGTCTGTGGCTCATAGGAAGGTGGTGTTTTCACTAAAGTTGAACCCCAACTGCTAGGGTCAAGCTCAAAGAAATCTTAAATTGGTTTAATGGATAATCGAAAAATGAATTTATGGAATTTAGTGGTAGGTAAGACTTACTACAGAAATCAAGCTAGATTCGAAAGAAAATACTAAACAATAGTATATATATCACAATCAATATTAATAAGACAAAGCTACGAGAGTATGACTTTATGAAAGACATGAAACAGGGTCTACATATAGTATTTAAGAATAACTTCACATTAATCATGTGAATCTAGAAATGGATTAATAAGACCATATAGTAGAAAAAATCACAACACATGAAATTCAATTATTAAAACAAAAAGGTGGCTCATATGAACATAATCATTTCAAAGAAGCTAATTCCTATTAACAAAAACAGAGTGCAGACATGCCCTACCTCAGCCCTCGGCTGGAAATATCACCCCCCTTTTCTCCTTTCAAATCATAGGATTTATACAAAAATAAACTATTATCATTTTTTAGGAAACAAATCACAAAAAATCTAAAAATAAATACAAATTTTGGAGAATTGCAAAAATCTTGAATTGATGGAGTTTTTGACTGATGAATATCTGGGAATAATATTTGATAATGAGCTTATGATGCCAGATGTTCTGATTTTATGCATCCTCTTCTTCATATATGGAACACTTTGTTCAATACTCTATCAACTATTCTGCCAGCTATTAATTTACTGTTATGGGTTTCCCTAGATGCTTTCCATGCATCTATTCCTGAAAATGTTGGTGAACAATAAACTGATTCTGTGTGTCACTCAGCTGATTGACACGTACACAAAATATAATACAAGGAAGAAATTGTAGCATTTGTGGTCTCCAAAAAATGATTTAAAACCAAGAGGACCTCATTGAATCTCCAAAACTCATATCTACCACTACTGTCGCAATCTGACTCCAAAGGATAACAATTAAATTGTATCTCACAAATAACAATTAGAGTTTTTCTTTAACATTTATCTGTCATTTTTTATGCATATCACGAGCTAAAAGATGATGTGAACACCTGGTAGATCTCCTCCACAACTGTGAATTGAAGTATATTCTTACTCTCAATTTGTCATTTTCATGAATTCTTGGACAGAGCATAAGCAGTTCATTTGGCCATCTGCAGTAAATGACATCATCAACTAGGGAGGGTTGAGAGGCAACGCGTCTCCTTTATCAAACTGCCAAAAGTGGAAGGTCTTCCCATATGTCTTACATACTTTGTCCAAGTCCTTATGTTGGATAGTAGTATGAACCCCTGGAAAAATGAGAACTCCACTCTTTACTTCATATTCATGGGAATTCCAAAGCTACTTCTCCTCGCCAGGCAGTTGCATAAATAACTTCTCAGTGACAATGTACTCAATTCCTATCAGCTGAGCGTCCTTCTTAGGCATATCATAGATGAGACACTACCTCATGTCGTCATTATAGTGAGTGCAGTAATGGTGGGCCTCTACTTTCCTGGTCATGTCATATGTATAGAAATGAAACCTCATTGAAGAGTGAAAGCTGAGAATCAAAAGGAAACATATGAATTTAACCTTTGAGATTTGTGTTAAATAAAACCCTACACGCAATCAAAGCATAAGCATTTATGCTCTTTTTTATTTATTTATTATTAACTACTGTCCATGGCATTCATTGATTGTTGACCTTTGGGATCAATTGAGGGCCACCTCAGATGAAACCATTCTGTGCGCTGCCAAAAACTTATAACTTTTGAAGGAGGGTGATTGTAGTGACAACAGGAGGAAAGGAGGAATGCGGAAGGTGGAAATGTGGATAAATAATTTCATCGCGTGTCAAGTTTTTGATTCCTGCAGTCCATACTAGAAGGCAGAAATGTGGATAAATGATTCCATCGCATGTTAAGCTTTTGATTCCCATAGTCCACAGTGAAAGGTGCAAGGGAAGAAAGAAGAAGGCGGAAACAAAAATATGAAATGGTAAAATATGGAGGTTTTTGCGACCCGCAGAGTGTGATGGCAAAATGCGGAAAGATTAAATCCTAGAAATACTTTAATTGCTGAAAGGACTGTTGCAGGAACAATTAAGCATAGGAATGAATGATTAAAGAAAGATTCATGGCCATGACTTATACAAAATAATTTTTTTTATGCATGTTAGCAGGTTATTTGGGTATTTTACACTTGGTAGTCGAAGAACTATTTATAATTTGAATAATTATCATCCTAAACTCTGGCTTCCGACTTTCAGGCCCCACTTCCAAAAACATTTCAAAAATTCAAAATTGGTGTATGATACGTACAGACATGCATTAAATGAAATTATTGGTTTAAATTGTCCAATATTTAACACTTTAAATAGCTCGAAAGCCCCTAAATTTACATTAATCTAAGATGATTTTGAATCTATCACCACAGTTGTGTAGAGAATTAATCCAATAAAGGAATTGGTGCATTGTTTCTAGAATTACAATTTCAGTTCTTGCAAGTATTATTCTTCTTTAATTAGCTCTTCCAAGCCTATAACAAACTCTATCAACTTATATTGTTTTATTTCTTTGAAGAATTACAAAAGAAGCTTCCATGGAAAAAGAACCATGTCCAAAGCTCCAATGGAGTATTTAAAATCAAGAAGCCCTAACTTTGGTTTCTTCTCTGACATAAACGCTTGAGTATTGGATACCATATGTCTTGATTGGGATAGGATCTATGTGATTTTAATAGCAATGACTTCTTTGATTTCTAGGATGGGGAACCTATTTACTAGAATATCAGTAATTCTGAATTTCATGCAATTGTTACTCGACCCATGGTATTACCATATAAGGACCTATTTCAATGGGTCATCCGTTTCACTGGAATTCTGACTATCAATTTTAGATATGCCAACAAAATTCCATTCATGAATATCAAACCTATTACTTTCACCAAGATATATGGACTTAAGGTCCCACAACAACCTACTAACTCAGGAAATTGTAAAAGCATTCGAGGGAAAGATTGAGTAGGAAGTTCTACGAAATACCTAGATGGTTGATCCTGTTAGGATATTTAGACACTTAGGAGTTAGTTAAGATCAACTTGTGTAATATATCCTTTAGGTAAAAGTGTGTTTCTTTAGTATGCATTAGTATGCATTAGAAAGAGCAAGAGCTTGTTGTTTCTTACAAGCCCAAGTGACACGTCCAGATCCCAGACTGAAAACATAACCTGTAGTAGAATTTCGATCATCAGGATCGTCGGCTCAATCTGAATCAGTGAAACTAACCAACAAAGGTTTCCCCCCTGTACTGTAATGAATCCCAAACTGAATTGTACCTCGAATATATTGAAGTATTCTTTTTGCTGCTTTCCAGGGACTTTCATGAGGATTTTGCATATAACAGGAAACACGACCAACGGCAAAGGAAAGGTCAGGACGGGAATGAATCAAGTATAAAAGACTACCAACAAGCTGATGATACAAGGTGGCATCTACTTCAAGGGAATTACAAGTGGAAAAAAGTTTGACTCCAGACTGGAAGGGAGAAGGGGCTGGTTTACAATCTTCCATGTGGAAGCGACGAAAATTCTATGGAGCTGAAAATTGTCAATATTTCAAACTAGACTAGATATTGTTGCCTTATTATGTGCAACTGCATGTGTGATTTTTAAGGAGGCACACATTTTTTCCATCACTTTGAAATATTCCATTGTCCAAGTACAAAAAACCCCAGCAACTAAGAAACCCAATTTGTATTTATCAACATATCTAATGGATGTAGTGTGCGCCTCATTTGATTTTCCCACCATGGAGTGGAATTGGACAATAGAGAAAACTATCGTACACATTTACTACTATATTCTATCGGAATACATCTATATAAAACAAATATATGAAAATTGTGATAAATTTATCAGCGTTGTTCACTTTGCCATTTTTAATAAGAATTCTCTTCGACTTTTTGAGAATGCCATATTTCCAATTACTATTATGGGATATTGGTATACCTTTTAGCACTTCACTTATATTAGAATTTTTGTAAGAAAGATAGTTCAAGTACTACCTAGAATTGTTCCTAACAGGATGTCACTTGCAGAAGTTGTTTTTCAAATAGTCATAGATGGGGTTCACAATCAAATTCACTCCAAGAAGAGGGGAACATGGCCAAAAGTTCCCCTTGTATATTGGACATTTAACAATTCAGAATGAAACACATGGAAGCCTCATTAGCAAAGAGATAATGCACATGAAATTAGGGCTCACAAAAAAGAGAATGCAACAACCCTAAAGGATTTGTTCTAAGTGTATTTTCTCAGGCCCACCTAAAAAAATATTACACACATGAGAATGAACCAAATGAATTTCGTTTCCAAGGAACCCATAGTTTTGAAGAATCTCTAAGCAAGTTAATTGATCCAGTTCAGAGAGTTCTTATCCATTAGACTCAGAAGCAGTTAAACCTCAGAATATTGGAAGAAATTGATAGGTTTTTTAGCATAAAGAGAATGAAAGAATGGAAAAAATGTAGACTCGATAAAGAATCTAAAGGGACTAAACCTGTTACTATCAAAACTAAAGAACTGTTATAGTTAGAGAAGAAACACGAAAAAAAAACTGTGATTGGTTCTCCCCCTTCTTCTTCCACTTCAAAGTTGAACACCTTCATTCATAAGTCTCAGGACCTACAAGGTAATTTTTCTTACACTAAATATGTTTATCATGTTGATTCCGTACCTAAAGTATTACCAAACATTTATGTCAATATAGAAGGAGAGGATAAGTCTAGTAACCAGGATCCCAAAATAGTTACTATTGAATTTATTGATTTAGAAAAGGAATGCCCTGTAGTACTTATTAATCCAACAACAGTTATCCAAGAACCATCAAACACTTATGTTCCCTTAGATTACCAATTTATCAATGATAAAGGAAAAATTCAAGAATCTACAAAACCAGTTGGCCAAACTGTTAATCTTGATACTACTTAACTTGATCTTTATTCCAAACAATATCCTATAACCATCAACCCTTCTGATCTAGAAGAAACTGCCTAGAAACAAAATACAACATTCCTCCTCTACAAACCAAAGGTTCCAATCTTACCCAGGATACCCAACCTTAGGCTACTAATCTTGCTGCAATCATTGAAGTAGAAACCATTTTACCTAATCCTTCCTAGATATTCCCTTCTTCTCATGACCTATCACTACCCATCATCAATACCGCGGATCCATTAAATTCTACAGTTGAAGAAACAACAGATTTTGGAGAGGAAATTGTAGTGGTTCAGGGAGATTATTGTTTCAACTAGAGATAAAAGGCCATAGTGAAAAGATGTTCCAAAATAATCGAGGAATTCCAAACTTGATGGGGAGAGAGAGAGAGAGAGAGAGAGAGAGAGAGAGAGAGTTACAAAATAAGAAAGAATATTTGCAAGAGGATCTAAAACAACAAATAGAACAACTTAAGGTTAAATATGTTGCAAAGTTACACAAATTGGAAGATCAAATTCAACAATTGACTAGGAATAAAGGAATTGTAGAAGCAGAGATAATCAAGCAAGCAACAGACCTTGCTGAACTTAAAACTCAAATGGAGGAAAACAAAGAGTATCATACTTTCTGTATATTTCTCAGGCTTATTGTTCCGGAATTTAAGGATGAAGCAATTACCTACAATGAATGTTTAAGGAAGACTCAAATCTCATTTTTCCAAGGGATTAATGAGATATAGGATGAGTTTAACACTTTTGGACATCTATAAGGCATGTTGGCATATCATGTAAGTAAGAAGAAGAAATTTGATTATGCAGAAGGCGGAAATGTGGAAAGGAAGAATGCAAAAGGTGGAAATGTGGATAAATTATTTCGTCACATGTTAATCTTATGATTCGCACAGTCTGTAACGGAAGACAGAAGGGCGGAAAGAATAAGGCAGAAACAGAAAAATGAAATCATAAAATATGGAGGTTTCCATGACCTACAGACTACATTGGCAGAATGTGGAAGGCAAAAAGATTAAATCCCATAAATACTTTAATTGTGGAAAGGACTGTTGTCGAAATGATTAAGCATAGGAATGAATGATTAAAGGAATATTCATGTCCATTCCTTATACATAAGAAAAATTTTATGCATGTTAGCAGGTTATTTGGGTACGCTACATATGGTATTAGAGATATAGGTTTCAACACTGTCGCCTTTTGAGAATGTTTCGCTAAATTATGAAATGTTTTGTTCTCATCATAACAACTTGTGTTGGAATGTTTTGTGTGCAAACAGAGTTGTTCCATAACAGGGTATAAGAATGGCCTCACAAAGTGATAATGCGGATCGATCTGAAGAAGGTGCACCAACACCACACACATCGTAACCAGAGTAAGAACACTCTGAAGCCATTCAAGTACTTGAAACGATGAGAAACTTGATCATCGAAATACAGAGCTTCAAGGTAGATAACGAGCAGCTGAAGAAGGCCTAGGAGAAGAAACAGGAGATAAATGAAATATTACTGCATAGTTTGCAAGAGAAGAACAATGGGTAAAAACCCCAAACAGATATTGAAAGAGATCCAGAAATTCCAAAAAGTGCCAAAAGAAAAGATAGTTCCTCCAATGGAACTCAAAATTATGAGAATCGAGTTAAGTTGATCGGAAAAAGGAAGATCGATCATATAGAAGGAGAGTTTAAAAATATCAAGCCAACCAGCTTCAATGGGGAATCTAAGACCGAAGAAGAAGCAGAGGCTTGGATGCTAGACATTAAGAAGTACTTTCAAATATACAATTAATTTAGCAACATGAAGGTAAGAATGGCCATCTACAATATGAAGGGAAGGGACAACATTTAATGGCAAGACCTAAAGATTTGCTAGGGGATAAAAGAGAAGAACCTAGAATGGTTAGAGTTTAAGAAGCTCTTCAAGATGCAATATATGTTAGAAAGATACTATGAGAGAAAGACGAAGGAATTCTATGAGTTAAAGCTCGGCCAAATGAGCATAGAGAACCTCATTAACAAATTCTTTGACCTATTGCGATTCAGGACATATATCAAAGAAGAAAAGGTGAAAGTACAGAGGTTCTTGAGTTGCTTTCCATAGTCCTAAAGGATCGAATTGAATTTGAAAATCCAAAAACCTTGGATGAATCCTTGAGAAAGGAAAGGCTCTTTTTTGAACAATACAAACAGAGGAATGACCTCTCGAAGGTCTGGAAGGGTAAAGAACAGGAAAGGTTCAATCAACGAAAGAAGGGCTACTATCCCCCACCCTTCATAAACACGCCAAGGAATCCACAAGGAAATTCCTATAGCGAAAAATAATAGCCTCCACAGAAGAACCATAAGTTTGTGAACCTTGGACCGAAGGGGACTATTGGAGCCCCTAGAGAACTCGTGAAGTGTTGGGAATGTTGGGAGCCTCACCTACAAAGGAACTAACCATGCCTCAACCAATCAAATAAGGGTTTTCACTACCTACAAGAATATTCCATTATTGGGGAAGTTGGAAAAAGTCACCACCAGATGAATGTATCCCTGGAAAATCGACAAGCAGACTACCAATCTCCAATTGTGGAGATTGAAGGTACTATCTCTAACTGAAGTATTTCTATACTAATTGATCTAGAGGATAATTTGAGTTACATTGCTCCCAAAGTGATGGAGGACTGCCATATTGACAAGGTAAGGCATGCAAAACCCTATTCAGTACAGCTGGCCACTAGAACGAGGAGAAAGGTAACTGAGTTTATTGTTGATTGTGAAGTTAAAATAATGGATCATGTGATTAGGATTAATCTAAATGTTTTTCTTTTAGGTTAGTATGATATGATTATTGGCATGGATTGGTTGGAAAATAACAAAGTAATATTGAATTGTTTTGATAAAACCTTCACTTATGTGGCTAAGGATCAAATTGTTAGGAATATAAGAGTTGTCATTAAACCTGTTTCCTTAAGACAAAGCTATACCATGTAATTAAAAGTGTATAAGAAAGGGGTGTAAACTATATGCAGTGCGAGTTTCTTAACTTCTCCTTAATGAAGGTCAACTATAGGTAAAGGACAACCCAATCCTAAGTAAGTTCATGGATGTATTTCTAGAAGAGATATAGGGACTACCTCCTCAACGAGAAATATATTTCTCCATTGAGATTGTGCTTGGGTCTGCACCAGTATCTAAGATATCTTACCGTATGAGCATCCCTGAGTTAAATGAATTAAAAATTCAGTTAAAAGAGTTGCTAGAAAAGGGTTATATCAAACCTAGTGTGTCTCCTTCGGGGGAACTGTTAGAAAACAAGACTGCAGAGAAATCACAGATATACAGTTAAATCATTAAACAAGATGCAAAACACATTAAACACATTATAAAGAGACACAAATATAAAGTGGTTCACCCAAACAATAGGCTATGTCCACAAGGAAATTGCTAGTCCTTTTATTATCGTTGAGAAAGATAAAGGGATACAACCTGCACCAATACCGCTGCCGCTCTCATAGTCTCTCTTACACAATCATGGAGATTGTTTTCAATACAATAAAATACCACACACAACCATGTTACAATGCTTTATTTTATAGGGAAAATACCATGGGAAAATACTACGGTTAATCCATTACCATGGGTCCACAAAACTATTGGCCAACACATATCGCAAAAATATTTTGCGTGGGGGATAAGTCCCCCTGCACCCCCTAGCTGGAACGAGTGTACAGTAAAACTAGGGTACAAACACAGCTGCTCAATAATATCTCTGGAGATCAGGCTCCATAACCAACAGGAACCAGTTTTATTTGTTAAGAAAATGGATGGGACTCTAAGATTGTGTATAGATTATAGACAGCTAAATAAAGTAACCATCAAGAACAAGTATCCTCTGCCCTGGATTCATGATCTGTTTGATCAAATAGGGTGAGAAAAAATATTCTCCAAGTTATATTTGCGATCTGGTTATCACCATATTTGGATTAAAGAAGAATATGTAAGTAAAACGACCTTCAGAACCCGATATGGGAACTATGAGTTCGTAGTAATTCCTTTTAGCTTAACCAATGCCCCTTCTACTTTCATGTTCCTAATGAATAGTATTTTCAACAAGTATCTAGATCAATTTGTGCTTATATTTCTTGATGACATCCTAATCTACTCCAAGACGGAGGAAGAACACCAACAACACTTGTAAATTGTACTACAAACCTTAAGAGAGAATCAACTGTATGGTAAGTTCGAGAAATGTGAATTATTTAAGAAAGAAATTCAGTACCTAGATCATGTCCTCTCAGAGGATAGGATCGTGGTAGATCCACAAAAGATTAAAGCTATCTCAGAATTTCCTGTTCCTAGGGATGTTGCTGACATTCGGTCCTTCATGGGACTCGTTTGTTACTACTGGAGATTCATTCAAGGATTCTCGAAGATAGCCTATCCCATTACTTCCTTGCAGAAGAAGGGAGTAAAGTTTGTGTGGTCCTTGAAATCTCAAGAAAGATTTGGAAATCTAAAAATATTGTTAACCATGGCCCTTATCTTGAAGATGTCTTACCCTTACCAAGGCTAAACAATTTGTGCAAACACTAGTAAGGAAGGATTGGAGGGAGTCTTATATCAAGAAGAGCATGTGGTATATTATGAATCTAGCAAATTAAAAGATCATGAAAGAAATTATGTGGTGCATGATCTAGAATTTCCAGCAGTGGTGCATGCCTTAAAGATGTGGTGCCACTACTTGTTAGGGAAAAGGTTCTTTTTATTAACAGACATCACTTGTGTAAAGAATATGTTTACTCAGCTGGGGCTAAATTCCAGACAAGCCAGATGTGTCATAACCCCGAATTTGCACAAAAATTTAATTTTTTTAATGTAACATAAAATGTCTAAAGTCGTAGTTTAATAACTACAAGCAGCTTAGCGGAAAAATGAAACAATTAACAATATGTAACGATTAACTTCAACACATACAAACTAATACCATTTTAATTTTGATATGTTATGTATATGACCTGCATTGAGTTGCTTCTAGCTGTACTAATGATTTTCTTTTGTCAAGTAGGTGAGAAGCTATGTTCTAATCTGGGCTTACTTAGCAATTGCTAACTCAGCTGGATTTCTGGTTCTTACAGGTTCAACAAGTAAATTTTTGAATAAGTAGGAGTTTGTTTTTGCATTAAAATAAGAAGTACTTCTTTAGCATAATAAAAATGCTAGAATATAATTTGATTAATAAAGAGCCAAGCTATACTGAGGTAAATTACTTCCTTTACTGTTTTTGAATCTATGACAGTATTTTAAGTTAGTCATAAAGACCAATATTCCTAATATGCTAGTGCTCTTTATCAGCATGAGTTCTACTTAAGTTTTTCTTTCTAATGTGATATGTCCAGTTACTCACAAGTTCTTTTGATGAGTATTGGGCTCATGATTTCACATAGAAACATTTTTCCTGAAGCATGAAAATACTGCTAATGCTATGTCTATAGTTCAAAGTACTACTTTATAAGCTAGCTATAATTTCGATTTTCTAAGCTTCACCATATCACTTGTATTACTGCAATATTACATTATCATATCGCTTAATAAAAATTTTGAGTGATTTTAGTTTTAACCCTAGGTAGTCTTAATTACTACCTTGCAACTACCAAGGTGTAGTTTAAATATTGGTTTAATTTATTAAGAGTTTGGTTCTTATAGAAACCAAATGAGTAATAACTTCCAAGAAGTCTTCTAACCATAATATTGTCGACTTATGCATTAGTAAGACTTGTACTTGGTGAATTATCACATAACATTTACTTACATACAGTTATTCTATAAACAAATTACTTTACCAACTTATGTATACATAACACTAGGTTTAAAACATAGTATTATTTATTAAACATAAGGTTTGTATGAATAGCTATTAGTAGTGCTATCGACTCAAGGTCAAAGGCATAAACTCCACTATTGTTTTTCATATAAATGTTTTACAAAAGATTGATTTCAAGGTTTTCATAATGCAAATATTATCGATACATACAAATGTTTTTACTATAGCTTGGTTGTATTGATTATCCAAAAGCAATGATATGAGTTGACTTTAAAACAACATTATCGTCATGGTAAGATATATATTATTGGCAATAATAGTGTTCACTCGACAATGCAAGAGAACTCTGTAGATCGACCCACTGCTGATTAAAATTATTGATGGGCACGTGGATGAGTTTCCACCATGCGCTGGTTGATTTGTAAGCTCACAAAGAAACCCTATTTCTTCATTCTCCTTGGAGGGTTTGGCTCTGCACTGTTTGGGTTTCTTTGCGGCCATGAGAGGGTCGTTGGTTCACATTTGACAGCTCCATTTTGGGTGTAGTAAAGTGTTGTATCGCTTGTGTAAGAGTTGAGAGATACACAGTTTGTATCTTGGTTTCTTTCTGCAAGCATTGTATCGTCGTGAGTGTGGGTTTACTCTATAAGTATTTTAGAGTGTTGGGCCATAGCATTACCCTTTCCATTACTTATAACCTACTCCATCATCGGTGTAAGTCTGGAAGGTGAACCCTGCTGCCTCTGTCACAGGTTAGCATGAGGGTTCATTTCTTCAAGGTGTTGTTCTTCGTGCTGGTTAAGTCTCCTCCTCGGCTCTAAACTCTTTATTCGCAGGTAAGGTTTTACCCTTGTCTCATTTCTTCTCTAAGTACTAATTCAGTTTTTAATACAAAGAATACCACTTCTAAAAATTGCATTGGTCTTGTTTTTTTAGGTTACAGTTGCGGCTTCAAGTATGAAGGAAACTACTCTCGAGTTGGTGAACTTCATGGCCATAACCGGTAAGCCCGGATTTGTCGTGCCATCTCCCTGCTTGTAGAGGTTATTGGAAAGAAGCTATAGTTTGAAGGGAAGCATGGCTTCAGTTCCTCCAATGTATAAATGCTTAGTTTATGTTATTACTCATTTTCGTTGTTAAAAGCCCTTGCATGTTGATGGGTAGCTCCGGCTTATATGCCGTGACTTGACTGTAGTTTCTTTGTTTTGTAAAATGATTATAGCCTTACGGCTTGATAATATCATACTTTAAATTTTAAGATATGGGGGTTTTTCCTGCACTCAAGGTTTTAAAATAACTCCTGTTTCGAGTACTCTGTTTATTATAATTTAACCTGTAAATACTAATACTGTAAAATAGGTTTTCTTCTTCAACTGATCAATGAAGTAAATTATCGTTAATGATATTTTTGTAAGTAAATATTGTTATTGTGAAGACTGTAGATCAGTCGTAATGTAAAATTTATAAATTTATACTTATTAGTTCAAGATATAATAGCTAGGGTTTACTGGAAATGAAACCCTTGTATACATGTGTTCTTAAATTAATTATTATTTGGGCACTGTTTCTTGTTGGCTTCTATTTCGATATTACAGGTGTATTGTTATTCATTAACCTGTTTATGAAGTATTTAAATTAAAAGGGTTTATAAATATATTATTAAGTTTTAAGGATAAGACGGTAATCAGTCTAATGCATAGTTTATAGTCTTCTTGTTCAATTTGTTTACATAGTTATCAATGTGAATAGATTAAAAATTATATAAATTAATTTATAAAAGGATAAATGAATTGCCAGGGTTTCAACCCTCAGGTTTTCTTACACAAGTTATAAGCCTCTTTGTTAAATACACAATACTTTTAAATATGTAATTCTTAGTTTATTTTAGTTAATGTTTACATTTACACTTGTTTTTATTTACTATTCGGTAACTTTGAAAATATTCATAGCTCTGTAAAGAATAGAACATTAATTCTATAACTCTGTTTACTTTTCATAAATAAAGGGTTTATAAGCATAACCCTAATCTGGTTTATATTAAGTAATAGTTTAAGATTTAGTTAATAGTTTTAAAAGATAAACTATGTGGTTAATATCTTGTTTATATACTTCGTTTTTATCTTCTATAAGGTTTTATTTTATCAGTATACTATTACTGTAACTCTAGTGTAGTTTACTATTTCTTTTCCTGCATTTTATTTAGTTATACTAAATAAAAACAGTAAACACAAATAAATCATAACACTATTTGTCCTTCATAATATTTTAATCATTGTAATAAATTTACTTTGCTATCTACAGATACAAAATCCTATCTACTATTTTCATTCTCTTGTCTACTTAAAACATTCTCACTGTGCTAGAGTATGACCTGGTTTCCAGGTGTGGAAAAACATAGTTTAGAAATTTATTTTCATTCTAACACATTATTCGTTAAATCCATTTCATTTCTATAACAATCTAATAAGAATACTAAATCTAACATTTCACAAACTGAACTTTTAACATTCATATAGATGTTTAACTAAGATTTATTCAACCAAAACAATAAAATAAAATAACATAGAACCTGTTGAGGATAGACGACAACAACTTTAGGAGGACATTCCTCCCTACCAATCTCCTGGAGAGCACTCAAACAATGCTTCCTCAGGATCCTCGAGCCTGTTCCTGGTCTTCTTGGCTGAGAACTAGGTGGAGAATGCAAATAGTAGAACCCTCTGTCAACTGACTAGTTCAATACCTTAGTAAAACACTTTGCTCTTAGTAGTATGATCTTCAACTTAAAAGCTGCAACTAGATCAATCAGCAGTTATCCCCTCAAACAATTTCCAGATTTCCCTTCCATTGAATTTCTCTGAAATACATTCATTCAACCTGAATGATCACTTCTCTAGAATGAGCAGCCTCAGCTCTCTTTAATGGGAATTTTTATAAAGATTACCTAGGTCTTTCATGTTAGTTTTCATTAATTGAACCACCTACTCTAATTCCACTTTCTTGGGGAGTCATAACCACAAATGTAGGGAGGTTGGCACCTGCAACAGTTGGAAGTGGTTTGAGGATGCTGCCACATGTCAGTTTTCTCTCCACCTAGTCTCCTCCACATATTTGACCAGTAAACACTCTTTTAACAACTCTCCTAAGTTGTTGTCTCCTCATTTATTTATTTAGAAATAAAACATTCATAATTTACATTAAATATCCTTGACCCCACTGGGTCATCAATTACAAATTAGCATAAAATTTAACATATTGTTCCTTAAATAATATAAAATTGTTTTTGCAAAATTGGGGCATGTGACATACACACCCCCTTAAATTATAACATCGTCCTCGATGTTATTTATTCCTCGTCCTCATAATTCCCCTGGAACAGAATTGGATATGCATCCCGCATATGACTTTTCAATTCCCAGGTGGCTTCCTCTGGACTAAGGTGCTTCCATTGCACCTTCACCTGACCAATCGTGCGGTTCCGAAGTGTGATCTCCCTCCACCCGAGGATACAGTCCTGTTCCACTAGAAAATCTCCTTCTGGTTCCACCTGTACATCATTCTAGTTAACAACATAAGTAGCATCATGAACATATTTTTTTAATACAGAAATGTGAAAAACATTATGAACTCTTAAATTCGGTGGTAAGGCTAACTGATAGGATACCTATGGGTGATTCCATGAAGATGGGTAACACTTTTTGGCCAAATTTGGCGATGAAAACCTGATTTTTTACTCATGTGCTAGATAGAATCCCTCAAAACGCATATATCCCATGTGAA
>LPNX011033654.1:67886-191739 GCA_001517045.1 Pseudotsuga menziesii | reverse complement strand
CATTGGAAGCACATACACCCAAGTCGTGGAAGGAAATAGCTTGTGCCTCGTGCTAAATTCACTGCTGCTATTATTTCCCGGTGGCATGATTCACTTAAAGAGCTGTTAGTGTAGGGTTTTGCGGCAATATTGGAGACCAACTAAGTCACAGTAAGCTACAGGAAAACACATAGTACGTTCATAGATTTATATGATTGAAGACTATAAGCTGAAGCAAGCATTTGGGTTACCACTAAGAGGTCGTGGATCTTCTCTATGGTGGTAAGAATTCGTGGGAACCATTCTAAGTACTTTGTGGAGTTATAAACGACCAACACCAGTCACCTACAGCTCTTTCTCGCCATCTTTGCACACGGTTATCTCATGGATTGCTGGAACCATGTTTCAATTTTCTTTACAAATTGTTTTTAAAAATCATTCTCATAATCTTAATCATAATCATTCTTAATCATTATTGAATTCATGTGGTTTCAGAGTTTCCAATCCAAAGACTTTCTCCTGTATTGCTCAGTTGTTGTTTTTATAAATTACATATTATAATTTTTTAGCGCAAAGAAAGAAATTTCAAGATATTTCTGCCAGATATCTTCACAAGTTAAAAAGGTTACTAGTTAGATAAGAACACGGGCACGCTGTGGAAGACATGCTGAAAAAACAAGCTGAGTGAACAGCAACACGGAGGGAGAGGAAGCCAGTGCAAAGGAGAAAACTGCAAATAACCTCAGAGAAAGCGTATTCATGGTATGCTAAGCTCTGCAAAATGATGGAATAGCTTGCCCATTAAAACTCCACAATAAAAACAGTATACGGGTCAGGTGCCAAACTTTCTATTTTAGTTAAGAGCCTTTAACTTTACACAGTCCATTTAGACATGCTAACTCAATGGCCATGACTGCATAGTATTAACGTCTAAAATATTTCTCTATTTTACATTCATCAAATAATTGTTTTTCATATTATACATAACATTAACGTTTTGTCCATGTATGTGATATGGCATATACTGGGATGATAATAAAAATAAAACATAATAACATATACAATTTGTTTATATGTATTTCAATATTGTTGAATTCTTGTTAAATTTGAGAGCATTGAACCGTAATCTTTATAGCAAACTGGAAATCAAACCCCTTTTAATTCAGACATGCCACAATAATATGTTTCTTGTTCTCGGTGATCCTGGGCGCATGAAATCCTCAGTGTTGGCTCAAACATTGAGTCCACACGGCGTGTTGCCAATTTCATTTTCGGTGACACAATAGTTAAGATCCAATTCCATTTCCATTCTTTGAAAAATAGATCAAATGAGACCCTTTACGTACATTTAAGAGCTCTAGTTAAAAACTATATGGGTGTGTTATTACGAGTTAATACCTCGACCGAGGTATTTCTTAATACCTCGACCGAGGTATTTCTTAACCCTCGGTCGAGGTTTTAATACCTTGATCGAGGGTTAATAAATACCTCGACCGAGGGCTGAAAGAAACCTCGGTCGAGGGCTTAAAAAATCTCGATCGAGATATTAAAACCTCGGTCAAGGGCTTGATAAAACCTCGGTCGAGGTGCATTTTTTTGTTTTTGCCGAAATCCGCTTGCCAAAAAGTGTTACCCAGGTCCGTGGATTCACCCCTATCCAATCCTTTCAAAAGGACCACAATAATGAGGTGCTAGTTTTGCACGACTACCCAGCTTCAGAGAGCTCTTTTTGGGTCTCACCTTGATGAACACATGTTCACCTACCTGAAACTCTTTTGGAGTTATTTTAAGGTCTGCTTGACTTTTCTATTGATCTTGCGCAATTTTTAGATTACCTTGGACCTACTTTACAATTTCTTCCATTTCTTTCAATAATTCAGGACCTAATACTAATCTGTCCATCAGATTACTCCAAAAGATAGGATTATTACACTTCCTTCCATATAAGATTTCGAAAGGACTAAATCTAGCTGAAGCTTGATAATTATTATTATCGGCAAATTCTACCAAATGCAAATAACCCTCCCATTTACCTACCCGATCCTTTACATACATTCTTAGTAAATATTCCAGTACTTGGTTTACTCTTTCAATCTGTGCATCGGTTTGAGGATGGAACGAAGTACTAAAATTTAGTGTAGTGTTTAATCCGTTAAACAAATATTTCCAAAAGTTACCTGTAAATTTAGGGTCTCGATTTGAGATTATAACTTTCAGTATCCCATGCAGTCGGAAAATTTTATTTAAAAATATATCAGCTATGTTTGCAGCTTTATACGTAGTTTTCACAGGTGTAGAATGGGCTTCTTTGCTTAATTTATCGACCACTACCATTATAGAATCATTTAAATTCTGATTTTTAGGCAGCCCAGTAACAAAATCAAGACTAATTATCTCCCATTTCCAGCTTGGAATGGGTAATGGCTGAAGTAATCCAGTTGGATGTTGATGTTCAGTTTTTACTTGCTGACATTCAAAACATCTAGCGATATATTCTGTCAGTTCAGTCTTCATGTTTGGCCAAAAATATTATTTTCTTAACATAGTTATAGTCTTCTGATAACCTGGATGGCCTGAGTATGGAGTTTTATGGATTTCATCTAAAATTAATAACTTAAATTTAGGTACATTAGGTACATACATTCTGTCTTTATATAGTAAAAATCCTTTTTCATTCAAGTTGTACCCTTTAATTAAACTTTTTGTTGGATTTTCTTTCGTTTTCGCTTGTAATTTTTGGTAAATTTCATCTTGTTCTATTCCTTATTTAAGTTGTTCTTCCAGATTTGTTGTATAAGTGCTGATAACTACTGTAAAGTTCAGCCTTGCATTTCTACTTAATGCATCAACAAATTTATTTTATTTCCCTTTAATGTGCTAAATTTTTAAATCATACTCACTTAGAAAAGCTAGCCACCCAACTTGTCTAGCATTTAGGTTAGGTTGATCTAACAGATATTTCAGTCCTTTATTATCTGTCATTAGAATAAATTTTCTTCCAATTAAATGATGACGCCACATCTTTAGAGCATGTATGACAGCAGCTAATTCCAAATCATAAGTTTCATAATTATTTTCATGAATTTTTAATTTCCTAGAGTCATAAGCGATAACATGCCTTTCTTGAGTCAATGCACCACCTAAACCATCATTGCAGGTGTCCATACACACTACAAAATATTTATTTGGATCAGCTATTCTTAAAATAGGTGCACTAGTTAATAAAGTTTTTAACTTTTTAAAACTATCCTCGCACTTTTGATTCCAATCAAATTTCTTTCCCTTCTTTTGTAAAGGGGTTATCGGATTTGCGATTTTTGAGAACCCTTCAATGAACCTCCGGCAATAATCGATAAATCTCATGAAGGATCGAACATCAGTTACATCTTTAGGAATTGGCCAATCTTCAATCGCCTTTATCTTTTCGGGATCCATTGAAATTCTTTCCTTAGTGACCACATGACCTAAGTACTAGATTTTATCTTTAAATAAGTCGTATTTACTAAACTTTGCAAAGAGTTGATGATCTCGTAACTCCTGCAAAACAATTTTTAAATGTTCCTTATGTTCTTCTTCATATTTTGAATAGATTAGGATGTTTTTGATAAACACGACCACAAACTTGTCTAGATATTTATGCATTACATTATTCATTAGACAAATAAAAATAGCTAGAGAATTAGTTAGCTCGAATGGCATGACGACAAACTCGTAATGGCCATATCGAGTCCTAAAAGCTATTTTAAAGATGTCCTCATCTTTAATTCTAACTTGGTGATATCCCGACCTTAAATCATTTTTTGAAAACACAGTGGCTCCGGGTAGTTAATCAAACAGATCATCTATGCGAGGCAACGGGTATCTATTTTTAATAATCATCTTATTCAACTGATGGTAATCTATGGAAAGTCGTAGAGTTCCATCCTTTTTATTAACGAAGATGATAGGTGCCCCCTAAGGAGACACACTGGGTTGAATATATCTCTTGTCAATAAGTTCTTTTAATTGTGACTTAAGTTCATTAAGTTAAAGTATGTTCATCCAATAAGGGGCCTTTGAGCTAGGTACTGCACCAGATACTAGCTCAATGGTAAAATATAATTCCCTTTTCGGAGGCAATCCCAGAATTTCTTTCAGAAATACATCTGCATACTCTTTTAAAACCGGTATATCCTCCAATTTTAATTTATCTGTATTATTTAGATTTTCCTCATTAGTTACAGTTACTGCATATGCCTTACAACCTTTCCTAACAGCTCTCTTAAGCTATAGATTAGAAATATGCCTTACGATTGTTTTTATAGGGATTCCATTTACGCTTATTGGTTTTCCATCTTTATTTATACTAGTAAAGGTTTTATCATAACAGTTTAAGATCACCCTATGTTTCTCTAACCAATCCATACCAATTAGTATGTCATAAGAACCTAGAGGTAGTACATTAAGCTTCACAAAAGTTTCAAATTGATCCATAACTACTGTACAGTTCTTTACAAAACAAGTTACCTTCCTTTTTGCACCAGTGGCTAACTGAACCAACCAAGAACTTTCAAACTTATCAATAGGCAACTTACATTTTTCTACCAATTTAGGTGAAATATAACTTACACTAGCTCCTGGATCAATTAAAATAGCTATGGGTGTTTGGTTTATCTTACCTTCTACTTCCACCATGGAAGTTTGATAGTCTGCTTGTCAATTCTCCAGGGTTGCATTGATCCTGGGCATAGTCCTCACTAAATCTCCCACAGTCATCTCCTCCTGTAATGTATGGATATTACTGACAGTATTTTTCCGATTAGGACAGACTGAGGCATAATTTGGGCCATTACACTCCCAGCACTTTATGGGTTCTTTTCGTTCAAATTTTTTCATGTAATCACCATGATTATTAGCAGACTCTTTACTCTTTTGATTGTTCTGATTGTTTAGTGAATTATTCTTATTACCTTGGAAATTCTTATTATGAAAATTTCTATCCTTATTATTTTTAGAATTTCGATTGGGCACAAACTCCTTCTTCTTTTGATCATAATTATTATTCTTTTTGGCCTTCCAGTTGGCCATACTCTCCTTTTTCCTATTCTGTTCATAAAATAAATTGGCTTTCCTCATAGCTTCTCCTAGAGTTTTTGGATTGTCATACTCAATCCTATCCTTTATGTGATAAGGTAAACAACTGAGGAACTGTTGTACCTTCGGTTTTTCATCTACAAGGTATGGCACATACCTAAGCATACTTAAAAACTTACTGTTGGTAACTTAAATCTTCTGTATCAGCTCTTTTACCCCTTCCCTCAGTTTGAAATCTTTCTGTTAGGATTTAATTTAGCTCCTCCTCAGCTCTCAGAATCCTCTCATTTTATTTTTTAATAGATTCCATTTCAGATTTTAATTCTTTTACCATTTGTAAAATTTTTGAGGAATTAGTGGTTATGTCTTCTTGTATAGGGTCTCTTTGTAATTTTTCTTGTTCAGTAAAGGGAGATTCCTCTTCCACATATTCCTCCAGTCTTTCCATACCTGTTGTTAAACTCATAAACAAATTTCTCTATTGAATAACATTAAAAGAAAACAACACATTAGAGGAAATTTCAACTCAAAATGGGCCTTTTAACTTTTATTCAAATTCCATGTCATCATGTGTTAGCCAATGAAATTGTTTTAAATTTGAAATACCGTATAGGTCTTAAACACTTTTTTAATATAAATTTGAGGATAGGTATCATAAAAAAAAACTACTTTTTTAGTTATATTTTTGACATATCTCCCCGTGTTTTTACTCAAATTTCGATCGGGAGAGCTTGTTGGATGCGTAATTAAATTACACATCCAACGAGTACCCACTCGACATACTTTTGGTGGACCCCGCTACCCCAAAAACAAGAAATACCTGAAAAAATGTAATGATGACATCATCATTACGTTTTTTCAGGTATTTCTTGTTTTTGGGGTAGCGGGGTCCATGTCATCATTATGTTTTTTTAGGTATTTCTTGTTTTTGGGGTAGCGGGGTTCGTCAAAAGTATGCCGAGTGGGTACTCGTTGGATGCGTATTTTAATTCCGCATCTAACGAGCTCTCCCGATCGAAATTTGAGTAAAAACACGGGGAGATATGTCAAAAATACAAACAAAAATGTAGTTTTTTTCTTTTCTCCCTCCAAAATTAATAAATATTATTTTACTAATTCACTTTAGGAGGCCCATTTTGAGTTGAAATTTCCTCTAATGATCAGCAAAATGATTTAATACACTATTTCATATAAGCAAGTTGAGCTTCATCAAGGCCTAGTGTTTGAACCTTGTGCTCTGATACCACATGTCATAACCCCGGATTTGCACAAAAATTTAAAAATTTTAATGTAACATAAAATGTCTAAAGTCGTAGTTTAATAACTATTAGCGGTTTAGTGGAAAAATAAAACAGTTAACAATATGTAACGATTAACTTCAACACATACAAACTAATACCATTTTAATTTTGATATGTTATGTATATGACCCGCATTCAGTTGCTTCTAGCTGTACTGATGATTTGCTTTTGTCAAGTAGGTGAGAAGCTATGTTCTAATCTGGGCTTACTTAACAATTGCTAACTCAGCTGGATTTCTGGTTCTTACAGGTTCAACATGTAAATTTTTGAACAAGTAGGAGTTTGTTTTTGCGTTAAAACAAGAAGTACTTCTTTAGCATAATAAAAATGCTAGACTATAATTTGATTAATAAAGAGCCAGGCTATGCTAAGTTAAAGTACTTCCTTTACTTTTTTTGAATCTATCACAGTATTTTAAGTTAGTCGTAAAGACCAATATTCCTAATATGCTAGTGGTCTTTATCTGCATCAGTTCTACTTAATTTTTTATTTCTGATGTGATATGTCCAGTTACTCACAAGTTATTTTGATGAGTATTGGGCTCATGATTGCACGTAGAAACATTTTTACTAAAGCATGAAAATAATGCTAATGCTATGTCTATAGTTCAAAGTACTGCTTTATAAGCTAGCTATAATTTCAATTTTATAAGATTCACCATATCACTTGTATTATTGCAATATTACATTATCATATCGCTTAATAAAATTTCTGAGTGATTTTACTTTTAACCCTAAGTAGTCTTACTACCTTGCAACTACCAAGGTGTAGTTTAAATATCGGTTCAATTTATTAAGAGTTTGGTTCTTATAGAAACCAAATGAACAATACTTCCAAGAAGTCTTCTAACCATAATATTTTCGACTTATCCATTAGTAAGAGTTGTACTATGGTGAATTATCACATAACATTTACTTATATACAATTATTCTATAAACAAATTACTTTACCAACTTATGTATACATAACACTAGTTTTAAAGCATAGTATTATTTATTAAACATAAGGTTTGTATGAATAGCTATTAGTAGTGCTATCGACTCAAGGCCAAAGGAATAAACTCCACTATTGTTTTTCATATAAATGTTTTTGCAAAATATTGATTTCAAGGTTTTCATAATGAAAATGTTATCGATACATACAAATGTTTTTACTATAGCTTGATTGTATTGATTATCCAAAAGCAATGATATGAGTTGAATTTAAAACAACATTATCGTCGTGGTAAGATATAAATTATTGGCAATAATAGTGTTCACCCGACAGTACAGGAGAACTATGTAGATCGACCCACTGCTGATTAAAAATATTGATGGGCACATGGATGAGTTTCCACCATGCATTGGTCGATTTATAAGCTCACAAAGAAACCCTATTTCTTCATTCTCCTTGGAGGGTTTGGCTCTGCGCTGTTTGGGTTTCTTTGCGGCCATGAGAGGCTCGCTGGTTCACGTTTGACAGCTCCATTTTGGGTGTAGTAAATTGTTGTATCACTTCTGTAAGAGTTGAGAGATACATAGTTTGTATCTTGGTTTCTTTCTGCAAGCATTGTATCACCGTGAGTGTGGATTTACTCTGTCAGTAGTTTAGAGTGTTGTGCCATAGCGTTACCCTTTCCATTTCTTATATCCTGATCCATCATCAGTGTAAGTCTGGAAGGTGAACCCTGCTACCTCTATCACAGGTTAGCATGAGGGTTCGTTTCTTCAAGTTGCATGGCTTCAATTCCACCAATGTATAAATGCTTAGTATATGTTATTACTCAGTTTCGTTGTTAAAAACCCTTGCATGTTGCTGGGTAGCTCCGGCTTATATGCCGTGACATGACTGTAGTTTCTTTGTTTTGTAAAATGATTACAGCCTTATGGCTTGATAATATCATACTTTAAATTTTAAGATATGGGGGTTTTTCCTGCATTCAAAGCTTTAAAATAACTCCTGTTTCAATTACTCTCTTTATTATAATTTAACTTGTAAATACTAATATTGTAAAATAGGTTTTCTTCTTCAACTATCAGTGAAGTAAATTACTGTTAATGATATTTTTGTAAGTAAATATTGTTATTGTGAACATTGTAGATCAGGCGTAATGTAAAATTTATAAATTTATACTTATCAGTTCAGGATATAATAGCTAGGGTTTACTGGAAATGAAATCCTTGTACACATGTGTTCTTAAATTAATTGTTATTTGGGCACTATTTCTTGTTGGATTCTATTTTGCTATTACAAGTGTATTGTTATTCATTAACCTGTTTATGAAGTATTTAAATTAAAAGGGTTTATAAATATATTATTAAGTTTTAAGGATAAGACTCTAATCAGTCTAATGCATAGTTTATAGTCTTCTTGTTAAATTTGTTTACACAATTATCAATGTGAATAGATTAAAACTTATATAAATTAATTTACAAAAGGATAAATGAATTGCTAGGGTTTCGACCCTCACGTTTTCTTACACAAGTTATAAGCCTGTTTGTTAAATACACAATAATTTCTAAATATGTAACTCTTAGTTTATTTTAGTTAATGTTTACATTTACACTTGTTTTTATTTACTATTGTGTAACTTTGAAAATATTCAAAACTCTGTAAAGAATAGAACATTAATTTTGTAACTTTGTTTACTTTTCATAAATAAAGGGTTTATAAGCATAACCCTAATTTGGTTTATATTAAGTAATAGTTTAAGATTTAGTTAATAGTTTTAAAGATAAACTGTGTGGTTAATATCTTGTTTTATATACTTAGTTGTTATCTTCTATAAGCTTTTATTTTATCAGTGTACTATTACTGTAACTCTAGTGTAGTTTACTATTTCTTTTCCTGCATTTTATTTAGTTATACTAAGTAAAAATAGTAAACACAAATAAATCATAACATTGTTTGTCCTTCATAATATTTTAATCATTGTAATAAATTTACTCTGCTATCTACAGATACAAAATCCTATCTACTATTTTCATTATCTTATCTACTTGAAGCATTCTAACTGTGCTAGAGTACGACCTGGTTTCCAGGTGTGGAAAAACACAGTTTAGAAATTTATTTTCATTCTAACACATTATTCTCTAAATCAATTTCATTTCTATAACAATCTAATAAGAATACTAAATCTAACATTCACAAACTGAACTCTTAACATTCATATAGTAGTTTAACTAATACTTATTCAACCAAAACAGTAAAATAAAATAACATAGAACCTGTTGAGGACAGACGACAACAGCTTTAGGAGGTCGTTCCTCCCTACCAATCTCCTAGAGAGTGCTCAAACAACGCTTCCTCAGGACCCCCAAGCCTGTTCCTAGTCTTCTTGGCAGAGAATTGGGTGGAGAATGCAAACAATAGAATCCTCTGTCAACTGACTAGTTCAATACCTCAATAAAACACTCTGCTCTCAGCAGTATGATCTTCAGCTTAAAAGATGCAACTAGATCAATCAGTAGTTATCCCCTCAAACACTTTCTAGATTTCCCTTCCATTGAATTTCTCTGAAGTACATTCATTCAACCTGAATGATCGCTTCTCTAGAATGAGCAGCCTCAGCTCTCTTCAATGGGAATTTTTATAAAGATTGCCTAGGTCTTTTAGGTCAGTTTTCATTAATTGAGCCACCTGCTCTGATTCCACTTTCTTGGGGAATCATGACCACAAATGTAGGGAGGTTGCCACCTGCAATAGTTGGAAGTGGTTTGAGGATGTTGCCACATGTCAGTTTTCTCTCCACCCAGTCTTCTCCACTAATTTGACCAGTAAACACTCTTTTAACAGCTCTCCTAAGCTATTGTCTCCTCATTTATTTATTTATAAATAAAATATTCAGAATTTACATTAAATATCCTTGACCCCACTGGGTCATCAATTACAACTTAGCATTAAATTTAACATATTGTTCCTCAAATAATATAAAATTGTTTTTGCAAAATTGGGGCATGTGACAAGATGGATGGCCTTCTCAAGTGAATTTGATTTTGATGTGAAACATATTAAGGGTAAGGAGAATAGGGTGGCTAATGCACTCAGACGACAAATTCACAAGGTATATGAGATCACTGTGAGCCAACCAAAAAGTGATATGTTGAGAAAAATAAAGACATCCTACATCCATGATGATGAATATGAAAATTTACTGACTAAATTGTTGAAGGATGAAGTAAACTTGAATGGGACATAATTCAAGGTAGACCAGAAAGGGTTAATTTCGTTTAAAAGAAGAATATACATGCCCGATGTTGTAGATCTAAAATTGTTTGTTCTAAATGAAATGCACAGACCTCCTTATGCAGGGCACCTTGGTTACCAAAATATGATAACAACACTCAGAAAGAAATGCCTTTAAGCCCAATTTGAAGTTCATATTTAGTTGATTATCTGTGGAAATGTTTGGAATGTCAGTAGGTGAAAGATAAACATCAACATCCAAAAGGTTTTCTACAAACTTTGTCGATTCCTAGATGGAAATGGGAGGTAATATCTTTGGATTTCATCACAGGTTTTCCTTTAACTCTTAAACAACATGATTCAATTATGGTTATGGTAGACAAGTTAAGCAAATATGCATATTTTATTCCTGTGAAGTAAACTTAAAAGGATGTCAATGTTGTTGAAATATTCCTGAAAGAAATATTTCAACTGCATGGAGTACCAAAGATGGTAATTTATGACCAGGATGTCAAGTTTACATCAAAATTTTGGAAATCGTTGTTTGTAGGGTTGGAAACCAATATAAATTTTAGCACTAGTTATCACCCTTAAACAGATGGACAAACAGAAAGAACAAACCAAGTCATTGAAGAGATGCTGAGGATGTATATCATGGAGAGGACCACTAGGTGGGAAGATTATCTGCATCTGGTAGAGTTTGCATACAACAATGTTTATTAGGCCTCAGCCAAGATGATCCCATTTGAGATCTTGCATGGGACAAAGTGTACTACCCTTGTTAGTTGGGATAGCCTTATGGATCGTGTGATGGTAGGACCTGAGATGTTGCAAGACATGGAACAGGTTGTTCATGAAGTACAAAATAAATTCAAGGTGGCACAGGATCGCCAAAAGAGTTATGCTAACTTGAAGAGACAGCATAAGGATTTTTCTTTCGTAGATCATGTTTAACTTTGATTCAAGCCCAAAAAGAGATCCATGAGATTGGGAAGTTGTACCAAATTAGCACCACAGTTCTGCGGACCCTTTTAGATCTTGGAAAGAATTGGACCCATGGAATATAAACTTGCTTTCCTAACACACTTGAGAATTCACAATGTTTTTTATATTTCATTATTAAAGAAATATATACATGGTTCCACTCACATCATTGACTGCAATGTAGTGCAGGTGGAACCAGAAGGAGAGTTTCAAACGGAAACTCTGCTTATTCTGGACAAGAAAGAAAGAATACTTCGAAGTTGAGTCGTCGCTCAGGTAAAGGTGCAATGAAAGAAGTTTATCCCAAAGGATGCGACTTGGGATATAGAGGAAGATATGCAAGAGAAGATCCCAGGTTTATTACCAAAAGTTGTGGAGGAAGAATAAGAACACTGCGGACAGTGTTGCGTTAAGGTGGTGTGGATGTAATATCCCCCGATTCATAAAGATTTAATTGTAATATTATATTCTAGACTATAAATTATGAAACATTATCTGTGATGATAAGTTTTATTCAACATGTTTTGATGAGTTTGGATGACTGTGGTGTCTACCCAAATGGTTCATGGAGGAGAGTTGTAACAACTACATTTTTTCCTTTAATGAAAATATTAATAAAAGGGAAAAGCCACGTTAAAGAGAAGACTATGCATGCAAGGGTGGGAGACGTAGGGAAGTAAACCTCAGGAAAGTGCATCAAGTGTAAAAAACACCTTAATGGTGCTGAACAAACCCTAGAGAAAGCAAGGCATGGTGGTTCATGTGTATTTAATGGTGAATAGACTGTAGCTGCGGAATGAGATCAGAAAAACCCTGGAGAATCAGGGGATGCAGTGGTTGACATGGATTCCTTGGGGAATGGATCGTAGCTGTAAAAGTAAGACCTAGGAAACCAAACTATAAAAGAGCATATGCGAGGAGGCAGGCCGCTGTTGAGTATGCTAGGAACGAATGAACTTTTGTTGTGTGAGCACTCTGTGAAGTTTTAGATAGAGTTGAGAGAAATAATTGTTGTGTGAACACTCTTAGAAGTGTTAGGAAAGGGATTTCATCTTGGAAAGTGAATTGAGGTTAGCTGTATCCACTCTTGGCACACATAGTTGAGCTCTGGGGTGATTCAGGACAGAGCATATATGTGCCTAATCTACAGTAGGGTAGAATGTGGTTGTCCCCTTTTCATTGCAGTTAGTCATACCAACAAGTTCCATTACTAGGTTTTTCTTCTGAAAACTATCCAGCTCAAGGTATGTTATATATGTGTAAACCCGTGTTTCATTATCAATAAAATGTCAAATAGAAGTTTTAGATTTATTGATGAGAATTATGTTTATGAATGGGTGTACCCCAACACTCTTTTGCATGATTGTGCCTTTATTTTGGTAAGATTATAACTCAGATGGTGTACTATTGGTTATACAGAGTTACTTGTATGTTGCGTGAATCCTTGTGATTGATGAACTCGAGGTATGTCAGTGTATATATGAATGTATGTTTCAATGTTGTAGAGATGATAAAGGAAGCCTTAGGTTTGTTGATAAGATCATTTCTCATGACTTGGTGTATGCTCATATGGCTATGATTGTGTTTGTTATGTAATGCACCTACTCCGTTTGATGAACCATAATTTGTATCTTAATACAATCCCCTTAAGGTAACACATCGTAAAATAGGGTAAAGATTCAAGTAGAATATAATGATGTTATACTTTCCTGCATTTTACCTATGCATATGCTTTTGGTTTTCAATGCATTTTTCTTAAGTTCATGGAGGATAGAATCCTAGTTACAGAGTCAAAATGCATATGATTTAAGGGTTTTTGCATTCTAGAATTCGCCTGCGGAAGGAGGAAGGCGGGCATAGAAAGAGAAGTTGAACAAGGAAAATATGTTGGTTTTTCGCACCCTGGAATCCACCCGCGAAAGGTGAAAGCTGAAAATGAATCCAGAATAACAAAGTAAAATGCGTGTTCTTGCATCTCGTACTCTGCCTATGGAAGGCAGAAGTAGGAGGCAGAAGGAGGAAAAACAGAAAAGAGACAAGGTAAAAATGTGTTTTCTGCACCCTGAAAACCACCTGCAGAAGGAGGAGGCGGACAAGAGCGAAAAAATCTAAGGTAAAGTGTATGTTTCCGCAGCCCAGAGTACACAGTAGAAGGTGAAAGGTGGGAGGAAGAAATCAGAAAGAGAAATGAGTCCAAGTGTTGGTTTTTTGCAATTCGGAGTCTGTTTGCGGAAGGTGCACAAATGAAGGTGTCGTTTGTTAAGTTTTTTATTCCCGTAGTCCCAAGTGGAAGGTGGAAGGAGGAAATGTGGATAAATGATTGTGTCACATGATAAGTTTCTGATTCTTGCAGTCTACAATGGAAGGTGGTGTTTTCACTAAAGTTGAACCCCAACTGCTAGGGTCAAGCTCAAAGAAATCTTAAATTGTTTTAATGGATAATCGAAAAATGAATTTATGGAATTTAGTGGTAGGTAAGACTTACTACAGAAATCAAGCTAGATTCGAAAGAAAATACTAAACAATAGTATATATATCACAATCAATATTAATAAGACAAAGCTACGAGAGTATGACTTTATGAAAGACATGAAATAGGGTCTGCATATAGTACTTAAGGATAACTTCACATTAATCATGAGAATCTAGAAATGGATTAATAAGACCATACAGTAGACAAAATTACAACACATGAAATTCAATTATTAAAACAGAAAGGTGGCTCATATGAACATAATCATTTCAAAGTAGCTAATTCCTATTAACAAAAACAAAGTGCATACATGCCCTACCTCAGCCCTCGGATGGAAATCTCACCCCCCTTTTCTCCTTTCAAATAATAGGATTTATACAAAAATAAACTATTATAATTTTTTAGGAAACAAATCACAAAAAATATAAAAATAAATACAAATTTTGGAGAATTGCAAAAATCTCGAATTGATGGAGTTGTTGACTGATGAATATTTGGGAATAATATTTGATAATGAGCTTATGATGCCAAATGTTCTGATTTTATGCATCCTATTCTTCATATCTGGAACACTTTGTTCAATACTCTATCAACTATTCTGCCAGCTATTAATTTACTGTTATGGGTTTCCCTGGATGCTTTCCACACATTGATTCCTGAAAATGTTGGTGAACAATAAACTGATTCTGCGTGTCACTCAACTGATTGACACTTACACAAAATATAATACAAGGAAGAAATTGTAGCATTTGTGGTCTCCAAAAAATCATTTAAAGCCAAGAGGACCTTATTGAATCTCCAAAACTCATATCTCCCACTACTGTCGCAATCTGACTCCAAAGGCTAACAATTAAATTGTATCTGACCAATAACAATTAGAGTTCTTCTTTAACATTTATCTGTCATTTTTTATGCATATCACGAGCTAAATGATGATATGAACACCTGGGAGATCTCTTCCACAACTGTGAATTGAAGGATATTCTTACTCGCAATTTGTCATTTTCATGAATTCTTGGACAAAGCATAAGCAATTCAGTTGGCCATCTATAGTCAATGACATCATCAACTAAGGAGGGTTGAGAGGCAACGCGTCTCCTTTATCAAACTGCCAAAAGTGGAAGGTCTTCCCATATGTCTTACATACTTTGTCCAAGTCCTTATGTTGGACAGTAGTATGAACCCCTGGAAAAATGAGAACTCCACTCTTTAATTCATATTCATAGGAATTCCAAAGCTACTTCTCCTCATCAGGCAGTTGCATAAACAACTTCTCAGTGACAATGTACTCAATTCCTATCAGCTGAGCGTCCTTCTTAGGTGTATCATAGATGAGACACTACCTCATATCGTCATTATAGTGAGTGCAGTAATGGTGGGCCTCTACTTTCCTGGTCATGTCATATGCATAGAAATGAAACCTCATTGAAGAGTGAAAGCTGAGAATCAAAAGGAAGCCTTTGAATTTAACCTATGAGATTTGTGTTAAATAAAACCCTACATGCAATCAAAGCATAAGCATTTATGCTCTTATTTATTTATTTATTATTAACTACTGTCCATGGCATTCATTGATTATTGACCTTTGGGATCAATTGAGGGCCACCTCAGATGAAACCATTCTGTGCGCTGCCAAAAACTTATAAATTTTGAAGGAGGGTGATTCTAGTGACAACAGGAAAAAAGGAGGAATGCAGAAGGTGGAAATGTGGATAAATAATTCCGTCACATGTTAAGTTTTCGATTCCTGCAGTCCATACCAGAAGGAAAAAATGTGGATAAATCATTCCATCGCATGTTAAGCTTCTGATTCCCATAGTCCACAGTGAAAGGTGCAAGGGCAGAAAGAAGAAGGCGGAAACAAAAAAATGAAATTGTAAAATATGGAGGTTTTTGCAACCCGCAGAGTGTGATGGCAAAATGCGGAAAGATTAAATCCTAGAAATACTTTATTTGCTGAAAGGACTGTTGCAGGAACAATTAAGCATAGGAATGAATGATTAAAGAAATATTCATGGCCATGACTTATACAAAAGAAATTTTTTATGCATGTTAGCAGGTTATTTGGGTATTTTACACTTGGCAGTCAAAGAACTATTTATAATTTGAATAATTATCATCCTAAACTCTGGCTTCCGACTTTCAGGCCCCACTTCCAAAAACATTTCAAAAATTCAAAATTGGTGTATGATACGTACAGACATGCATTAAATGAAATTAATGGTTTAAATTGTCCAATATTTAACACTTTAAATAGCTTGAAATCCCTAAATTTACATTAATCTAAGATGATTTTGAATCTATCACCACAGTTGTGTAGAGAATTAATCCAATAAAGGAATTGGTGCATTGTTTCTAGAATTACAATTTCAGTTCTTGCAAGTATTATTCTTCTTTAATTAGCTCTTCCAAGCCTATAACAAACTCTATCAACTTATATTGTTTTATTTCTTTGAATAATTACAAAAGAAGCTTCGATGGAAAAAGAACCATGGAGGATTTAAAATCAAGAAGCCCTAACTTTGGTTTCTTCTCTGACATAAACGCTTGAGTATTGGATACCATATGTCTTGATTGGGATAGGATCTATGCGATTTTAATAGAAATGACTTCTTTGATTTCTAGGATGGGGAACCTATTTACTAGAATATCAGTAATTCTGAATTTCATGCAATTGTTACTCGACCCATGGTATTACCATATAAGGACCTATTTAAATGGGTCATCCATTTCACTGGAATTATGACTATCAATTTTAGATATGCTAACAAAATTCCATTCATGAATATCAAACCTATTACTTTCACCAAGATATATGGACTTAAGGTCCCACAACAACCTACTAACTCAGGAAATTGTAAAAGCATTCGAGGGAAAGATTGAGCAGGAAGTTCTACCGAATACCTAGATGGTTGATCCTGTTAGGATATTTAGACACTTAGGAGTTAGTTAAGATCAACTTATGTAATATATCTGTTAGGTAAAAGTGTGTTTCTTTAGTATGCATTAGTATGCATTAGAAAGAGCAAGAGCTTGTTGTATCTTACAAGCCCAAGTGACAGGTCCAGATCCCAGACTGAAAACATAACCTGCAGTAGACTTTCAATCATTAGGATTGTCGGCCCAATCTGAATCAATGAAACCAACCAACAAAGGTTTCCCCCCTTTACTGTAATGAATCCCACACTGAATTGTACCTCGAATATATTGAAGTATTCTTTTTGCTGCTTTCCAGTGACTTTCATGAGGATTTTGCATATAACGGGCAACACGACCAACGGCAAAGGAAAGGTTAGGACAGGAATGAGTCAAGTATAAAATACTACCAACAAGCTGAGGATACAAGGTGCCATCTACTTCAGGGGAAGTACAAGTGGCAGAAAGTTTGACCCGAGACTGGAAGGGAGAAGGGGCTGGTTTACAATCTTCCATGTGGAAGCAACGAAGAAGGTCACAAGCATACTTAGACTAGGAAAGAAGGATTCCTTCTTTGGTTTGCAAGACTTGGAGACCAAGAAAATAATGCAAATGTACTAAGTCTGACATTTCAAATTTTTGCTTAAGACTGGATTTCACATGGGTTATAAGGTTAGGGTCACTACCAGTAAGGATAAGATCATCAACATAAAGAACAAGTATGATGAGATGGTTTCCTACTTTCTTGGTATAGACATTGGGGTCAGAATGGCATCTAGAAAAACCAGTGTTAAGGAGAAAGCTATCCATTTTGGCATACCAAGCTCTAGGAGCTTGCTTAAGGCCATATAAGGATTTCTTAAGGAGACAAACAAGGCTAGAGTTATTCTGAACATATCTAGGAGGTTGTTCCATGTAAATCACCATGTAAGAAGGCAGACTTGACATCGATTTGATGGAATTCCCAGTTATGTAAGGCTGGAAGGGAAAGAACAAGGCGGATGGAGTTCATTTTTGCTATAGGGGCAAGGGTTTCATTGTAGTCAATCCCTTCAACTTGTGAAAAACCTTTGGAAACTAAGGCTTGCCTTAAGTCTTTCAACACTTCCATATAATGCATACTTAGTTCTGTAGACCCATTTACATCTGACAAGTTTTCTTCCTTTTGGAAGGGGAGCAAGATCCCAAGTATCATTCTCCATTAAGGAACGATATTCTTCATCCATAGTTGCATCCCAATATGGATTTCCTAAAATTTCTGCAAAATTTTCTGGATCATGATTCTTGGAAACTTGAGCCAAAAGAGAAGAGGCTCACTAAAACTGAGAACGTGTTCGATGTTTATCTCTAGGATCACCGACAAGATCACCAGCTGCTTTACATGTTGAAAGGACCCATCGAGGAAGTATTGGTGCTGGTGCAATTGGAGGAGCATGAGCAGGCGGAGGTGGATTTTCATCCTCACTGTCATCATCAAAAATCTTGTTCATGATAGTGTTATTGAAGTTCTCTATTTCCCTACAGATGATCAAGTTCCAGACATCTTCACCAAGTCTCTTACAGAAGCGAATTTTTCTAAAATTCGGTCTATGTTAGGAGTTCAGGAATGTGTCCTTAAGGGGGGATAGGCTCCAATGCCTCCTTCCTTCTTCTAATAGTGTCACTTTTGTAAATCTTTCAATCCTATCCCAAGTTGTTCTTAAGGGGGGATGTTAGGATATTTAGACACTTAGGAGTTAGTTAAGATCAACTTGTGTAATATATCTGTTAGGTAAAAGTGTGTTTCTTTAGTATGCATTAGTATGCATTTGTAAATATTCTAATCCAATGGTCACGATATGTTCTAGACATAGAATGATCCGACGGTTAAACTTCTCTTAGATCATACCTACCATTGATCTGTGGCTTAACACCCAATTGGTCTATGATCTCTATTTAAAGAGCATAGAGGGTCCTTGGCTAGTTGATCGATTATGAGAAGCTCATGTAACTGTCTTTCTTTTGCATAATAAATTTCTCCAAGTAGCTATTTGGCTGGGGTCATGGACTACTTCCCGAGGGTTTTAACCACGTGACAAACATCAGTGTGTTGATTCGTGATCTGTTTGTGTGAAGCGGTATCTGAAGGTGTTCGGTATTTTGGGACTACCCTATGTACCCGAAAAGATCCTAGAATATTTATTCTCAGACCAAATTGGAAATACCTAATTTCCGTGCTTAGGGAGCCCTGCAAATTGCTGGAAGCGATGCTTTGGAAATTCTATGGAGCTGAAAATTGTCAATATTTCAAACTAGACTGGATATTGTTGCCTTATTATGTGCAACTGCATGTGTGATTTTTAAGGAGGCACACATTTTTTCCATCACTTTGAAATATTCCATTGTCCAAGTACAAAAAACCCAGCAACTAAGAAACCCAATTTGTATTTATCAGCATATCTAATGGATGTAGTGTGCACCTCATTTGATTTTCCAACCATGGAGTGGAATTGGACAATAGAGAAAACTATCGTACACATTTACTACTATATTCTATCGGAATACATCTATAGAAAACAAATATATGAAAATTGTGATAAATTTATCAACGTTGTTCACTTTGCCATTTTTAATAATAATTCTCTTCGACTTTTTGAGAATGCAATATCTCCAATTACTATTATGGGATATTGGTACACCTTTTAGCACTTCACTTATATTAGAATTTTTGGAAGAAATATAGTTCAAGTACGACCTAGGGTTGTTCCTAACAGGATGTCACTTGCAGAAGTTGTTTTTCGAATAGTCATAGATGGGGTTCACAGTCAAATTCACTCCAAGAAGAGGGGAACATGGCCAAAAGTTCCCCTTGTATATTCGACATTTAACAATTCAGAATGAAACACATGGAAGCCTCATTAGCAAAGAGATCATGCACATGAAATTAGGGCTCACAAAAAAGAGAATGCAACAACCCTAAAGGATTTGTTCTAAGTGTATTTGCTCAGGCCCACCTAAAAAAATATTACACACATGAGAATGAACCAAATGAATTTCGTTTCCAAGGAACCCATAGTTTTGAAGAATCTCTAAGCAAGTTAATTGATCCAGTTCAGAGAGTTCTTATCCATCAGACTCAGAAGCAGTTAAAACTAAGAATATTGGAAGAAATTGATAGGTTTTTTAACATAAATAGAATGAAAGAATGGAAAAAATGTAGACTCAATAAAGAATCTAAAGGGACTAAACCTGCTACTATCAAAACTGAAGAACTGTTATAGTTAGAGAATAAACACGGAAAAAAAACTGTGATTGGTTCTCCCCCTTCTTCTTCCACTTCAAAGTTGAACACCTTGATGCATAAGTCTCAGGACCTATAGGGTAATTTTTCTTACACTAAATATGTTTATCATGTTGATTCCGTACCTAAAGTATTACCAAACATTTATGTCAATATAGAAGGAGAGGATAAGTCTAGTAACTAGGATCCCAAAATAGTTACTATTGAATTTATTGATTTAGAAAAGGAATGCCCTATAGTACTTATTAATCTAACAACAGTTATCCAAGAACCATCAAACAATTATGTTCCCTTAGATTACCAATTTATCAATGATAAATGATAAATTCAAGAATCTACAAAACCAGTTGACCAAACTGTTAATCTTGATACTACTTCACTTGATCTTTATTCCAAACAATATCCTATAACCATCAACCCTTCTGATCTAGAAGAAACTGCCTAGAAAGAAAATACAACATTCCTCCTCTACAAACCAAAGGTTCCAATCTTACCCAAGATACCCAACCTTAGGCTACTAATCTTGCTGCAATAATTGAAGTAGAAACCATTTTACCTGAGCCTTCCTAGATATTCCCTTCTTCTCATGACCTATCACCACCCATCATCAATACCACAGATCCATTAAATTCTACAGTTGAAGAAACAACAGATTTTGGAGAGGAAATTGTAGTGGTTCGGGGATATTATTGTTTCAACTAGAGATAAAAGGCCATAGTGAAAAGATGTTCCAAAAGAATCGGGGAATTCCAAACTTTGGAAGAGCATGTTCCAAGTAAAATCATTTGGAAATCATATTCTGATGATCCTTAAGGTGGAGCCATGGAAGTATTTGCAGCTATGGGTGCTTTTGTAGGGGCCAGCGATGATTCTGTATCTACTTTAAATAAGTCACTTGATGGAGAGAGAGAGAGAGAGAAAGTTACAAAATAAGAAAGAATATTTGCAAGAGAATATAAAACAACAAATAGAACAACTTAAGGTTAAATATGTTGCAAAGTTACACAAATTGAAAGATCAAATTCAACAATTGACTAGGAATAAAGGAATTGTAGAAGCAGAGATAATCAAGCAAGCAACAGACCTTGCTGAACTTAAAACTCAAATGGAGGAAAACAAAGAGTATCATACTTTCTGTATATTTCTCAGGATTATTGTTCAGGAATTTAAGGATGAAGCAATTACCTACAATGAATGTTTAAGGAAGACTCAAATCTCATTTTTCTGAGGGATTAATGAGATATAGGATGAGTTTAACACTTTTGGACATCTATAAGGCATGTTGACATATCATGTAAGTAAGAAGAAGAAATTTGATTATGCTTATGATAAATTATGTGAATGGTATAAACATATAAAGAATTAGCCCTAGGATCTACCTCACCTTGATCCTATGAAGAGTACAAGGGTCCGAATATCCATAAAATCCTAGTAATTTTATTGTGATAGCACTGATCAGATAATCATAAAGGGTCAGAAAATCTGCGGCAGGCAGTGGATGCTAACAAAAGAGATCATGTATATTTTAGGCATGCCGACCTTTAATGAGTTAGCTAATGTAGACCCAAATAACCTAAGGATAGCTAAAGTAGAATAAATAAGGGATCAATCAGTTGATACGATTCAAAATATGTCTCAAGTATATATCTCTTCACTCAAGATGTTCATAATGATTCCAGCTCAACCCCTAGTTAGTTTACAAGGGTTTCTCGATAGTTGGTAAAAAATCCATTTCAATAAAGTCATATCTTTGATCTTTGATATGTAAATATAAACAGTAGTTGGAACATGCAAACTTTCTATATATCACAAATATGTGGGGTGTTTACTCCAAGTGGAAATACTTTGCTACCAATTATGGTTAATATAGGTGATAGTTATGTCTTATATAATCCTAAATTTTCTCTCGAATTAGGGATTTATGAATGTATTTAAGAGAAATTATCATATTGATAATATGGTGGGGGGGGGGATTCTTTTCACTAGAGAAGGAAGGTTTTCTTGCACCAAATATTGTATGAAATTTTGACCTACTACAACCAAGTATGTTTTTTTTGCAGACTAGGTTATGTGAGATGGATAATTTTTTTTCATGTATTGATTCATCGATTATTAATAAAAAAAAGTATTTGTTACTTTGTGTCCTCCATTGGATTATATGTTCACTGATGAATATATCATTATTTTATATTTTTCTAAATCAAATATGAATATTATATACTATTGTTGATATTATTAAAATATGAATAAAAATTTGCAAGCTGATGGGGCACTTTCTTTGATAATGAAAGACATAGGAAGTAATGATAGAAAAACTAAGAGTGGAAGAGGGCTAGGGGATGAAACAAAAGGACAGGTTTGGAGACTAAGATTTCAGGTTTCTAAGTTCCTGGATGTTGGTCCCTTTTAGGTTTTGAGCATCATCTATGCTGAAGTCTACTCCCAGGATTTCGGTGTCCCAACTAGTGCAAACTGAGATTGAAAAATAAATTCCAAGAAACGAAGGACTGTGGAAGGATTAGGTGAGTTATCAGTAACTTTTTAGGCCACAAATATCCATTAAAACAAGTTTGGAATAGTTTTTGGCAGTTTGAAGGTGTTTAGGATAAAACTAGGAATTTGGCCTGGAGGAAACCTACACAGAGGAGGCCACTCAAACGTTGTACAAAACCAAAGAATTATTAATATGTGAGTTAGGTTGGGTTTTTGGGTGAATTTATAACCTAATACAACTTACATAATTCATATTTAGTTTACATATCATACATAGCATCAAACACTATAAAACTAGTCAATGAGCAGGGGTAAGAAAATAACAACGGATTTCGAATATGTATTTTATCAGACCTGAAATTAATGATTAAAAGAGGATTATTAGTCTATCCTAAAAATCATAAATCTCATATATCATTATCATGCCCATTACATCAATACTAATGCATTAATATTACAAAATTGCTCATTTAAGGAGCATTGAAAGGCCTCTTTCATGAAAAATTGGCATTATAACTTTATTGAGAAGAAATATTACTGTATATCAGAGGTAAGAATATGAATAATTATTTGAGAATCTCATAATATACTTGTATTATTTGATATCCCTCAATTGTTTCCAATACAAAGGAATGGAGGCTTGAAACTAAGACCCGACACCGATCTGAGAGCATAAGTGAAGTATCCTTCATTGGACCATGAATTACATGGCTGGATGGATTTTATCATATATTGAACTTGGTATTCAATGGCTTCCCTTGGCTCAGTGTGGCTGCATTGAAGAATGGAAGAGAATAGAAGAGAAGCTTGGCACACATCACCCAAGATGATTGAGGCACATAACTCAGACTAGAAGCTTAGCTTCACTCAACACCAAAACAATAATGATAAAAAAACTGTGAAATCGAGTTTGAAGCATTATTTTATGTACTTGAATGAATTTTTGAGAAATTCATCCACCTATTGAGAAATTTACCCACTTTCAAACCCTAACATTAATCCATGAATGCACCCTCCTTGAGGAAAATAGCAAGTCAAGCCTTTAGTTTATGTTTTCATGCTTTCATTACTCAACCAAAATGGAAATTGCACCCTCCTTGAGGAATTAGAAATTTTTTGCATAAGGTAATGTTTCCCTACTTTGCATCCTTGAACATAATTAGAAACTGAACCCTCCTTGACCAAAATTTTCTTGCTTTATGTTTGACTTCTTTTCCTGCACTTTCCTTCTTTAAAACAACCTTACTTTTCCCTTCTTTTGACAGTTTCCATCTTTTTTATGACAGATTGCTTTTGTTACAGTTTCTATCTTTTGGATTGAGTTATTTTTAGCATATCCTTGATTTTATTTAGGTTTCCATTTCTAAATTCCAACTCATGCCCCACTTGGACCCATGTGCCGTCCTTTTCACCTATGACAATTACAACTCATTTCCACATTAATTATTTTTCATAATAATTACTTGCATACAAAATGAAAATTGGAATTTTAATCTATTACATGCCTCCATAGTATTAATTAATTAAAAATTCCCATGAATAATTGATTTAATTCAGTTCTTAAACCCCTAGGCACTGATAAGGTCAACACTTTCACACCACTTTCAATGTCCTTTGAGGAAGGAACATTGCATTCCTCCCCTCCCAAGTTTGCTTATCCTCAAGCAGAAGCAATCCAGGGTTTTGCAAAATGTGTTCACCCTCCCAACTAGCATCTTCAATACCAAACCATTTCCATTGCACCAATATAATTATAGCCATTCCCTTAATTACTAACCCTTATTCCACAAAATTTTCACCCAGTTAAGATAACTGAGTAGAATGATTGGATCCAAGAGACTAATCTGCGAGGATCCAAATGTTCCTGCAACTTTCCTAAAGTTGTCAATCAAAGAAATTCCATGGTCCCAATGTTTCAATTGCATCCTCACAAACATTAGTAACAACAATAAAGATTCATAATTACAGAGGATGGAAATGAGGAAGTGAAAATCATACCACCACAGTGGAAATTGATCACTCCCCATGCCAATATGAACATCTTTGAGACTCTCCCACCAATCATGGAACATCTTTGTGTGGGGGAAAATCATATTGATCCTCTCCAAAGTATGAAAATACACATTCCAAAGTATGAAAATACACATGCAAGCTAGCACTATAATTCACATTACTATTGATGTGAAGACACAAGTGGTTATCCATACTGAGAGCATTATATAACATCCATACATGCTCATGCCACTGCTCACAAATTTTTTTTGTTTTCTCTAATGAACCTCCATTGATGTAAGAAATTTTTTTACCCTCTGATGCATAGATTTCAATCATGTGTCCTTTTATCTAGGAAGGAAGAGGAAGGACACTCCATCCAACCAAACTGAGTAGAAAGCAAAGTGCTTCCCCATGATGTGAAAAAAACCAATGTATCAACTCTCTGACACTAGTCAAAGGGTGAAATAATCCATCCAAATGTGTTTATTTCTTTCATAGAGACCACCTTATGTAATATATATGTCTCAGCAACGTCTCTTGGAAGTTTGCTTGCTTAACTGGTTTCCACTAATCATAAGTAGAAATTTTTTTGTATGAATACTCAATGTGTCAAATGTAGTATTCCACTCAATCCATATGTGGATGAATATAATCAAATAGAATAAATATGTGTGTATTTTTCTTCTCCATCCATTATTATTCCTTATCAAGAGAAATCTTGTGGTTCCCCGAGCATGGAACTAGTGCACAAATACAATGGTTCAACTCTGCCATTGGGTCCACTCAATGGGTGAAATTGAATGAAATAAGAATCAAAGAATGGAAGTGTATTTATATTTTGTTGTTGGGAAGGAAATGGTGCATTCATCAAATCATCATGAACACCTATGGGAGCCTTCCGCTCCTCATGTGGCACCAACAAGGAAAATTCCTTCTCCCAATTTTCATCCCCACTTGAGGTGGCTGAAATAGAAGTGTGGAGTGAAGAACTATGAACCAAATATCTACAATACTCATCCATAAAGCTAATGGATACACAACTTCCTCCATTGGTTGTATCAATCAAAGTTTGATGATGTTCCTCCTTCAAAACTATGCAACAGTATTATAAGTTCAATTCATAACTTTTCTGGCAATAGACAAGTTCTTGGTCTCCAATTTTCTTGATCTCAAACTTCTCAAGAACAAGAAAATAAAAAATCACCTCATGTGCATGTGTATTGGAGGTATCTAATTTCTGAAAAATAAATCTTTGTTGTTGTTCACATGTCAAGACAATGTTAGTCACAACAAAAAAGATATTGCAGAAATTAAAGAACCCTTTACCTCCCAAGGATTTCATTTCAATGATTTCTCTATCCACCCAATCAATGGATGAATAAGGAATTTTATTTGTTGATACATATGGAGGGTGATCAAACACCTCCCCTAGAGAAGAATCTACCACCCATAATGGAATTTCATGAGGTTTCCCCTTCAAGATATGCATGTCAACCAACCCTCTACTGATGCAAGCAATTCTAGTGCATCCTTGATCCTCTATTTTAGTGATATATTTATCTACCCAATCCATGAATAGATAATCATATTTGATTTCTGATTCAATTGGCATGTCCTTGGCCATATTTCCCATATCTAAGAACATTTCATCCTTCCTCTCAATCTCAATCAGTGCTTGGCCAATATTTTCTTCATCATTGCTTTTCACAAGCATATGCAAATATTATCCTTCCTCATGATTGTCCTCCACATGAGGTTCCTCCAGCACATCCAAAGTAGTTCCTACCATGTGCACATGATTCTTTTCCATGCAAGATGGGGGGTTCAGGACATTCAGATCCCTTTGAAGTTGATCAATTTTCAACCTTGAATATTGAAGAGCTTCTTAGGTTCTCTTCAAGGAATCATATGTATCCTCCCATTTACTATGGAGCCTTTCATACTCTTATGTTTCCTTCTTGAATTCACAATGGTACATTTCATCCACCATGAGGAGATGATCTCTATCGGATATTAATTTCATATTCTTGACCATGCCTTCTTTAAGTGCTATGAACTCTTCCAAAAAGGCTTCTCCTTCCAACTCTCCTACAAAATATTTCCAACAACATCTTATCACCAAGGACTTGGTGTCAAAAAAGTTGTTCATGGATGCCATAATATTATTTGTGTCCTCCTTTAGTGATCCACTTAAAATAAGATCATCCAATAAGGTTTCTCCTTCCCATGGCTGACACATAAGATCATCTTGCTTGTGGCATGGATCCACAACATAGATCTCATTCTCAACATACTGGTCAAGTTTAGAATCTATTGCAAAATCACTTCCATGATATGAAGTGAAGGGTATTTATGGAGGTTGTCATGAAATGTTATATTTACCAAAATAATAAATCACATCATGCCTTGGAATTTCATCTTCATCATCCTCATGTAGGGACACTATGGTGTCCTGCTCTTCCACCAAATTCTCAGGTTCATACCCAAGTGGTGTGTCCTTGTCTTCCTTTGCATTATGTGGCCCAAGAGGTTACTATAAATCTGATTTATAAAATTACTTTGGATATGATCCAAAATATGTCTCACCACACTCACATGAACCAAACCCCGTAGAAGTGATCTAGAAATCACCCACCAAGAAGCTAAAAGTGCATTCATCTTCACTTTATTCTCCTATGCAACCATCTTGCAATGACTTGCACTCCACCTCATGGATATTTTCCTCTACTTAATTTATATCCTCCGTGAAGAAAATTGAGACTTATTCATCTTTATTGGTACTTATGTCACAATGTTTAGAAGCTATGTTTGAATAAAAACCAAACAATCTTATAAACATTGAACATGCAGATGGCTTTGATGAATCTTCACCTTTGGTTCCTTATTCTTCTTCTTTACTCAGAGAGGTGGAACAACTTGGTTCCTCTATGGATGAATTGTTGATATTGAAATAATGATCATTAACATTCTTGGGCTAGAGTCCATACTTGAAATAAATATATTCTCCAAAATAAATGTTTGTGCAAATTTTCTTACCCAAATCTAGATACTCTTAGTAGCAGTGAGGCATGTTTTCACATGCTTCTATCATCTTTTTCAAGTCTTTCTTAATCATTGGAGAATCATCTCTGATATCTTCTCTATCTGATGGACAATAGACTTTTCCATATTCAAATATCGGTAGGCCTCCATCAACACAAATATCTTCTTCTTCATAATGTCTGCAGTACTCTTCATACTTCTCATCATAGTCATCATCAGAGTAGGCCATGATTGAAATTTTCTTCAACTTGAGAGAGTAATTTCCAAAGGGTTGGCGGAAATTTCTATGATACCACTGTAATATCCCTGATCTGAATCAGATCTGAATATTATCTCCTATTGCTAACATGATTAAAATATGAATAAAGAGTTGCAAGCTGATGGGGCACTTTTTTTGACAATGAAAGACATAGGCAGTAATGACAGAAAAACTAAGAGTAGAAAAGAGGTAGGGGATGAATCCAAGGTAAATTTTTGGAGACTAATATATAATATCTCTAAGCACATGTATGTTGGGCCCTTTTAGGTTTTGAGCATCAGCTATGCTGAAGTCTACTACCAGGCCTTTGGGTTCCCAACCGGTGCAAACTAAGATTGAACAATAAATTCCAAGAAACAAAGGATTATGGAAGGCTGATGTGAGTTATAATTAATTTTTTCAGGTGACACATATCCATTAAAATAGGTTTGGAACAGTTCTGGATAGTTTGAAGGTGTTTAGGAAAAAACTAGGAATTTGACCTAGAGGAAGCCTACGCAGAGGAGGCCACTCAAACGCTGTATGACCCCAAAAAATTATTAATATGTGATTTAGGTTGGGTTTTTGGATGAATTAATAAACTATATATACTTAAAAAAATGAAAATTGAGATTACATATCATACATAACATCAAAAAATGTAAAACTAGTCAATGAGCAAGGGTAAGAACATAACAATGAATTTTGAATCTGTCTTTTATAAGACCCACAAATAATGATTAATATAGGTTTATTATTCTATAATAAACATAAAAAATATCATATATCATTATCATTTCCATTACATCAATACCAATGCATTAATATTACAAAAAATTTCATTTAAGGAGCATTAGAAGGCCTCTTTCATGGAAAGTTGGCATTATAACTTTCTTGAGAAGAAATATTATTGTATATGAAAGGTCAAAATATTAATAAGGAGATGAGAATATCATAAAGGACTTGGAGGAGATTATATCCCTCAATGGTTCCCAAGACTGAGGAATGGAGGCTTGAAACTAACACCCGACGCCAATCTAAGAGAATAAGTGAAGTCTCCTTGATTGGATCTAGAATTCCATGGTTGGATATTTGTTATAAAATATTGAAATTGGTATTCAATGTATCCCCTTGTATATTTTTGGATGCACTAAATAATTGAAGAGAAGAGAAGATAAACTGGGGCACATCACCCAAGGAAATTGAGGCACATCACTCAAACTAGATTCACTTAGCTTCACTCAACACCAAAACCATTAATGATAATAAAAAAATGTGAAATGGAGTTGGAAGCATTATTTTATATACTTGAGTGACTTATTGAGCAATTCATCCACCTATTTAGAAAGTTACCTTCTTTCAGACCCTAAATCTAATCCATGAATGTGCCCTCCTTGAGGAAAATAACAAGTCAAGCCTTTAGTTGATGTTTCCCTTCTTGCATCACTCAAGCAAAGTGGAAATTGTGCCCTCCTTGAGGAAATTAGCAAGTTTGTTCATAAGGTAATGTTTCCCTGATTTACATCCTTGAACATAATTGGAAATTGTGCCCTCCTTGAGGAAATTAGCAAGTTTGTTCATAAGGTAATGTTTCCCTGCTTTACATCCTTGAACATAATTGGGAATTGCACCCTCCTTGACCAAAATTTTCTTGCTCTATGTTTAGCTATTTGTTTGACACTTTCCTTCTTTAAAATTGCCTTTCTTTTTCCCGCTTTTGATAGTTTCCATATTTTTTATGACATATTGTTTTTGTTGTAGTTTTTATCTTTTGGATTGAGTTCTTTTAGCATCTTCTTGGTTTTCTTTAGGTTTCCATTTATGAATTCCAACTCATGGCCCAGTTGGACCCATGCGCCATCCTTATCACCTTGGACAATTACAACTCATTTACATATTAATTATTTTTCATAATAATTAATTGCGTACAAAATCAAAATTGGAATTTTAATCTATTACATGCCTCCATAGTATTAATTAATTAAAAATTTCTACGCATAATTGATTTAACTCACTTCTTAAACCCCCAAGAACTAACAAGGTCAATACTTTCAATGTTCTTCCATTATGGAACATTACATTTTGCATGTATTGATTCAACGATTATTAATAAAAGTTTTCTTTGTTACTTTATGTCCTCCATTGGATTTTGTGTTCACTGAATCATCTGTTTTCCAAAGATATCATTATTTTATATTTTTATGAACTGATGGTATTAATTCACATGAATTTTTTCATATGTTTTATGCTTGATGTTTCTTTGGGAATTCTTTGTCTTGGTGACATATTATTTCTAATATAAAACTTGAATTTTTAACCTTTCCTTTTATCAAACTCCTACTAGGTTTCCCTGCGAGGATCCATTAACCAATTTATATATATTTTTAAACCTTTTCCTATTGAGTTATTGATAATAAAATTGCATAGAAATCATAAGTCTCTTTCAAATAGAAAAACCCTCAACTAACAGAAGCTTAAATCCGTCGGTAGTGACCATCCCAAACGACTTGGAAATAGGAATATTTTTTAGGAAATATTCTGAAGTTCTCGGATCGGGTTGCTTCCCTTTGCTTTGATGTTTGAAACTTTTTTAGGCATAAAAATGGGGTCATTAATAGACTTAATTTATATTTCTCCCATATTTCCACAACTCCGTTAGATTTCTACCTTTATCACCTCAATGTCGGAAACTTCCTCCCATTGCTTCCACAATGTCAGTTCATTCTTACTTTCTTGTTGCAATGTTAATGAATTATTGAGTTTACATCATAATATCAATGAATTTTTTATTTTGTCACCACAAAGTCGGGGGAGATTGTGCACTTTCCATCACAATGTCGGCGTCTTTTAGATTGTTTGTCACAATGTCGATGGCTTTCTCACTTTCTTGCCTCAATTGTTTGAAACTTAGTCATTTTGGGAAAAGGGACTTCTTAGACATGCACATATTCTCTCTTCAAACTTCCTCTTGAACTTGTCTTAAGAACTAAGTCTCAAGTGAATTCCTTACCTAACATAGGAGGATAAATCGAGGTTTCTAAAACAATGTACAAAGGAAATAAGCACACCATATAATTTGCATACATTTTAAAAACTTGTTAAGGCAAGGAAAAAATCAAGATTGGGAGACTCAATTGGGAACTACACATAAGAGACTCTATATTAACATAAGGGACCTTAAAAACTAAAAATTAAGACACTCAATAAACTATCAAAATCCCTATCATTGGTTCTGTCAAAGTAAGACATCCAAGAAGAGGAAAACCACTAAGTCAACATAGTCCAAATATATCATTCAAGAACAAAGGTAGCATCGATGAAGATCATCATTAGTATATTCAAGCATCCATTCTTCATTTAGATTATTCATCATTTACATATTGATCTAGGTCACATTCAGAAACTCAATATTTTTTATGGGGGGGCACTACTTTTCTAATACAAGATCAAGAAAAGTAGTGGAGGTAGTTGTGGCAACAATAATTGCAAACCACTGGAAAAATCAGTTATCTTTGCCTTAGATCACTCAAAGACATACAATCATCCAAGTGTCAAAGATAATCTCTTTGGATGGTTATAATCGCTCTTGTAAACATGAATACCACTTCAATAGACATTCCATTTTTCAATAAGATATGAATCCATAAAATCAGACTTAAGATAATCTTATGATTATTCTCTACGAGAAACAGTATGGATTTTATTTACCAAGATTAATTCCAAATGTGCTTTGTGTTAGGTATACCACCATAGAGTATAAATCATAATCCAAACAAGTGTTTAAAGTTTTGTCCTCATGTCTTATGCCATAGACATTGCTTCTCTACCCATAAGCGTCCATAGCCTTGACAAAGTTGCCTCTTAAGTCCTTTTTCTAACCGAATTCTCTCATGTGTGCATGTGTGTATGTTTCCATTTTTATCTCTTATATACTTTATTCTTTGAGAGTGAGTATATGGAGGATCATATTCACTGAGCCCTTTAAAGGCATGGGATGGTATTTAGAGTCATTTTGATTTTGTATGCATTGTCATGATTCAAATTCTACCATGGGTTGACCACTTGAAAACATCATATGATGTAGTCAATTAAGTGTGTGAAGTGGATGTATCTCACTAGAGAATAACCAAAATACATCTAAAGTTCCACTAGTTATTGTTCTCATGTAAGTTGTTTCAAATATGTAAGTGTTCCACCATGACAAGAATCTTACTATAAAATTTTGAATAACTTGTAAGGATGCTAAGATGAAATGATTTGGTATTAATAAAATATGATATATGTATTTGTAATGGTGACACCATGTAGAACCTAAATTTTGACACCCCCAACAGATCAACTCATGGGTTTTGAATGACTATTTAAGGTAATTGACACCAAACTTTTTGACCTATATTTTTTAGAATCAAAGCTTAGTCAAAACTGTAAGAAAGGGAAAGGGATACGTTTAATCAAACAATCCATCAAAATGAATTACCACACAAAAAGAGATAATAAAAAAATCCATTAAAATTTATGGTTATGAATAAAAAAATCAGAAGCAGGCCAGGAACTTCATCTTAAAGCTCAATTGAAGGAAGCACATGTATAAACTCAATATTTTCAAAATAGGAGTCACAAGAAAGAGGACTAAAATAAATATGAAGGATAAAATCCAACCCAAAATATATGAAAAAATGAAAATCATACTTTTAGGGGTAAAAGGTTAGGAAACACATTAAGCCATCTAACAAGCATTACTCTCTCCTACAATTCACTACTCAAGTTGATTTACTATTTCAACATACTTCCAAAGAAATAACTATTCAAACTCTTCTCTTGTTTGAACATCCACCTTGCATAAATTTGGTTCTCCAAACTTCTCAAGTGTTAAATTCTATGAAGCATAGGATCATCATCCTTCATGAATTCAAATGGGAAGAGAATGTTGTAGAAGAGAGAGAAGGATTTAGCATAGGTTTTTCAATTAATCATAACCAAATTAAACACACATGGAGACAAAATTGGAATAATAGATTATATTCATGAATAAGTAATTCATATGTAATACAATGGTTATACATATAGGAGAATTCGAATGCCTAAGATAGGATTCAAATCTACCAACTCGGCCTGACTCCAGAGCTAACTCGGAGTGGAAAAATCACCACTGGAGCTCACTAATGCAACTCCAAAAAAACTAACTTAGTCTACAATTAGTTAATTGGTTAGGGTAGGTGAGAAAAGGAGCCCACGCACCCTTAACTCATGCAAACTGGTGCTAGGATAATTGATTGTGATCTAACTGATGGTAAATGGAGAGTAACTAAAAATAACTTATTACCTACCAAGTTCAAGTGAAGGAGACTACCGGTGGCACTCAGAGTGGGTTCCTACCGGTGGCACTAATTGATATTATGGAATTTCCCTGAGAAATTTATATTTCCTCCATCTATAATCATAACTTGAAACTCTCGTGCTGGATATACAAAGCAATTAAGAACTTTGGATAATTTACAGTGAATGGAATTATGAGTACTACCAGAACCAATTAACATTGTTACCTTCTTCTTTTTTATGTATCCTTATATATTGAGAGTTTCAGGAGTGCTAATTCCAACCAATGCATGACAAGATATGGTGGGAGTAATTTCTTCTGAAGTATCCTCTTTTATTTCTTCTGAGGCCGCCTCTTCTTGAGATGCTTCCTCTTATTTTGTTTCTTCCTCTTCACAATCTATGTAGATAATTTCTTCTCACGACACTTATATCCCTTAATATACTTGTTGTCACAATTAAAGAATAATCATTTTTCTCTTCTTTAATCTAGTTGTTGGGGTGTCAATCTTTGTGGTGGTTTAGAATAAGGAACATTAGTTTCTTTGTATGTGTTGGAGAAGGAATTTCTAGTAGTCATTGCCATATATTTACTTTCAACCTTCCTTGCCATCATGAAAGCCTTCTCTAGGGATGATGGTTCAAATAGATGCACCTCATGTTGAATTTTATCTTTCAAGGTTCCAACAAAGATATCTAACAAATTATCTTCTGAAATATTATTCACTCTGAGACTTAGCTGCTAAAATTGCTTGATGTGCTCTATAACTAGACCTTGTTGTTTGAGATTTACCAACTAGCTAAAGAAGGTGTTTTTATTTATATCCCCATAATTTTCAATCAATTCTTCTATGAATATGTACCAAGAGATAATAGAGTCTTTTTATTATCACAAATCCATTGGTACCATACAAAATGATTAGTTTCTAATATAAGGATGTAATAGTTACCTTTTACAAAGTGGGAAGCTGGTGTAGATCAAAGAATTGATCCATCTAAAAAATCCACATGATTGGATCCTTTCCATCAAACTTTCTCATGTCAATATTTAGGATAAAGTATTTCCTTGGACCTGAATTGAACCCATGATGTTGTAGTGAATCATGAACTTTTGAGGACTTGAACTTCCTACTCTCCAATTATTTTTCAATTTTCTCTAGGCATGACTGGAATAAGTCCTATTTTTCCTCCTCATCCTCTTCTTGAGTAGATACCTGAGGAATAAAACTATTTTTTATATCCTTCATTAATTCCTTCAAGTCATCAAGATATTCTTTTATAGCCATCCCTTTGATATCCTCTTTACCAAACCTCTTATTTTCCAATTTAAATAAGTCCTCAATTTTCACATTTGCTTTAATCATATCTTCCAACTTGGACACTCTAAAAGATATGTCTTCCATTTCATCGTAATTCAGGAATGAATCTCAGGGGGTTTGAGTGGAGTGTGATTCTTTCCACTTCCATTTAGTGGCATTTTGAACAATAAATATATATCATACCCTAGGGTTTACCACAAATATATCCTTCTACTCAAAGCTACTCAAATAAAAAATGATGTACCTTTTTCAAACCCTAATTAACAGACTATTTTTTGGTCGACTTATCTAGGTATGAAACTTCTTCCTGTGGTATCCTAATGTGTCATCTTTCAAATGTCACAGATCTGACCTTATTTCGATGTTCCAAGAAAAATTTATTGCAAATATCCCAAAGCTTCTTATTTTTGTCCTATCTAGAAGAGAAAACCTTTACGGTGTGCCACATGTCTAATATTTTGTTTATGTATCTGAAAATTCTACCACAAATACCCTTTTATGTCTTCTTTCATATGCAACTGGTCTCATTAAATTTGAATATCAGATGCCTCATATATGACCTTTTTCCCTAGAATACCTGTTTTAGACTAAATTTTGGACTGTTAAAAAACCCTAGTTCCTATGCAATTATCTCTGAAACTATAATGGATCGGGATTGAAATTTCATAATGGAGCTATTTCAACCTATTTTAGAAGAGGTTTTTTAACATCAATCTCTGAATCCTTGTAGAAAAAAAGTTGTAGTGAAAATTCCAAGATGACATGTTTTGCAGAAATCGGTCCCAAGGAAAGAGCTCTGATACCAAATGTTATGCAATCAAGTCCCAAAAGCAACATAAAAAGAGTAGAAATAGAAACAAAGAGAGTAATACACACCTTAATAATGAATAGCAGAGATAAATAAAAATCCTCTTTGAGAGATGAACCTCCTTACACAATGTACTAAGTACATAAGACAAGACAAGATACAATGATGACTGAAATGAGAATATATCCTTCCTATATATAGGAGACAAAGGTGTACAATAAAAACTAATAGACCCAAGCTCACATAATTAATAATATGTAATACACCAAAATATAAGGGGTAATGCTCCACACTATATGGGGTAATGTGTCATCATTAAGGGATTAACACAGATGTCCCTTAAGTGTGTCCCCCATGCACTAGTGGAGTGATGAAGACATCCTAGTCTAGAAAATGGACAATTATAATATGTGGTCAAAGGGAGGATTACTAATAATCCAAACACTCCCCCTTAATATTGTCTTTGGACAACTTGGGCCCTGACAAATAAGACAAAAGGTCACCCATACAATCTAAATGCAAAAAATAATAATTGCTTAATAAAACCGAGGAAATGGGGAAAAAATAATGGGAAACCCCCCTCCCTCAAAATAAGCAAGAAAATCAAGACCAAGATTTCATATCAAGAGAAAATTTCTTCTTGAATAAAAAAATTGTGAGAATATTTATGAAACTTGCATCTTTGTGGTGTCGTGAAGCAGTATGATGGTCCTTTTGTGCACTAGTATCCTAGGATTGTGCATGTGAACCTCTCCATATTATTCCAATCCGATGATAGATAAGAGAATCAATGTTTCATTTTTATTTTCTTTCTGGAGGAAGTGTTACATGATCCAATTTGTTCTGAGAAGAAATGTTGATCAGTCCTTACCATCATGTAGCATCTCTCTGGGATCTTGTTACACCTCTCTGAAGGAAGTGACTTTGCTTGACATAGTGCAAGGTTCTCATTTTGAAACTGGGATATTATTCTCCTCATGTCAGATGCATCTCTAGTCATGTTGCTAGCTGCCTCAATAACCTTTTGTTCCCATTTAGTCCTAGGATTGGGAGTAGGGTCCGGATTTGGATATCGATCACTGTGAACTTCATCTTCAATTTTATAAACTGATTCAACTAGGTCCTCTGCTTTGGATTCTAAATATGAAACACTAATGGAAACATTAACATATGTAAAAGGAGTAGGTAGAATGGTTTTACCTCCCCTTTCAAATGGCAGTTGAGATTGTACTAGATCTGAGTATGGTAGAAAGTGTGAGAATTGATATGCCTTGGAGGCATGGTTTGCAACACCCTACACTATAATATTCCCAAATGAGATGTCTAAGAACTCCACCATGTTAGGACTAAATACCACTCACTTTGGTGAGCCATTATGTGTCATCTAGTATATAAATAACAAATTTACATCTAAAGAGGTTACATAGAGTACATATTTGAACACTCTATGTTTTAACTTGATTGAACCCTTTCCTTCAGCTTGAATTTGAGTTTCGTCACCCATGTGAATACTCATACCATTAGTAAGTTTTGATGTAGACAATAATTATTTGGATGAAACCATATGATTGGAGGCTCCTGAATCAATGAGGAAGGAATGTGCTTTTGAACAACTAGACTTTTGTGCATGGAATCTCTCATCATGATCTTCAATTTTTCTCCAAATTCAGTCTTCCATGTGCCTTTAAGGAGGGAAATGTTGTGCAAGGATTTTTTACATCTAATCAATGGTCTTCGTCATACAATACTTTTCTGTATGGTTTCATTTCTTATAGTAAGAGCACTTTCCCTTATTATACCTTTGATGTTTGTCCTTCCTAGATCCTGAGGCTTCATCTGATGGGTCAAACTCATCTCTAGGTTCAAATTTAGTGTTTCTTTTCTATTTACCTTTGTTCTTCCTTCTTGCTTGCACATTCCTTGCCTCACCAACTAAGAGAGATTGATTTGGAGATGCTCAGAGAGCTCCCATCTATATCAACTCATATTGTTCTTGGATTAGAGACTTTTTGAAGGAATCAAGGGATGACATTCTCCAATTAGGAGTATTCAATCTCCCATAGTGAAAAGTAGAGACAAAAACTGATAATTTTGAGCCAATTTCGCTCAGTATGGATAGCACCAATTGCTCATCCTTCTTCTCAATTTTGCATTGCATGAATAATGATTTGAATTTTGGGAAAAATTGTTGTATAGTTTTTAAGTTACTGGGTTGTATTGTTATCAACTCATTCTCCAGGATATGGCCCCTTAAATCATCATGTTTTCCAAACAAGTATTCGAGCTTATCACATACTTCATTTGGAGTCTTGAGTCCATCAATATGGAACAACAACTCCCTGGATATGTGGATGCACATGTAGCCAAACTATTCATCAAACCTATCCAAAAGCTTCAATTTTTCAATATAATGTTAGGATTCGATTGCTCTTCCCATGGTAATCTTATATAGACCTTTCTTGCGCAAGGAAATCTGCATATCTTCCCTCCAATCGAGGTAATTGAAGGGTGTAATGATTCTGGGAGTTAGAGCTGCTGACTACTCCATTACACAACTATATTAATCAGTAATTCTTTAATAATTCCTTGAATGTACCTGTAAAACACTGAAAAACAACTCAATTTAAATTTATTTATTTCAAACACCCTTCACTTCAGCATGCACACTTTCTCTAAGTACATCACACATGGATATACTTCTTTGGATAGAATCCAGAGGGAGAAATGTAATTATTCCATGAATTATGTGGAAACTCAACAGATTCTGGTGTATCAATGGAAGTTTCTGAGGTTCGAGGAAGGCATGGATACCCACTCTGAGCATGTTAAATTATATGAATCATAGGATCATTATCCTGCATGAATTCAAATGGGAAGAGAATGTCGCAGAAGAGAGAGAAGAATTTAGCATAGAGTATTCAATTAATCATGACAAAATTGCACACACATGGAGACAAAATTGGAATAATATTATTATATTCATGATATGTAATATAATGGTTATACATATAGGAGAATTCAAATTGCTAAGATAATATTGGAATATACCAACTCATGCTGACTCTAGAGCTAACTCAGTGTGGGAAAATCACCACTAGAGCTCACTAATGCAACTTCGAATAACTAAATTAGTATGAGTCAGTTAACCGATGAGGGTAAGTGAGCAAATGTTCCCACAGTCCCTTAAATCATGCAAAGTGGCACTAGGCTAACTGATTGTCATCAGACTTATGGTAACTGGAGAATAATTGAACATAAATGATTACCTACCAGATTCAACTGATGGAAACTACTGGTGGCACTCAGTGGGTTCCTAAATTATATGGATTGATCCTTAGGGTGGCTAAACTCATGCAATCAGGTGTAGTAAGTGGCATGTTTCCCCTAGGTGTGTCCCCCATGCACTCTAGTGGAGTGATGAAGACCGCCTAAGCTAGGAAAATGGACAATTAGAATATGCGGTCAAATGGAGGATTAATAATAATCCCAACATCAATAATGTTTCTCTCACCTTCCAATCCAATATTCTAATGATACCAGACTCGGAGCGATCTCAAGATGAACAAAATAAATCTCACCTAATGTGATCTAGAGAAAACAAAGACAGGATTCAATAAAGGAAACCGAGGATGAATTCAATTATTATTTCAAGGATACCTTTTTTGGATTGTGATTTATATTATTAACAATTCTTATTTATTTATTTTTCAAAAATAAAGAATCATGTTGTTTCAAAATTACCCAGAAAATGTGAAACTATGAAGAAATCACATACTATCAACATTGGAATACCAACAATAGTTTATCAAATACTTCCCTTAGTGTTGATCATTTTCATTAAAACATATCCTCAGTTTTGATCTATCAATGCATCCCCTTCCAATGGATGCCTATAGAAAAAAGTAAGATGAGAGTAATTCCAACATAAGAGAAATAAAGAAAATTATTCAAATAGACTCATGTTATTATCATATTTTCATCACTATGCATGAATAATCAAGTTCCACTAAAAAGTCACCTTGTAAGCATATGAAACATTCCAAACCCAATTGTTCCTTTCATCCTCAAGAAAAGATGCAACTCAATTGATAAAATTTAGGTATTGGATTTGTAATCCATCATTCTCTCTAAGAAAATATGATGGATTTATAAAACAAAAGGAAGGAAATTGATTCTTCACACAAAGATGTATCCTTACTACCTAACTTCCCTCCAAGATAATCGGAAAATTGGTAAGATTTTTACTTTACCATATGACAAGATTTTTACTTTACCATATGACACACAACACTAGACATAACTTTCTTCTTGAGTTTATAGGATAGCCATACTTGCATGGATGCTTCAATATTAATCATGTATCTTACGAATTCTATGAATTCAAGGCTCCAACATAAACATATTGAACTTCTTTTAATTTCCTCATTTGTCTTGATCATTTCATATGTTACGAAAGCTTCCTTCTTTGATGACTGCTTACTTTTATTCTAGAACATATTGTGATATTGACATGAGGGCTAGGATGATCAATATTTCTAATTGATAATCCATGGGATGTCAAATTTTATGACCACTTTTCACCCATGCATATTAACAACTATACCTTTTCATGATGCGATGGTCGTAAGATTCAATATAAACCATGCCATGATTCATCAAACCTTTAAAATTCATAATGACAATTTCTATCTTTGTGATTCCTAATATTCCTTAATGCACAAACAAAACTAAAATATTTTTATATCCAATCTACCAACATACGCAAGCAAAGTTGAATTAAACTTCTTAAATTCTTGAAAGCCCTAATATTTCCCAAGGAGCATCAAGTTTTTCCTAACATCCACTAATTCTTTGACTAATACCTGGGAATGTGCTGTCAATTTTACCAATTATATTCTATTATTCATGAATGCTACATTTCAAGTCAATTCAACAAGTTCATGCACATGCCTTGTTTACAAAGTACCTAGCTCAACCAATCCCAAGTTTAAAACAAAACAAAGAAAAATAGAGTCTCCAATTGCCAAATATTGAAAGGAATAGAATAACACTATGGAAGGGAAGCTAAGATTTCAAAATAAAACTTAAATGACTATCTAACATATTTATTCAAAAGGAAAAAAACTACATGAGTCAAACTCAAATTGTAAAAGCAAGAAGGAAGAAAACCCATACAATGCCAACCTAACATACACTGGTTCAACAAAGTTAAGTGAAACCATAGATCTACTGTAGCCATCAAAGGACTTCCAATGCCACAAAATAATCATAATCATGCTTACATATGTAGGAATTATGCATTGAATGTTACATGGTCAAAACAATTATACCCGTTTGAAATCTATTCACAACAGGAAATATCAAGTGGATGTTGTGTTGTAATTTTTTTTTATAGAATGATGACTCCAACATGAAAACCATAAGAGAGGGCATGTGATTATTGTGAAAGTTTTGAAGATGAATATTGTACCTAATTATGACCATAAGATGAAAATATAGAATCAGTTGCCATGGAAACTCCCTTGCCATCATATTTTGAGTGCATAGTAATGATATGAGGACCTAACATAACCATCATCGAACGATGAAGTGCCTCATCACATTCATCAACATGCTCTTCTTGAACATGAAACTTTTTACTATTAAACACATAATCAACATTAGGACACAATGGGATATCATAAATAACCTATTTTTGTTCTAAACCATAAACCTTAGTGTTAGTTTGAGTTTCATTGAAAACATCCTTAAATTAAAGAACATAAATCTCTGCATCTTCCCTTTCAACACTATTTATTTTAGAAGAATCATAATCAACTGAATTTATGACATGAAGATTTTGAATCTATATTTTAGTTTTAAGATTTGTAAATAAATTGGAATACGAGTAAAAGGTTCTAGAAGATAAATCACTAAAAGTTTCCCCATCATTATTCAATAAATTTTCTTCAAGATCTACATGTTCAACTGGATCACTAATAAACTTCTAATTCAACAAAAAACTATCTATCAAGATGATAGAATTATGTTCAATATTGATTTTAGTAGAAAACAATTTATCATCAACAATAATTTCTTCAATATCTAGATCATTCATCTTTTCAAAAAAAGTTGATTTATTTTGTTTTAAAGTTTCAACAAGTAATGTTTGTACATCAAGAAACTATAGAACACCATTGTAGGCATATCTTGATTATTCTCTTCTTCATGTTCAAAGAAGTTATCAGGATAGTTCACTTCTAAGTAATATTCTGATTAATTTAAGAAACCTAATGTATTCATAGGCCCTGAAATTTCTTCACATATTATTTCATTTGATTCATTCATTGTTACAATGGAAATTACATCATGTGAATCTACAACATGACATGTATTATGCAAATCAAGGTTGTTTTGGAAATTAGTTATCCTAGATTTTCTTGTTTATTAAAATTTGGTGTTCCTTGGACCAAGGGTCTTGAGGTTACTTGATTAAAACAACTGTAATATTTTTCATCAAGAATTAATTCATAATCCTTAGGCAAATAGATGAGTCATAAACACTATTCAAATAATTATTTCCCATTGAGTTTTTCCTTTTCATGGAACCTATGATAAATTTGAGCCATTCTTGATATGAAATATTTTTTTGGCTCAAATTTATTCCTATAGATCCCCTCAATTTATTCATATAAATTATCTTGGTCATAGTACTGATGGGAAGCAATAAAAACTTCCATGAAATAATTCCCATTGTGAATATACTTGGCTGGAAACATTTTAAACCAATAACTAGTCCGCCCATCGAAAGCAAGGGTAAACAACCTACATATCTCAACATCTTGAACAATTTTGAGATCTCGACATATAAATGCAGAGGTTTTCCCTTTACCATCAAACTTAGATTTTGGAAAGTGATCAATTGTATTCTTGGAAATGCTCCTAGATGGTATAAGTGAATTGAGAGCATGTTACAATACAGGGATATGGGGATAATCCATTAGTAGTTATTTCAATCTATACAAACTGAATTCATATAGGTTGGCTTGGCATCTGGCCCTCCTTCTAGCATCAAATCTATTGAGGGGTCAACATGGCATAGGGTCAACAGTATGGATTATTCCCCATAAGAATATTCAATTAGACCTCAAACCATTTGGAGTATGGAACCCATTCGGATTCTAGAAAGGAATTCATTCCTTGTTGTGTTTTTCCAGTTGTCACCTGTTCCACTATTTAGGGTTTTAAAATTAAGGGATAAAATGAAGGCTAATCTAGAGCCTAAATGTGATTCCTAACTAAACTAACCAATCCCAACCAGGAGTGAGAGTAAAAGGGTGATAATTGAAATAACAATTGAACATCCACATTCATAATTCAATTAACTATTTTAAGAAGAAGATAAACAATCAACAAAATGAAGGCATAAACATAACAAAAATCTTACTAGTTATGCCATTTTTATTTCAATACCCATAGGAAGCAAGAGAAAAGGAATAGCATACAAAATAAGAAGTAAAGAGTTGTAGGAATAATCCATTCAAAAATTTGAAACAATATTATCCCATATCTCTGCGCGAAAGAGCATGAAATAATTCAAGACATTCATCCACATTCCTATGCAAAGTTTGATCCAAAGGATTCTCCTCATTCACAATTCAACAATAATACAATTAAAATTTCTAGAAGGATAATTTCTTACCTACCTTATAAGGTGAAATTGAGTATTGTAAGACTGTGCACAAATGTGGCAAGCATGCCAGATAATTTGCATACATTTCTCAAACTTGGTAAGGAAAGGAAAAAAGGTTGGGATTGGAAGACATTGATTGGGAACCGCACATAACAGACTCTAGAGTAACATAAAGGACCTAAAAAACTAAAACTTAAGACACTCAATAAACTATAAAAGTCCCTATCATTGGTTGTGTCAAAGGAAGACATCCTAGAAGAGGAAAAACACTAAGTAAACATACTCCAAATAACACATTCAAGAACAAAAGTAGCATCGATGAAGATAATCATGAGTATATTTTAACAAACAAAATTCCTTTAGATTATTTGTCATTTACATATAGACCTAGGTAACACTTAGAAAATAAAAATTTAGTATTGGGGGGCTCCTCTTTTCTAATCCAAGATCAAGAAAAGTAGGGGAGGTAGTTGTGGCCACAACAATTGGCAAACAAATGCAAGAACTGGTTATGTATGCCTTATATCACTCAAAGACATACATTACTCCAAGTGTTAAATCGAATATCTTTAGATGGTTAAAAAGTTTATGTATTCATGTGTACCACTTTAATATTCATTCAATTTTTCAATAATATATGAATCCATAAAATCAAACCTAAGATAATCTTATGACTTTTCTCTAGGGCCAAGAGTATGGAATTTATTTCCCAAGCTTAAGTCCAAATATGCTTTGCATCAATCATAACACCATAGAGTAGAAATCATAAGCCAAAAAAGTGCTTAAATTTTTATCCTCATTTCTTATACCACAAGCATTTCTCTAATACCCGCAAGCATCCATAGCCTCGATATACTTGCCTCTTAAACCCTTTTTATGACTGAATTCTCTTCTCCCATATTACTTTTAGTTTGTGAATAAATAAATAAATATATATATATATATATATACATTCAGTAAGCCCCTTAAAGGTACGAGATGGTTCTTAGAGCCATTTTGATTTTCTTTGCACTGTTATGATTCAATGTATAACCATGGGTTGACCACTTGAAAAAATCATATGATTTATCCAATTAAGTGTGTGAAGTGGACGCAACTCGCTAGAGAATAACCGAAATACATCTAAAGTTCCATTAGTTATTGTTCCCATGTAATATCTTTCGAACTTTTCAGCGTTCCACCATGACAAGAATACTACTATAGACTTTTGAATAACTTGTAAGGACGCTTGGATGAAATGCTTTGGTATTAATAAATTACTATATATGTCTTCCTAACGGTGCCATCATGTAGACACTAACTTCTGACACCCAAACAGATTAGTTCATGGCTTTTGAATAAACTTGTATGCCTTCCTAATGGTGCCATCATGTAGACACTAACTTCTGACACCCCAACAGATTAGTTTATGGCTTTTGAATAAAATTTTATGGTAACTAATTCCAAAAAAATTGACTTATAATTTTGATCAGAAACGATTTGTCAAAACTTAAAGCGAGGGAAAGAGATATGTATAATAAAAAATCCATCCAAAGGAATAACTGCACCAAATGGGGGAGATAAAATCCATTGAAAATATTAGTTACAAATAAAAAAAATCAAAAGCGTACCAACAACTTCATCTCAAATCTCAATTGAGAGAAACACTTGTATAAACTCAATATTTTCAAAATAGGAGTCACAAGTAAGAGGTATGAAAGCAAGCTTAAGCACAAAATTCAACTCCAAATATATGAAAAGCTGAAAAATCATATTGTTAGCTATAAAATGTTAGGAAACACATCAATCCAACTCACAAGTATTACTCTTCCCTACACTCCACTACACGAGTTGATTTATAATTTAAACATACTGCCCAAAGAAATCGCTAATCACTTGTAGTGTTCCCGACCCCAAACTAATGTCAAAGGCACTAGGATATCTAGGAAAGGGAAAATTAACATTACACAATGTGATAAAGTGTTCTAAGGCTAGGCTAGCAAGCAACAATCAGAAATTAGCCTTGTGAAGTGCATGGAACTCAAGCATTGCATTTCCCCCAATGCACATATTATTAGACATAATAATAATGTATTTTGTAAATGTTCAATAAAAATGCTTGGTATTTAGAATATTTAATGTGACCATGAACATTTAATTAACACCGATTCTTTATAGTAAATATTGGATTGTAAGGAAAGGAATAACATGAGTAGCAACTATTGTGATTATCGTTTGCTTGCATAAAAATGATCTTTCATATGAAGATTATTTCTTAGTTCTATAATGTGTGTGTGATTATAACATACTTAGGTAGTGATAATAGAATAAAATATAGCCACACAAACCATAAAAAATAGAAACACGGGCTTTCAACCACAACTTCCCAAAATAAAATCTTGTGGTCATTCGCTACAACCAACTTTCACTAGCATGATTTATTTGTATGGTTTCCTTCCATCTATCCATCAATCACCAATATAAATCAGATATATCCTAAAATAATAATATCTACAACAATATAAATAGATCTACATAAGAAGGATAGACATGCATACAAATATGCTCTCAATCAAAAGACATGGCATGTTCCATTCAACACCGAAATAATCATAACTTGGTCATATGGAAATCTTTTCCATTGAAACCAAACGTTTTCCTTACTGGAATAATCAATATGAATTCAATGGAATAGTTATAAAAAACCCAAAAATGTGTATAAATAGGTGAACCATAACATATGGTTGTGCCCCTCTCATCACTGTGAGAGCCACAATGGTAAATCACAAGAGAGAAGAGAAGGAATAGATGGTAGAATAGGTTCAAATGGGAAACAAGTATAACTCACATGAAAATTTTCCTCCCAATTATAAACGCATTCAAGTCTAAATCACTTGAACAAGTCACCCCTAAGTGAAGACCATAGATCCAAAAGTAGAGTCACACTCAGTCCAGCAACTCTCGGAACTATCTCTTCCCAGAACCACAATGATTCCCACTACTACTTTCATGTATGTATCCACTTCCTATGGGGTGACCATCCCATTTGGTGGCTTCATGTGCAATAACATGGACTATTATATTGCTACAATGGAAGCAAATGGGCGATAATCCACTAAGATGGCTCTCTAGGATGGACAACAGACTACTCCTCTCCAAGATCCTATAACAAATACTCAGTATTAACATAGTCTCAATATTGTCAACACTCACCACACACTAATATATCACAAGGAAAGTGTTCCAAAGCTTACAACTTGCTTCAATAAGGAGAGGGAAAATGAATTTGTAAGAGGAAGAGTCAATACAAACTAAGGTAAACCACTCAAGTCAAGAGAGGCATTAACACAACCATAGGTAGGATAACTCAAATATATGAGAGGATGACTCCAAACCATCCAACTGAACCCCAATTCATGTGGGAATACCTCATCCATGAAGAGGAATTTGAATTAGTGAGGTTAGGAGTTGCACAAACCAAGGCATCTTCCTAGAATATCAAAAGAATTCATAATGAAGGAGGAGTTACGCTTTTCGCATGCACTAGCTAAAAACTATCTAGGGAGAGTGCCTTTGTTCAAGTGGGGGTTACAAAACCAAGTGTAACCTCCAAAAATGAGTTACAAAACTACACAAGGGGTACATTCAACAATTATAATCCACCCAAGCACCAACGATGGCACATTCATCAATGAAGGCCCACTACATCATGAATTAGGCTCAATAGTACAAACAAAAGATAAAATAATAAAAAATAGGAAACAAAGAGTGTTTTTAGGGAGAGCCACAACTCCTAATCCTAAACCCCCTCACATGTGGAATCCATTATCTCCCATACTCTTTTAGTTTCCTTTGTTGAGCCATTTGTTTATTTAATTAATAGTAACAACATTAAAGATAACAACTATTCCAATTACACCGTTAACATTAATAATAATGTCAAAGTCCATAATCATATTATTAAACAATGATGATAAGTCCATAGTCATTAAAAAAAAACATGATCCCATATTCACATGAAATATCTTAAGTCTAGGGTTTAACAACTCGGTATTACATCCCCCCCTAAACAATGCATCGTCATCGATGCATTCTTATGATGCAACACGAAATTTCAAAAAAATTGAGGGTATGCATCCCTCATAGCATCTTCCAGCTCCCAAGTAGCATATTCAGGACTGTAATGGGTCCATTGGACCTTTAACTGCTTGATTTCTCAATTCTAAAGAATATTGACCTTGCTTCCCAAAATGGCAACATGTTGTACTAGAAAATACCCTTCCAGTTCCAACTGTATCACATTATAATTAATTACGTGGTTAGCATCAGGTATATACTTTTTCAATAAAGACACATTAAACACGATATGTACTTTAATGCAAGCGGGCATAGCAAGCTCATAAGAAACAGGTTCTATATTAGCTAATACCTGGAAAGGTTCACAGTATCTAAATCCATCTTGGAGCAATATCCCAAGTTCAACGAACTCTTCTTGGGTCTAACTTTTAAAATCATATGACCTCCAACTTAAAACTCTATGGAAATGTTGCTCTGATCTGCATAGATTTTATGCTTTTCTTGAGCTGATTTGCAATTTTTCCATCCGATCCTCCTTATCCTTTACTAAATATGGCCCAACAATGACTCTTTATGTGGATTATACCAACTGATGGGAGTCTTTCATTTTCTCCCATACATAGCCTCGAAAGGATTCATCTTCAAAGAGGCATCATATCCATTACTATAATAAAACTATACCAAATGTATACAATATTATCATTTAGACGGTTGATCCATCGCATGCATCCTTAACATATCTTTAATCACTTGGTTAACTCTTCATGCCTATACTTTTGTATGAGGGTGGTATGATATAATCATGTTTATTCTTGTGCCAAATCCCCCAAACAATCCCTTCCAAAAGTTACAAGTAAACTTTCAATCTCTATTTGATACTATAGATTTTGGAATACCATGCAATCTGACTACTTCTTTCATGTAAATATATACAATTTTAGCTGCTTTGTAAGTTTTCCACCTTAGTCAACTTATCTACTACACCAATGATAGCATCATTTTGCAATGTTGTCTCATGCATCCTTGTGATGAAATCCATTGTCACTATGTCCTACTTCCATTCGAGTATTGGTAAAGACTATAACAATCTTGTTGCATGTGGATGTTCAAATTTAACCTTTTGGTATTCCATGCATCTAGATATATACTCCGCAACATAATTCTTCATCCCTGGCCAAAAGTATTGTTTCCTTATTGTCGCTACCATTTTCTGATAACCCGAATTTCCAACATAAGGAATATCATGCATTTCCTTTAGAACCATCTTCCTTATATCTCCAGAGTTGGGAACTTAAACTATATATTTATGCATGAGGATTCCATTTTCTTGCAAGTTATATTTATCAATTTTCTATGGATTTTTTTGTTGGTGTAATCCTTATTTTACCTATTGATAGTGTTCATCTGTAACATTATATTCAATGATCTTATCCTTTAAATCTATTGTACCAAGGTTGATAGCTTCCACATGCATCACATGTATCTTCCTACTAAGTGCATCAACTACTTAAATATTTTTCGTACCTTGGATATGCTTGATGTCAAAGTCACATTCACATAACAAATCCATCCATATTCTCTTCCTTGCATTCAAATTAGGATACTAAAATAAGTATTTTAACCCATCATGATTAGTTCTTAAATCAAACTTATTACCCATCAGATAATGTCTCCACATATTCAAGGGATGGATGATATAAGTCGCAAGTTCTAAGTCATGAGTGGCATAGTTTCACTCATGTTCCTTCAAGTTTATGGATTCATAACTGATCACATACCCATACTTTATCAATACACCAATTCCATGCTTACATGCATTTGTGCACACAATAAGGTTTCCTTCAGGATCCACAATCTTTAAAATGGGTGCACTAGTAAACATTTCCTTAATTCTTTGAAAACTATCTTCATAGATGGGATGAGATAACTCTGAGAATCCTTCGATCAACCTTTTATAGTATCTAGATAACCCAATGAAATATCTTACTTTTGATACATTGTTAAGCATTTTCCATTCCATACTGGCTCTTATCCTCTGAAGGTCTATTTCAAACACCTTCTTCAAATATGATATGTCCTAGGTAGTGAATTTTTCTTTGATAGAAAGAACACTTGATCTTGGCATATAATTGTTGTTCTCTAAGTACTTGCATTACTAGTATTAGATGTTCTCCATGATATTCTTCTATCTTGGAATAGATCATGATGTCATATAAGAATAAAATCACAAACTTATCTAAGTTTTCCTGAAGACTCCATTCATTAAACACATGAAAATTGTTGGTGCATTGTTAAACCAAAAGGTACCACTGAGAACTCATAATGTCCATACATTGTTCTTAATGTTATATTACTAATATCCTCATTCTTAATTCTAATTTGGTGGTATCCTGACCTCAAATGTATCTTTTAAAACACCTTGGATCCTCTCAATTGATCAAATAAGTCATCAATTCTTGGCAAGGGGTATTTTTTTTTAACTGTTGCTTTGTTCAATTATATATAATCTATGCAGAGTCTTAGAGTTCCATCCTTATTCTTCACAAATAACATGTGATCTCCCCAAGGTGAATAATGGATCTTATGTAACCTTTCTTTAGTATCCCCTCTAACTACATATGTAATTCCTTTACCTCTAGAGTATTCTATAAGGTGCTTTAGATGAAGGTACTGTGTCCAACACTAGGTTAATAGAAAAATCAAGTCCCTCTTAGTGATCTAGAATTTTTCCATTCTTAGACTTATCATGGATTGATTAAAAAGGGAATGAAGAGATATAAACTATGCACAATAATGAAAAATACCAAAAAATAATAACACGCCATAGACAAATGGGAACACAAATTTGATAACGAATATTTTCCAAGTATTTTCAAAAATGGAGAGGACCTGAATATCTGATGCTCATATTATAAAACATATTGTACAAATGGACTCATCTTAGAAAATCGTGAAAAATGAGTATGAATTTGACTATATTCTGTCACCTTCAACCCAAGCTCTCTACCTTGAAAATGTTCCACAACAGTATGTATGGTCATATGGATCCATACTATAAAAAATACATCCATATTAGGTTGTATGCCTCAGGAACCATGCCTGCCTTTTTCCTCTGCGCACTCTGATTCAGCCTCCAGGTGCTCTGAGCACGTGGTCTCTCCCTTGCCACTTGATCAAATTGTGATTTAAATATAGTGGGGGAAGGGTCCAAACTTTCCCCTTGTGGTCTGTTAGCAAGTAATTGTGTTAGTATGCGAGAGATAATGGGTCAATCCCACGAGTTTAACCATTTGGCATGTTTATTGTTATACGAGCGTGTTTTTTGGTGTGCTCCATAGGCTATACAACAGGGAAGGCTCCACACTAAAACATTTGTGCTCATTTTGGGAGTTCATCCAACCGATATACCCACTTTAGAAAGGCTATTCATACCCCTTTTCCCCTACATCCCCTCCATTATAATTCAATTTAATTTTTTCCATCCATTGGTTAAGTAATGCTGGTACCAGAGTTGGTTAGGGAATTGGTCATTTGGTAATGAAGTCTATAGTTCGAATAATAAGGAGTGTAATTCAAGTTTTAATGCAAATTTTGGCCTATATTAGGGTGACACATGTCATGCACCGATTGTGACATGTATCACCTCGAGATTGGGACATGTGGATTCCCAATCCTCTGCCAACTAGACCGCCAGTTGCCATATCACCTGCATGTGTCATACCCATGTAGTGCCACATGGAAATCGTACACCTATACATATTCCATGTGTTACCCTTTTAATGGTTCCATGTGGCACCCCATTCTTACCTTAATCTACACATGAAAAGAGTTGTTGTGCTAAAATATTAGAATGTGATAAATCCCTCATATGGTTTCCAATTGATGTGAAACAAACACTGTTAGAAATGTCTTGGTGAGTTCTACTTGATGGTTCACTTCTTGCTGAGTTTTGATGAGTTTGAAATTTTAACCCTTTGGATATCCTCATATATCACTCCTCCCCGTTCAAAGTATTTTGACCTCCAAAAGCATTATCAATCAACAATTAAGTGAGGGAATCGCTTCCTCAACTTTCCTTTCTCAATCCACCATTCCTTTCTTGGATGAATTTTCTTTATGCCCACTTGAAGATACTCTACATCACCCCTTCTCGAAGTCCTTTTTATTTTTTCCAGAATTTCATCTTCTTTAAGCTCATCCAAGTACTTGGGTGCAAAATCATCAACTGATGGAACTAAAACATTCTCCCTTGGATCCATGATCATTGGAGGCTCATAAAGTTTCAATTTCTCAACATTAACAATTGAGTATCTTTGCATGTAAAATGGTATATCTAAGAAAAAGGCATTGGTACCATTCTTCTCCAAGATGGTTAAAGAACCATATCTAATGGGCTTGGGCTTCTTGTGTTCACCCTTCAACCCAATGATTTTTTGTATGTGAATGCACACTTTATCCCCAACTTGAAATTGGTGATCAACTCTATGCTTGTCATGTTGGGCCTTGTACTATGATTGGATATTCTCTAATTGATCTTGCACTACTTGGTGTACCTGTTGGATTCTCTGAATGAACTTGCGAGCTTTGTCCTCATCTCATGAAACATTTGAATAAACATCTTTCCCATGTGCCAAGTCTAATGGATATTTAGGAAAATACACAAGGCATGTGTCAAATGGTGAAATATGAGTGGAATATTTCAAGGCTCAGTTGTGGGAACATCAGACATATAATATCTTATCATCCCACAACATAGGATTCTTGTTACAGTAACCTCGAAGTAGGTGAACCAATTTTTTTCTTACCACCTCTATATATCCGTTGGTATATGGATGGAAATCATTAATCCTTTTCAACTTGGTGTCGATCATTCTCCATATTCTAGTCCAAAACTCACCAAGGAAGTGAGAGTGTCGATCTGAGACGATGGATGTGGGTAGTCCAAAGTGGACCCAAACATGTTGAAAGAACACATGAGTAGTTTTCTCATATTTTATATTATTTTTATATGGAATCAAGATTCACATCTTGCTGAACCTATCCAATACCACATATAAATAATCATGACCCCTTTTAGACATAGTAAATTCCCCTATGAAATCCATGGAGATGCTCTTCCAAGGATGAGAAGGAACATGAAGTGGTGAGAAAAGCCCCCATTTTCTATTAGTGGGATTACAAGTAAAGCACATCACACACCCCTTTACATATTTGGTTACATTCTATTTCATTTGAGGCCAATAAACAAGTCTTTTCAAATGAGACAAAGTTTTTCCTACCCTAAAATTCCCAGACACAAGAGAAGTACGAGCTTCTTGGATTAAATGAGATTTTCCACTGGAAGGAATGCATAACTTTCCAAGATGGTAGAGTAACTTGCATTGTAATAATAGTCCTCTATCTATCCACCATGAGTTAGATTCTCATAACATTTTTAAAATCTCCATCATTAGCATATTTCTCAACATAGATATCATGAGAAAGAGAAGCATTTTGCAAAATAATGGATGCAACAATATGAGGTCTAGAAAGCATATATTCTACTTTGTTGCTTGATCCTTTATGATAATTTATTACCAACTAAAAATATTAAAGAAACCCAATACACCTATAATGTCGAGATTATTGCAGCTTGGTTTGTGACTAGAGGTATCACAAGGGCTAGTAATCTATATGTATGATAGTCACCCTTTCCCATCAAGTAGTGCTTCCACTTCATAACACTTTGAACCAATGCATACAACTCTTTGTCATATGTGGGGTAATTAGCCGCAGCTTGTGAAACATTTTCATAATGGTAATAAATAGACTTGTCATTTTGCATCAATACTACTCCCTATCGCATAAATACTAGCATCGATATCGATATCGAATGGTTGTTGAAGGTCAGGAAAGGTTAGCACTGGTGTTTTTTTTATCTTTCCTTTCAATGTTTAAAAAAAATTCTACTCTTTTCCCCCCCTTTGAAAGTATTTCTTCACACTGGTAAAGGAATGAAAAGGATATGCAATGAAAGAGAAGCTAGTTATGAAATTCCTCCAATATTGAACAACTCCTAAGAATCTTCGTACTTTTGTTGTAGATGTAGGTTTTGGGCAATTTACAGTTACATCAATTTTGGAAGGATCAATTTTTCTCCTCCTATAATATGACCCAAGTACACTATAGAATTTTTTCCAAATTCACATTTGGACAATTCTATATACAACTTATTCTTTTTCAAAGTGTCCATGACCAATTTTACATGCCTTACATGCTTTTCCCAAGTTTTGCTAAAGACAAGAATACCATATTAGTACACAATTAAAAAGTCATCTATGAATGGTCATAATACATCATTCATTACATGCATGAAAGTAGTCGGGGAATTCCCAAATAGAATTACTAACCATTCAAAAATACCATGCTTTTTTTTAAATCAATTTTCCACACATCTTCTTCTATAATCCCGATTTAATGGTATCCACTGTGCAAATCCAACTTACTGAAATAAACAACATATTTTAATTGATCAATTAAATCATCTACTTGAGGAAGAGGGTATCAATTTTTCATTGTGATATTTTTGAGAGCTATATAATCAACAAACATCCTCCATGTTCCATATTTCTTCAGTATTAACATAATAGGAGAGACACATGGGGATGAGATAGGCATGATGAATCCATAGTCCAACAATTCTTGCACCTATTTTTTAATTTCATCCATTGTTATAGATGGAATCCTATGCATGCCCACATTTGGAAGAGGGCCATGTTGTTGAATATGGATCTCATGTTGAATCTCCCTCTTAGGAATCAAGCCTCTTGGTTCCTAAAAAATATCATTTTAATTAGAAAAATTATCAATCATATCCTTCTTATGTGAAGGATTGAAAACTTGGAAAGCATAAGATGATTCAACATCATTTTCTCTCACAACCATGAGAAAACACCTCTTATTAGTGTTTATGAGTCTTTTCATTTTCCCTGCACTAACAAGAGTATAGTTAACCTTCATACTATGAGCCCTTCCAATGTATTCCACACCATCTTTATTTTAAATTCAATGAATCATAGGATCACCATCCTGCATGATTCAAATGGACAATTGTAGGAGAGAGAGAGAAGCAATTGATAAAATCAGATCAATAATTCATGGAAGATAAAAAACACTCATGAGACCAATAATTGGAATAATTAATCATAATCCACTAATCAGTATTAATCCTCATATTCAATAAATAATATGTAATACAATGGTTATACATATAGGATAATTTGAATGCCTAAAGAGACAATCGAATCTACCAACCTAGACTGACTTGGGAGCTAACTCGGTGTGGAAAAATCACCTCTAGAGATCACTAATGCAACTATGGATCACTAAAATAGTTCAAACCAGTTAACTGATGAGGGTAGGTGATAAAATTCACCCCACTTCCCTTGAATCATGGAAACTGGCAATGGGATGACTAAGAGTGGTATAAATAATGGGAATCATAGCATAACTGAACTTAATTGAATACCTACAAGAGCTAAATACCGAAGATTGCTGGTGGCACTTGGAGTGGGTTCCTAAATTACAGGAATTGGTCCTTGGGGCACCTAAAATCATGCAATTAGGTGCAGTAAGTGGCATATGTCCCCTAGGTATGTCCCCCATGCACAATTGAACTAATGAAGACCTCCTAATATAGAGAAATGGGAAAATAGATAATGTGGTCAAAGGGAGGGTTAATAATAATCCCAACACCCCCCCTTAATCCTGACTTTGGACAACCTGGGCCCTAGAAACTAAGACTAAAGGTCACCCATACAATCTAAATGCAAAAAATAATAACTGCTTTAACAAAACCGAGGAAATGGGGAAAACCTCATGGGAACCCTCCCCTCAAACCAAGTAGGAAAATCAGGAACAAGATTTCATACTAAGAGAAAAAATTCTTCTTGAGTAAAAACTTGTGACAATTTTTCTACAATCTACATCTCTGTGGAGTAGTAATGCAGAGTGATGGTTTTTGTGTTGTAAGGTTTACCATTACACCAAAACCTGCAGATGTTGGTGAACATTTGAAACCCAGCAGAAGGCCCTATCACCAGGAGTGGCGGTTATTCCACTTGTTTTATATATTCCCAGAGGTGCAGCGTTTATACCATGTGGAGGTACCCGATAATCCAACACCCCGCCTCCGGCATAGCTCGGGGGAATTGAAACTGAGACCTTAGCTCTGACACCATGTAAGGTTTGTCGTTACACCAAAACCTGCATATTTTGGTGTAACGGAAAACCTTACATGTGTGTGCTAGTTTCCTAGGGCTGTGCATGTGAAATTTTCCATCTTATTCCAATCTGATGATAGATAGGAGAAGGAACATTTCCTTTGTCCCTTCTTTATGGAGGAAGAGTTACATGATCCAATTTTTTCTTCAGTGAGCATAATTGTTGATCAAAACTTACCATCATGTAGCATCTCTCTGGGAGCTTGTTGTGTAGAAATTTAGGCCAGCAGTAGATTAATTTCACTCACAACAATTATCAATTGATCATGCAAAATTGTCAACAATGGAGACTGAATATGGAGCTGTAACACAAAATTATATTAACTGAGTGTACAATAGCCAAACCTGTAATAACATAGGCTTTTGTATATATAGAATACATGAGGAAATTGAATGCATGAGGAAGCATCCAAAACTAGCATAAAGCAGGCTTACCCAAAATAGGCAAATCCCCCATAGGTGTAAAAAGCTGATCCCAAATCTGTCATGAGGCTCACGAATTGGAAAGGGTGCATGGGAAAGCTAATGAGTGTGAAATGGCAGCTCATACATTCTTTTGCATGGAGGAAAAAGTGGAGGATGAAAGGGGAATAAAACAGGTTCACCTCACCTAGTCTTGCTTTCCTTATGTACTTTAAAAACTGAAAAAGCAGTCAATAAAGCAGAAAAAGCAGAAGGGCGCCTAGGAGGCCAGGAATAAACTAGATTTGATTCCTAAGGCTTTCCCAAGTGCCACATGAGTCAAAGATGGAAATTTTGACCTCTATGGATAGGCAATTGGCAACTTGAACATGGTGGGACTCATGAACTAGGCAAATAAGACAAAAATAAATGAATTAATTTCTAAGTGGGTAATACTATGGGTTTGATTATTCTAACAACCCCCCTTAAGCCTAAATTTATGAGTAATAAATCAAAATATAGGGCCTAGCAACAAGGCTTAGTCACCCTTTTACATACTACAAGTCCATACAACCAAGGAAAGAGGCAAAACCAACTTGGGAAAATCCTCCCTTAAACATGGACTGTAAAACAAAATTGTAGAATCTTGTCTCCACTCATGCCTTTACAGCATGATCAGCAATCCCCAGCAGTGATTTGAGATTGCTGAAGGTCTTCTCACAAAATGCTTTGGTGAAGATATCAGCTACTTGTTCTGAAGATGAACAGAAGAGTAGGTGAATGGTGCCATCATGCACAAGCTCTCTGATGTAGTGCATGTGAATCTCAATGTGTCTGGTTCTCTGCTTCTGAACTGGATCCTTGCAGATTCAAATGGTACTCTGGTTATCACAGTAGATGGTAGTTGAGTACTCAAGTTTGAAACCACACTCTCCAAGTAAACCCTGCAACCATAAACACTGAGTTGCTGCATTGACAACTCCTCTATACTCAGCTTCTGTAGCTGAGAGTGCAATGGCACTCTGTTTCTTGCTTGACCAGCTGATTGGCCCTTCTGCAAGCATGAACACATACCTTGAAGTGGACTTTCTATTTGTGCTATCACCTGCCCAATCACTGTCAGTAAATCCAATCAAATCAAGATCAGATTTTGCTCTATAGAAGATCCCATGTGTCCTTGTTCCCTGAACAAAGTGAAGGATCCTTTTGGTTTCTTTCCAATGGATCTCATGAGGCTGATCCATGAATCTATAAGCCACACTTACTGCATAACAAATATCAGGTCGAGTATGTGTCAAATACAATAAACATCCAATCAATTGTCTATACAGTGTATTGTTTACCATCGGTGGAGAATCATCTTCCTCCAGCTTCACTCCTGAAAGGAAAGGAGTTTTGCTTGCTTTGCAATCTTTCATTATGAATTTGATCAGCAAATCCAAGGCATACTTGGACTGGTGCACCTTTATTCCAGCTTTGGTTTGAGCAATCTCAAGCCCCAGAAATTGACTTAAGAGCCCCAAATCTGTCATGGAGAAGGCTTGGTTCATAGCTCCTTTTAAGGAAGCAATCTCAGCCTGTGAGCTTCCTGTAATGAGGAGGTCATCAACATATAACACAATGATCATTAATGAACCATTAACAGACTTCAAATAGACATTTGGATCTGATTTGTACCGAACAAAATTCAGAGATAGCAAGAAGCTATCTATCTTGGCATACCAAGCCCTGGGGGCTTGCTTTAGCCCATACAATGACTTTCTCAACCTGCACACAAGAGAAGGGTTAGTAGCAAAACCTTGAGGCTGCTACATATGTATCTCCTCAGCACACTTTACATCCATATGATGTACCTCCCATTGCCTTGAGGCTACAATGGCTAGAGCTAGCCTGATGGAATCCATCTTTGCCACTGGGGAAAAGGTCTCATTGTAATCGATGCCATGAACCTGTGAGTAGCCTTTAGCTACCAATCTAGCCTTGTACTTCAGTGGTGAACCATCAGCAGCAAATTTTGTCTTATAGACCCACTTACACTGTACTAGTTTTCTCCCTGGGGGAAGATCCACTAGCTCCCATGTGTTGCTTTTCTGTAGTGAGTTGAACTCCTCCTTCATGGAAGCTTGCCATCTTGGATATCCTACTGCTAATTCATATGTTTTAGGATCAGACTCCACCATCAAATAGCATTTTTCAGCAAACATAGGGTCCTTCATGCATAAACCACTCTCAAATTGTGATCTAGTCCTCCTTGGGTCATTGGGATCCCCAGCTAGCTCTCCTGCTGCATGTAGTGTCTTGGCTGCCCATTTTGGCCTTGTGGGGATGTTTGGGTCTGCAATAAACTCATCTCCATCAGACAAATCAGAAGAAGCATGTTCAACAAACTCTTTACTTACTTCTTGAGGTTCAGGTGGTGAAGAGGCTTCACCAATCTCCACTTCTGCAAGGGGTTCTTCTTCAAACTGAACACACCTTTCAATGAAGGCTTTGTTTTTGCTCAAATTTATCAACTTGTACCCTTTTGAATCTTCAGATTATCCAACAAAAAGACACTCTTGGCTTTGGGGTTGCAAAGCCTTCCTCTTCTCTGTCGGGATTCTAGCCCATGCCTTTGAGCCAAAAATCCTGAAATGGGTCACATCTGGCTTGTGCCCACTCCATGCTTCGAAGGGAGTCATGCCATCAAGATGTTTGTGAGGCACCCTATTCTAGATATAGGCTGCACAGTTGATAGCTTCGGCCCATTACTTTGGTGGCAAAGTTTTGGCCTCCATCATGCATGTTGCCATCTCCTTCAGTGATCTGTTCTTCCTCTCAGCAACATCATTTTGCTGTGGTGTGTAGGGGATAGAATGCTGCATATGAATACCTGCATCTGCACAATAGTTAATAAACTTAGTCTTGACATACTCACCACCATTGTCATATCTGAGGACCTTGAGTTTCCTTCCACACTGGTTTTCAACCAAAGCCTTGAAGACTTTAAATAGGCCAAAAACTTCAGACTTGTGTTTCATGAAGTGAACCCAACAATACCTGGAAAAATCATCAATAAAGGTCAATGCATATTTGTCCTGACTCATGGACATATGAGGGAATGGGCCAGAAAATCACTATGAATTAGCTCAAGGGGTGCAGAGGTTCTCTCATGACTAGCTTTCTCAAATTTGTGCTCTGGGTGTTTTCCTAGGATACAACCTTGGCAGACTCCTTTGGAAAATTTTATCTTGGGAAACCCTATGACCATTTATTTCTCACTAAGATCAGACAGATACTTGTAATTTAGATGGCCAAATCCTTCATGCCACAGCTTGCTAGCTTCATTAGCATGGATAAGAAGAGCAGAGGGGTTTGAGTAAGGTAGGAAGTGTGAAAACATGTATACCTTTTGAGCATGATTCGCTACTCCTTTTGCAATGACTCTACCGGTTGAAATCTATGTGATCTCAACTTCATTGTGGGGGAATATGAATTTCTTAGGAGACCCAGTGTGGGTCATCCGGTACACTGACAGAAGGTTGGAGGTGAGACCAGGGACATACAGCACATTGTTGAAGTTACCATGATCAAGATCTATCCTTTCTTTGCCTTTACTTTCAGTGAGAGAGTCATCTCCCAGTACAATAGATGGTCCTTTCAACATATCCAGTGAGGAGAAGTCCTCCTTAGTCGAAACCATGTGTCTTGAAGCTCCAGAATCTATGATAAAACTGGGTGAGCTTGATGTACCAGCAACTAGAGCATGAACTCTCTCTCTGTCATCGGAATGTGATCCTCCTTCTCTCTTCTTTGAGCTTTCTGGAAGGGAGATGCCATTCTTCTCCAGTAATTGAGTTAGCATGTCTATCTTATTTTTCATACAAGATCTTTCAGTGTGATTTCCCTTCGAACAGTATGAGCACTTGTTCATTTCACCTTTGTTTTTCTTCTTCTGGGTATTTTTCTTGGGACCTTGTTGATCCTCTGGAGACTGCTTCTTGTCTCTTCCTTTCTCAGGTGGATTTTTAGCTTTCTTCTTACTTTTTGAATCCCCCTTCAAATCTCCAGCAATCAAAGCTTGATCTTTGGATGGTTTGATGGTGCCCATCATCACCAGCTTGTCTTGTTCTTGTGTGAGAGATTCCATGAAATCTGCAAGGCTAGGCATATTCCAGGTTCGAGCTGTGAGTTTTGTGGCATAGAAGGTCGAAACAAAGACTGAGTAGTCAGGTCCTAGCTTCGAGAGGATGGCCAATACGAGCTGATCATCTTTCTTTTCAATACCACACTGTTTCAGCTGCAAAACTAGTTCTTTGAACTTGGAGAAATATAGCTGCAGGGATTCAAAATTACTGGGACTCAGGGAAATCAGCTCATTTTCGATTTGGTGTCCCCTCATCTCATCTGTCTTTCCAAAGAGATCAGAAATTTTCTCCCATACTTGATCCGGTGAAGTTAATCCATCGAGATGGAAAAGGAGGTCTCGGGAAATACTGAGACATAGGAGGCCATAGGCCTCATCTCTCTGATTGTGCCATTTGATCTTCTCTGCAGCAGCATTAGGCTCTGCTTCTGTAGCCATTGTCACCCTATAGAGGCCTTTCGCTCTCAACAGTATCTCCATCTCTGCTTTCCATTCAAAGAAATTGAAAGGATTCAAGATAGTTTTCTGTGAATCCATAGCTTTAGAAAATCTGTCCCGGCTGTCAGTAGAAGGCTCCCAGTCTTGATTTCGAACCTGCAAAACAATTTTTGAAGGAGAGTAAAAACCTACAATGGCTCTGATACCATGTAGAAATTTAGGCCAGCAGTAGATTAATTTCACTCACAACAATTATCAATTGATCATGCAAAATTGTCAACAATGGAGACTGAATATGGAGCTGTAACACAAAATTATATTAACTGAGTGTACAATAGCCAAACCTGTAATAACATAGGCTTTTGTATATATAGAATACATGAGGAAATTGAATGCATGAGGAATCATCCAAAACTAGCATAAAGCAGGCTTACCAAAAATAGGCAAATCCCCCATAGGTGTAAAAAGCTGATCCCAAATCTGTCATGAGGCTCACGAATTGGCAAGGGCACATGGGAAAGCTAATGAGTGGTGAAATGGAAGATCATACATGCTTTTTCATGGACGAAAGAGTTTAGGATGAAAGGGGAATAAAATAGGTTCACCTCACCTAGTCTTGCTTTCCTTATGTGCTTTAAAAACTGAAAAAGCAGTCAATAAAGCAGAAAAAGCAGAAGGGTGCCTAGGAAGCCAGGAATAAAGCAGATTTGATTCCTAAGGCTTTCCCAAGCGCTACATGAGTCAAATATGGCAAGTTTGACCTCTATGGATAGGCAATTGGCAACTTGAACATGGTGGGACTCATGAACTAGGAAAATAAGACAAAAATAAATGAATTAATGTCTAAGTGGGTAATACTATGGGTTTGATTATTCTAACATGTTGCACCCCTATTAAAGAAGTAAATTCTCTTGACATAGTGCAAGGATTTCTTTTAGAAACGGGCATCTTGTTCTCCTCATGTCATATGGATCTCTAGTCATGTTCCCAACTTCCTAAACAACCTTTTGAGACCACTTAGGACTAGGATTGGGAGTAGGGATTCGATCTGGATCTGTATCACTGTGAACTTCATCTTGAATTTCATAAAATGATTCAAATTTGTCCTCTGCTCCAGATTCTAAATCTAAAACATGAATGGAAACATTATCATATGAAAAAGGTTTAGGTAGAATAGTTTTACCTTCCCTTTCAGATAACAACTGAGATTGCACTGGATCTGAGTATGGCAGAAAGTGTGACAATTAATATGCCTTGAAGGCTTGGTTCGCAACACCTTTTGCTATAGTATTCCTAGTTGAGATATCTGATATCTCCACTGAGTCAGGATCAAATACAACTCGCTTTGGTGGGATGGTATGTTCCATTTGGTATACAAATAAAAAATTTGTAGCTAAGGAGGGAACATAGAGTACATTTTGTAACACTCCATGCTTTAACTTGATTGAACTCTTTCCTTAATCTTGAACTTGAGTGGCATCACCCATGTGAATACTCAGACCATTATTACGTTGTAATGAAGAAAATGATTCTCTAGATGCAACCATATGATTGGAGGCTCCTGGATCAATGAGGAAGGCATGTGATTTTTAACAACTAGCCTTCAATGCATGGAATCTCTCATCATGATCTTTTGTATTATCTCCAAATTCATCCTTCCATGTTCCTTCAGGGAGGGAAATATTATGTTGCTCAAGAATTTTTGTCATCTGATCTATTTTCTTCTTCATACAATACTTCTCTGTATGGTTTCCTTTCTTATAGTAGGAGCACTTGCCCTTGTCATACCTGTAATGTTTGTCCTTCCTAAATCCTGAGGCTTCATTAGATGGATCAAACTCCTCCTTAGGTTTGAATTTAGTGTTCCTCCTTTCTTTTCCTTTCTTCTTCCTCCTTGCTTGTGCATTCATTATCTCACTAGCTAAGAGACCTTGAACTAGAGAGGATCTAAGAACTCCTATCTGCATCAACTTGTCTTGTCCTCATATTAGAGACTCTATGAAGGCATCAAGGGATGGAATTTTCTAATTAGGAGTAGTTAGTCTCCTATATTGAAAGGTAGATACAAAAAATGAGAGTTATGGATCAAGTTTTCTTAGAATTGAGAGCACCAATTGCTCTTCCTTCTTTTCAATCCCACACTGCTTGCATTGCATGATAAGTGATTTTAATTTTGAGAAAAAATGTTGTATAGTTTCGAAGTGGTTGGGTTGTAGTGCTATCATCTCATTCTCTAGGATATGGCCCCTAAGCTCATCTTGTTTTCCAAACAAGGATTCGAGCTTGTCCCATACTTCTTTTGGTTTTCTCAATCCCTCAATGTGAAAGAGTAACTCTCTAGAGATGTGGATGCACTTGAATCCAAAATATTCAACAAGCTTATTCATATTCTTGGTTTTCTGATGATACTATTGGGGTTCAAATTCTCTACCTATGGTGACCTTGTGTAGACCCTTATTGCACAATACCATATGCATGTCATCCCTCCACTCAAGGTAATTGAAGGGTACGAGGATTTTGGAAGTTGGAGTTGTTGAATTCTCCATTTCATAGCTTCAAGAACAAAAAAATATTCAAGAAATATTCAAATAACCTACAAAAACACTGCAAATTCGAATCAAATCAGTTCAAACACTCTCCACTTAGACATGTGCACTTTCTCTAGGCGCATCATACCTAGATAGACTCCTTTGGACATAATCCATAGGGAGCAAGGCAATAATTTCAGGATTTATGTGGAACCCAATTGCTTTTTGTGCATTAATAGAATTTTTTGAGGTCTGAAGCAAGCATGGATACTCTCTTTGATACCACGTTAAATTAAATGAATCATAGGATCGTCAACATGCGGGATTCAAATGGAGAATTAGAAGAGAGACAGAAGCAATTGATAACCTCATATCAATTATTCATGGAAGATAATAAAACACTCATGAGACCAATAATTGGAAAAATTAATCATAATCCATTAATAAGTATTAATCCTGATATTCATTAAATAATAGGTAATACAATGGTTATACATATATGATAAATAAAATGCCTAAACAAGCAGTTGAATCTACCCACCTGAATTGACTCGAGAGCTAACTCAATGTGGGAAAATCACCACTAGAGCTCACTAACGCAACTATGGATCACTAAAATAGTTCATAACTAATTAACTAATGAGGTTAGGTGAGAAAATGTGCCCTACTTCCCTTGAATCATGGAAACTGGATCTAGGATGACTGAGAGTGATCTAACTGATGGGAATCGGAGAATAACTGGACTTAACTGAATACCTACTAGAGTCAAGTGTTGGAGACTGTTGTTGGCACTTGGAGTGGGTTCCTAAATTATATCGATTAGTCCTTGGGGCACCTAAACTCATGCAATCATGTGTAGTAAGTGGTAGATATCCCCTAGGTATTTTCCCCATGCACTAGTGGAGTGATGAAGACCTCCTAAGCTAAGAAAATGGACAAATAGACTATGTGGCCAAAGGGAGGATTTATAATAATCCAAACACTTTTGTAATATGGAACTTATTCTCATGCTTAAATACGAATGGTTTTTTATCATAAAAGTAGGGGATTCCCAAAAATATGCCACAAATTTCAATAGTCACAATATCCAATTCAACCTCATTAATAAGTTTCGATGCAATAGAAAATATGACCCTACACTGCTTGGTGACATTATGTTTGGAATTATCACACACCCAATTAAAAGGATAGGGCTTAGGATGAGGTTTGGTCTCTAAACCTAAATTCTTAACAACTGATTCTGAGATTAAGTTAACTTGAGAACCTGGATCGAAAAGGGTTTCTATGTTTGTATGTTTTGCAACAACTCTTACGTGAAACAATTCACTTATTCTTTTATAATTAGCATGAAATGCATATGAAGAAATTGAACCAGTATGAAGGGAGATTTAAACTTGTACACCAATGGTTGCAATATGTGTTTCATCCTCTGAATCAGATCCCAAGTCTTATTGCCTTGCTGCAACTGTCTTGTTCTTACCTTTTCATCCAAATATTTTAGGCTTGAGCTCAGGATGCAACTTCCAGCAATGCTCTCAGTCATGCCCATGTTTTTCACAATTAGTGCAATGGATATTTTCTCCCTCTTTATTTGATGTAGTTGTATTGTTTTCCTTTCCTTTACCTTTGAACTTTTTATTTTGAAACTTGTGAGGATTATTTGGATGATCTTCTTGTACATGCTTTCTCTTGCTTTGAATATGAATAGCTTGTGCATTTGCTTCATCCAGACTAGTAGGATTCAATAACAACAATGTATGATGAATGTAATTGGGAATTGCACCAATGTATTTCATCAAAGTTTATGAAGTATCCAAAGAAACATTCAATTCAAGAGCCTTCTTTCTAAATTCTTCTATGAAACCTTGAACATTTTGACCTTGACTTAGTCTCAAATTTTTCCATTCCATCATAGGATTTTATGTAAAATTGTTTTCTCAATGCGGAAGTAAATTCATACAATGAGGAGAAAAGTTTACCATTGTTCTTGCTACCATTTTTTACGTTTTATCTCCCACAATATGAGAGTGGTTCCAGATAATTGAAGAGATTCCAATTGAACCTTCACCTCTTCTTCTTCAATTTTCTACACATGGCAATAAACCTCGATATGTCTTATTAAATTCATAAGCTTCAACAATGGTTGTTTAGATGTTAAAGAAATGTAACTATGGAAGATATTTTGTTTTGTATTATTATTTTTATTTCCCCTTCGAGAGATGTTGTTCCTCCAATTAGGGATGTCATTGATGTAATTGGTCATGTGAAGTATTAAGGTAAAACCTTTGTTGTATGTCGGGTCAGTTGTACCCATAGAATTATTATTAAAATGTAATTTTGAGTCTCCCAAGGTAAATTGAACCTAATTGGGAGGATTGGTTGGCCTAGTTGGGTTACTAGGACTCTCCACTTATCAGTATAAATATGGTAGGAACCTCCTCATTTGGACACAAGTAGAATACTCAAAACTCATCAGTTGCGCTAGAGAGAGAAGGAACAGTCCATCTAGGAGAGAGGATACAGTCCAGTATTATTATTGGGGTCTTATAGATATTATAAGTCTTATTCTTTAGGTCTTACACTGTACTTGGTTGAAGTCTATATTGAGGAATTTTTGTTGAGTTTTCTTCCCCGTGAGGGTTTCCCAGGATAACTCTCTGTGTTCTTTTGTGTGGTTGTGCTTGTCTTTCTTTCAGTGATCCTTTTGTATATGGATATGATGTTATAATGCTAAATGTTCTTAGATATTTTATAAACATTGAAATCTTAAAATGGTATCAAATCCACCCCAAAAAAATTCTTTGTACAGCCGAAATACTGTTACAATGGTAGCTACTGAAGATTAGGGTTTCATGCTTGAAAACCCTATAAGAAACAAACTAGTCATGTTGGGACTTTCACTATAACTCAATTTTAGAGAAGGATCAGGAGATGAAATTTTTACAAGATGAGTATGAAATATTTATGTATCTTGTGTAAAAATTTCATCCACAGATTCGCTATACTTTAGGATATATCATTCCTCCAAATCAAGGTTCTAGCCTCCTCCAGAATCCAGCCTCAAACATGACACCTAAGGATAATTTATATATCTCGGGATAGGAAGGTCCAAATCAAATTTCACAAGATGATGCAAATAGGTCATGGAATTTAGTTTCTATGGTCCTATTTTCATACCCCGAAGGTGAAACAGTGACACCTGGAAGTCCATACAAGTTCACTATGATAAATAGTCCTAAACCAAGTCACCTTGGAAAACTTCGCATAAGTCCCACTTGATGACTCCAATTATTCTCTAACCTATGGGATTGGAAAAAAGATATATCAATATATCTCAAGATGAATTTCAGACCCATAGGAGTAGGAATTTCAGAGATACAACAGAATCAATATCAGATAATTCTACAAGAGAAAATGGAGAAAACTAGGGCCTCATGTTCTGGGTTCTTCCCTCCATCGATCAGTTGAAAAATGAGGAATATAAAAATCACCCTAGGATAGTGCATATTTGTATAGAATAATTTTCTCATTCTGTGGATTTTCAATTTTTGACCTAACACTATTATCGGAGAAAACAAGGGCATCAAATATTTTGCAGTTATGTCCACAATTTTTGGAAAATGAGTATGCTGCTTAGCTCACCTTGAAGAGGCACATATTCGTATCCAATCAGATATGAAAGATACCTAAGTTAAAAAAATTAGGGTTTCTCTATCGAAACCTTGGTCCATCAGAAGCAGTCTTCCATAAAATCTTTCAAGCAGGCATCAAGTTGAAACAATCTCATTGGTAAGTTCTATCCTCTCTATTTCCATTTGGGATTCTCATTTTATCATGATGACAAAAAGTACCAATATTGAGAAAAATATTGAAGGAAACAAGAACCTATTAGCATGGAAGTACAAGGTGCTTCTCATACCTGAAGAAGCATAACCCAGAGAACTATGACAAAGAAGAAACTGCAAATACAGAGGGAGATGAAGAGAAACCACAAGAAGGACTTAGTCAAATCCAAGTGGATTATTTATGTCTCACATGTGTCATCCTTAAAGACTCCCAAGGATATGTTCGATGCAATGACCATATTGTATGAAGGAAATAATATCAACAAGAAAATCACCATGAAAACTTAACTCAAGTATGTGAGGATGTAAATGTCAGAAAGCATTCAATCTTACTTACCAAAGATCTCTCAGATCTAGAAGTAGCTAGAAGTCATTGAAGACAATTTTAAAGAAAAAAAAGTGAAGATTAAAATCTTGAATGGCCTCCCAAGATCATGGGATTAATTCATTCAAGGAATATGTGCAAGAAGGAAGCTGATATATTTCAGTTGACTATGGGAAGAGTGAACACAAGAAGAAGCTCAACTCATAACAAGAGAGGACAATATGTGAGCAACTGAAGATCAAGCTCTCACAGTTCACTCCAAAATAAATCATAGAAGGAGTACCATCATCACAATAAAATACAAAAGGAATTCAGAAGATACCCTTCTAAGCAATTGATGCTACACTTTTAATGAGAAGGGACACAACTCCAAATATTGTCCCAAAAATAGAGGCTCCTTCAACAAGAAGTCAAACAAGAAAAGACATCATACTCACACCGCTAAAGATGATGAACCAACTAATAAAATATTCATAGAATAAAAATGAATATTCCTCAAGTGATGTGGAATATGAATTCAAATCGTGAAGACACATATCATACTCCTATCCATTTCATTATTTGGATAAGAAGGAATGCAGTTAGTGACACTCAAAACTAGTCCAGGTTCCCAAAATCAGATGATGAAGTATAAGGCTCCAGTTATTCCTTGCAAGGACATAAGGATAAAGAAGGAGTCTACCAAACAAAAAAATATAATTATTTGAATTGTCATTTCCTATATATCTATTTTCTTAAATAACATTCTTAAGTTGTCTACATATATATGTTCAAGTAAATGTATTATGCATGGTAGAATGTTTACAATAATGAACAATATACTACTAATATGCATGTGATGGGTAAGTGGCCTATGGTTCTATACAACATTCCTTTAATATTATCTAGAATGAAACATCTTTGCTCACATATTGGGATTAGTGCACAATCTTAATAATTTTATGGTAGAGATGGAAGGCATTTAGAAATTTTTCATGTGTATACGAGATATTGATGAATGTTGTATTAGCTAAAATAGTTGCATGATTATATATTTATGCATAAGAATTTTTCATTATGAATATGTCCTATGAAATGTTTCTAACCATGCAACTAATGTATTTGACTTGTAGGAAATATCATGTACAAACACCTACAATAAAATAAGGATGAGACTTATTCCAAAGAAAAAGTGACGACAGTTCAGTTAGAAAATTCACTCCAATAAACATACATGAAGATGAACCTGAAGCTCTTAGGGTCAGAGACACCATGGAAGGAGAAAGAGCTTCAAAAGAACATAAAAATCATGATATGGCCTAAAGAGAGCAGTATATCCACCTCTAGAGATGAATACCATCATGGGCACGAGAGATAATTCAAGATGAATAAAATTATGACAGTACTTCTGGAGAAAGTAAGAGGCCTTGGATACACTCTAGTTATGTGGCACTATTGAGTGACATCATTGATGCAGATCCTTCCAAATATGAAGAAGTATCCAAGGAAAAATGGAAGAAGACTATGATTAAAGAATACCAGTTGATCATGGTGAATGATGTATAGGATGTGGTTCTGAAACCTGAAGGGAAATCTATAGTGTATTCCGTGCATATGTACAAGATCAAGTATGCAGCAGATGGAAACATCAAGGGATATAAAGAAAGATTCATGGTTTATCTTAGAAAGAGGGAGTTGACTATGGAATTACATACTCCATTGACCAAGACACACTTCTCCAATGAACTAGAAGTGTATATCAAGAAAAGAACTGTTAGGATTATTAATCCTCCCTTGTCCAATTTGGTCATATGTTTAAATTGGGAGTCCATCCAGTCTATTTTTAGTCACTAGCACCATTGGGTCCACTTGGCCTAATTGGGGCACATGTTCCAGTTACTAAAGTGTGGGGAACACCAATTGAGTCCTATTGCCACTGATTGCACTTGAATGCATTAGTTTGGGAGCCTCCTAGATTAATTCCTACAATTTAGGAGCCACTAGGAGTGTCGGCACCAACCTTCAGTAGTTGAGTTCAGTTAGTGACTAGTCAAGCTGAGTTAGGAGTCAGTTACATTCAGTTCTATTCCTCTACATTCAGTTAGTGCTAGGTTTGCATGGGTGCATGTAGGAGAGGTGCATTTCTCACCTACCACAGTCAGTTAGCCTCATTCAACACTTTAGTAGACACTTGAGTTGTGTTTTAGAACTCTGTTGAACTCCAGTAATGGTTTAGACAAGGTCAGTTAACTATTGAGTCCTCTGACGGTGATTTAGACAAGGTCTTAGTTACCTATAGTGAAGTTGAGTCTAATCAATTTGAATTTCCTCATGTGGATTCGAATTGCATGTGGCTATTTCAGCATTGTACTTCATTGTAATTACTATCTAATTACTCTTTGATTAATGAAAAGCATTCACAACTGCAAGCCATTTTTGCATTGTTTCATTCTTCAATAACTGAGTAAATTGTGTGATCTATCCTATGAGTTGGGTGTTTGTCCACAGATCTATGTGCTCAATTTAATATGGTATCATAGCCTTGGTGAAAAAGGAACTTATCCTCCTTAGATCTCCTACTAGATCATTTTTGAGCAAAATTTCTCCTTCCAGCTCTGCACCAGAAGCAGAAGGCTTACCACTTAATACCCCAAGTTAAGGAATTGTTCATCAAGCTTGCTTGATCAACTATGTTGGGTGTGATGAAAACCTAAAATGTGCAGGTTGTCGAACTTATGGTGCCCCTTTTTTTTTTTTTGCAGGTACAACTTCGAATGGCTTCATTAATTATGGATTCATCAGTTCCTCTTCTCACCCTATTTACAAACTATTCAGAATGGAAGATGAAGATGATTGCATCTCTGAAGAGACAAGATCTCTATGAGGTGTCTGTTGGACTTGGTGAAGAGTCCTTTGAGAGAAAGGATGACTGGATAGATGAATGTGATGCAGCTTATGGAACAATGTATATGGCCATTTCTCCTAGCATGCTCTACCTCAAAAGATCTGTTAGAAACACAAAGGATCTATGGAAAATATTGGACAAAACCTTTGGAATGATTGATGAAGATCATAATAGCACTTTGGAGATCACATCCAGCACCATAAGCATCCTTGATACAAAAATATCAGCCTCCACTCTCTCTGATGAAGTTGTTCAAGATGAAGAAGAAACAGAAGCTTCTACATAGTCATTTCAAATTGAAGACAGTCCCCTTGCAGTGACTCCTTCTCCTAATGATCAGGAAGTTTATGAGATATCTGATATCTCATCTCCTCATATGGATGAAATAGAAGAAGACATTCAAATCTCTTATATTGAAGAAAAATACTGCTGCACTTCCATGCAAACATTCACCGGTGGTTTTCCTTTGAATTCTGTGCAAAATTTGCCAGTAATTGCTTCTGAAAGTGAAGAGAAACTTGATTTTTCTCCCTCTAATGTTTCTGCTGGTGTGAAAATATGTAATAACTTGGATATTTTGGAAGAAATATCATATTTCCAGAGTGATCCATTCACTCCCCATGATCTAGATCTTCCAGCAAATTCCTACAAGATTGCATGCACCAAAATTCAGAATTTTGAAGAACAAGAAAGCTGTGCATCCATCGTCTCAGTTGACCATTTCTTTGAATCTGATATTAACCTTATTGGCTCTGATATGATATTATTTAGATATGATCTGATATTTCTTGGTTTAATATTTCAAATTCATAATCTTTCAGTACTGCTTGTAGTTGTTCTCATTAACGGTGTGAAGAAACAAGTACCGCAAGTCTCCTACAAAACTGTTAGGGATTTGATTTCATTTCATAGTTTTGGATCTGTTGTGAACCTATTTAGATCTGATTTACTTTCTGATATGATATTATTTGGTTCATATTTTAAAATCCAAGAGCTTTCAGTCATGCTTGTAGCTGCTCTCACCAATTCCGGTGTGAAAAATCAAGTACCGCAATTCTTCCTCAAAATTGCTGCTGGGGATTTGGTGTTAGTTTCCTCTTATGAGGTTGCTGATATTTTATTTTGTGATTCATTAGCTATTTAAGAAGCTATATCAGACTATGGATCTCAAGAATTCACTCTCAACAGTCCCAGGGCTTCTCTATCTTTGGTCACATGCTCAACTCCTCACAGAACTAGTAAAGAGGAAGATTTTATGCATCCGCCCGGACACTTGCTCCTAACACTTGGGGCTGTTTTTACCACTCATGATTTTCTGCTCATGGCTGCAAAATATAATTTTATTGAGTGTTTCTCACATATTTTGAACCCTCAAGAACCTTGTCTCACTTATCAGTTGACTTCAGTTGCTCTACATGGGTCCAATATTCATCTGGCAACTATCTATATTTTTTATTTAGTTGAGCGTATCATTCTTCTTCCAAAGAGGAAGATTCCTTGAGACATAATGATGGAGAGATTCAAATTCCAGGCCCTAGGATACATAGAAGAACCAGATTGATCCTGATTCTACCTGCTTAATTAGAGGGGAGGCATTTTTCCCATGTGGTTTTTTCCCCAGTTCCTTGTATTGAGCAGTTACTTTACTTTACCTGATGTAATGGGTGACCTATGGTATTAGTTACCAGGGCCCACATATTTTCCAAGTTGTAATGTCCCTGAACCTCCGACCGGTGAAGAGGACGCTACCATGGCATTAACCATCCGGGCTACCAGCCCCATGAACATGTGAATTCAAGAAAATGCTGAAACAAAATGCATTGAAGCAGAACATACACAGATGCAATTATTTATCATACACAACAGAAGAAACATACATTAATACAAGCATTCATTCAACATGTTCATCATAATTATTAACAGTAAATAGGGTTGCATAAGTAAAATAGACAAGGTTACTTATCTTATAAGAACTCGTTCCGCAACTAGCTACGTCACTGCAATGTTCCACCCAACCATAGGCCAGCGTGCTCCTTAATCTCTCAGCAACACTGCCACCCCCAAGCTAGGCATGAATCTCCAAGGAATAAGGAACAAGCAGGCTTACACATAGTCGAGGATACACAAAACACAGCCAAGCCAACACAGTTGGGTTTATCAGGCCATCAACAAGATAGCCAAGCCAACATGGTTAGGTTTATCAGGCCATCAAGGAGCTGGGAAAGGCTAAATGCTAAGCTGGTGAGCCCATTATAGAGCTAGGAACACCTACACCAGAACTAGCCTGACTTATAAGACACCCACACACACCCAACACAAGGAATCAGTCCCTTCTCTATTACACAATCCCTCAGGCCCTGCCTTCCCTTCCAGTGCTATTTAGGGGTTGTGGAGAAGAAATCCAACCCTCTAGCTCTGACTGTGTGGTTTCCAAACACACCAAGTTTATCAAGAAACCCAAGCCCCCATCCCTGCTCCCAACACAGTTCGAAGACCAACCATTGCACGCATGCATTAAATCAGCAATTATAGCTTAACAGGGGAAAATGAATCCTGAGTCGTTCTTGACCCTATTGTGGCCAAAATGACTCCAAACAATCTGCAGCAACCCTAAATTGTAATAGCACACACAACCAACAAACATGGGGAACAACAGCTTGTTCTGCACAATCAAAGCCACTGGGGAAAACTTACGCAACCCACATTGGGGAAGAAAATATAGTCTCCCAACCTGTGCGTGAGGGAAACTTGCACCAAAACCCAAAATACAGAGGGAAAACACACCATATTCCACTCTGTGGAAGAACGTGAATGATGACCGATAAGCGGCTCCCCTCCTGGCTGCGTGAGATCAAACAGAATAGATGCATGTGCACGAAAATGAACAAACTCCCATCCCCAAAATGTAAAAAAGACCCCAACAAAACACAACGTAAGGGAGACCACAGGAAACCCACAATCAATCTATGAGGAAAGTATACACCCACACCATCCACAAAATCCGTAGAGGAAAATTGCGTGAGTAAAACCAAGAATGAGAGGCATAGTCATTCCTCTGCCCATCGTGAGGTTCAATCCGCTAGTGGGGTGTGCATGTGGGCAAGGACTGATAGTCCTGCCACACTCCACTTCTAGCCATAACTGCCCCAACTAACAGCAGAGCTTTTATAGGTGGTGGTTGGATAAAACAAGAAAAGATGGGAAAATCAAAACAGGGTGGTGACACATCTATTTTCTCTCATGGCTCAAGGTGTGACATCCCCCACCCTTATCCTTGTGAAAATCATGCCCCTTCTCAATTTAGTTTCCGTGAACGTAGCTAGTTGGGTTATTAAATTAAAGATGCATATTTACATGATGACAAAGCTCAATATGTATGCCACATGCCCTGATATATCATCGGTGACAATTTAAATCCGAAACATAGCATAACCAATCGATGGTGGGGCCTTGGCCTTTAGCTCCGCACCATGATCATTTACAATATATACATCATATGCATCCCCTGAAGTTTAGCTTTGTACCCAAATCTGCAAACAACCCCTTCCAAAAATTGGAAGTAAACTTGACATCATGGTCAAAGACTATTGCCTTAGGCAATCCATGCAATCTGAAAATCTCCTTCATGAAGATCTTTGCAATATCATCAGTCTTATGTGTATACTTAACTAGTATAAAATGTGCTGCTTTAGTCAACTTGTCTACCACAACCATGATGGAATCATGTTTTCTCCAAGTCATCAGCAACCCTGTAATAAAATCCATGGAAATAACTTCCCATTTCCATTCTGGAACTGGAAAAGGCTGCAACAAACCTGCTGGATGTTGATGCTCAACCTTTACCTGTTGACATTTCATACACCTTGAAATGTATTCAACCATGTCCTTTTCCATTCCTGGCCAAAAGTACTGCTTTCTAGCTGTAGCAATTGTCTTCTGATATCCTGGGTGACCAAAATACGGAGCTTGATGGATTTCATCCATAACAGCTCTCCTCAAACCTGCTACATTCGGAATATAAATTCTACCTTTATAAGTGAGAAGTCCATCTTCTTCCAATTTATATCCCTCATACCTCTTCTCAAGACATTGTTGTTCCAATTTGTCTTTTACCTGCTCATACAATTCAGCTCCAGTAGCATGACTAACAATCTACTGCCTCAAATCTGATTGGAAAATACTAAGAGATGCCACATGCATTTCCTGCACCTTCCTGCTGAGTGCATCAGCTACCTTATTTTCCTTTCCCTTTATGTGCTTGATTTCAAAATCAAACTCACATAGAAATTCCAGCCATCTTGCTTGCCTAGCATTCAGAGTAGGCTGATCAAACAAATACTTCAGTCCACAGTGATCTGTTCTGAGCTCAAATCTCCTACCCATCAAGTAATGCCTCCACATCTTGAGGGCATGCACTATGGCTGCAAGCTCTAGATCATGAATGGCATAGTTCTTCTCATGCTCCTTCAGCTTTCTTGACTCATAACATATCACGTGGTTGTCTTGCATAAGGACTCCTCTAAGCCCTTGTCTGCATGCATCGGTACACACCACAAAATCTTTCTCTGGATCTGCAACCTTCAATACGGGTGCACTGGTGAGAAGATTCTTCAACCTCTAGAAACTTTCTTCACACCTCAATGTCCATTTGAACTTCATCCCCTTCTTTTGCAAAGAAGTGATGGCATGTGCAACTTTGGAGAATCCTTCAATGAACCTCCAGTAGTATCCTGCAAGTCCCATAAAATATCTTACATCTGTCACATTTCTTGGAGTAGGCCAATTCATAATGGATTCAATCTTTTCAGGGTCCACAGATATACCCTCTTTGGAGATAATGTGACCCAAGTACTTAATTCTATCTCTATAGAAGTCACACTTGCTTAGTTTTGCATGCAACTGGTGCTCCCTAAGCAATTGCAATGTCAAACTCAAATGTTCTTTATGCTCCTTCTCATTCTTAGAATAAACAAGAATGTCATCAAGGAAAACAAGAACAAACTTGTCCAAATATTTGTTGAAGACACTATTCATAAGGCACATAAATGTAGCTAGTGCATTTATGAGACCAAATGGTACCACTACAAACTCATAATGTCCATACCTTGTTCTAAAGGTTGTCTTATGAATGTCTTCATCCTTGATTCTCACCTGATGGTAACTAGACCTCAAGTCAATATTGGAAAATACCTTTTCTCCTCTCATTTGATCAAAGAGGTCATCAATCCTAGGCAAAGGATATGTATTCTTCATAGTAACCTTGTTCAACTGTCTGTAATCGATACACAACCTGAGCGTACCATCTTTCTTCTTTACAAACAGAACCGGTGCTCCCCAAGGAGACACACTCGGGCAGATATACTTCTTTTCCAACAACTCTTGCAGTTGCATCTTCAACTCTAGCATCTCCGGTGTACTCATCCTGTAGGGTGCCTTGGACACTGGTGCTACTCCTGTCACAAGTTCAATTGTGAAAACAATGTCCCTCTTTGGAGGAAGCCCTGGAATCTCATCAGGAAACACATCCCTGAATTCCTGTAACACCTGATAGTCCTCCAACCTTGGATTTTCATCTCCTGATGTCTCCAAAATATGAGCTGCATACAATTGGAAACCCTTCCTATAGAACTTCTTCAACTGCATTGCTAAAACCTGTCATACTGAAATCACCTTTGGAATACCTTTCACAACCACTAGGTTCCCTTATTCATTCATGCATTCAAAAGTATTATTGTAACAGTCAAGCTTCACCCTATGAGCTTCTAACCAATCCATTCCAATGAGAACACCATAGGAACCAAGTGGTAGAACATTCAGATCTACACAAGTGACCAGTCCATTCATGACCAATGGGCATTTCTCTACCACTTCATTGACCTTTCTCTTAGTTCCAGTGGCTAGATTAACTAACCAAGACTTCTTATGCTTTACTTTCGTAAAAGCACAAATCTCCACTACTCTAGGAATAATGTAACTGTGCATAGAACCAGGGTCACACAAAATAGAAATAGATTGCTAAACAATCTTACCTGCTACTTCAACCACAGTTGACTGGTGATCTGCTTGGCGGTCCTCCAGTGCTGCATAAATCCTAGGGACTGCCCTTGCTACTTGACCCACTGTTTCTGCTTCTTGAATGTTATAAGCCGATCTTGCACTCTCATTCTCGAGTGGACAATTCCTGCACATGTGGGGTCCTCCACATTTTCAACATTGAAGTGGCCCTCTATTTTGTTGTGGATCCTTAGGATTTTCTCCTGTCCTTCCAACTGGTTTACTCGCAGCTTGAGATGGCTACTTCTGCTGATTCTTGAAGTTAGAAGGTTTGAAACCTTTCTTTCTTTGGTCAAACTTCTCATTCTTCTTGTCCTTCCGGGCCTTATGGTAATCCGTCTTACCTTTGCTTTGCTCATAACAATACTTAGCCTTCCTGATTGCTTCTTCAAGAGTTCTAGGTTTGTAAAAATCAATTCTATCTTTGTAAGACTGAGGCAATCCACTCAGAAAATGTTGGACCTATACTTTTTCATCTCTGATGTACCAGACATACCTCAACAACTCCAAAAACTTATTTGCATAATATTCCATGGTCTGCTGTCCCAATCTCAACTCATGGAACTCCTTAATCTTGTTATCATAATACTTGTCAAAGAGGTATTTCTACTTGAAATACTTCTTGAACTGTTTCCACTTAAGTCTCCTTTCACTGATCCTCTTTACTTGCTTCAAGTGTTCCCACCAAATGGATGCCCTTCCATTTAGATTGAATATGGCAACTCTTGCCTTCATGTTTCTTGAATAATCATGCACTTGAAAGTACTTCTTTATCCAAAGAAGCCAAGCTTCAGCCTCTTGTCTAGTCTTTACCTCACCATCAAATGTAGGAGGTTTATCTTTCTTAAATTCATCCCAAGAGCGATCGCTATGGTGTCTTTTTCTTTTTCTTTTATGAGAAGAAGAACTAGAATCCCCGCTAGATTCTTCAGAGTCAGATGACCCACTAGAATTCCTTCTCCTTCTCCTAGTGTTGCTCTTGCTACCTTCTAGTATTGATGTACCTCGTCTAGAGTCTATCTTTCTCTATAAGTCTGTCAAACTCTGCAACATAGCAGCATTCAACTAATGTTGCTCTTCTTGGGATTTAATAAAGTTTCTCATGGTGGCTACAACATCTGACAATCTCTCTTGGAATCTCCTTCCATTAGACTCTATGTCATCATTTTTGTTATGGACATTTTCTCCTATGGCATCTCGAGCACGCTCGTAAGAATCCCGAGCATCATATCCATCATGGGTTCGCATAACTGAACCACCACTTACTTACCAAACTGCACTACCTGGAATACTACTCTTGAAGGTGACTATGATTCTGCAAATGTGTTAGTAACACAACTGTTAGATGCATAACATTGATATAATTCAAAATTACTTACCTTCTCCTGGTAAATCGTAAGATAACAAATTTTCCCAAACACAATATTTTCTTCATCAAGAACGTATGTCCAAGGGGGATGACAGGGGTCAAGGGGGCTTGCCCCAACGATGGGGGTCTGGCGCATAAGATCGTTGCCACTTTCTCCTTTTTAGCCCTGAAAATCTACAGAAAAACTGTTGAAAATCCCTCTGAAAGACAGTCGAAATCTACTAGGAAATCCCATGGAAAACTCAAAATTTCCTTGTACAGGATCGAGTCTCATCCCAACTAACATTCCAACATTTCGGTGGGAAAATCGCCAAACATCTGATCTGCATCAACGACGCAGAGGACTGTTCACCTATTTCCTTCCACTGCATTGGAACCGCATCCAACTATCCGAACCTAATCGGTGATGAAACCAGCCTATGCGTTGCATTAGCAGTTAGGTGTCTTGTGCATCAAGTGGTTAGTCATCTACAAAGCTGCAAAGGTGGACGTTCAATCCACTAACCACCGTCGATGGCTGACGACTCTAGGACTTAGAAATTTTTTTGAAATTTTCCCCCTTTAGTATTCCTTTCCGCCGCTTGATCGGCTCAATTCTCTTCTTTTCGTCGATGAAATAGTTCCATCAGCAGCTGCAACGGCGGCCCACCATCGTTTCTCTTCTCCCGTTCGGCAGCCCAATCTGCTGAGGTATAACCTAATCGGTATTGACACTCTCTACTTGTCGGAAGGCTAGTGCTCTAGGCTTCCGAAACAGCGGCACACGAAACACTATCTTCTTTCGATAGTCGACGATTTCGAGCCTTAGAAAAAAAATTTAAACTTTCTTTATGGCGTCGGCGGTCGGAGGCCTTACCCATTGGACGCATAGTTATCTAGCCATCCGCAATGGTGGGGACTCGATCAACTTTTTCAACCAGCGGACGTTGAACTCTTAGAAAAATATTCCCACAATTTTCCTTCCAACTGTCCTCCGTCGGGTGTGCTTCTGCCTAGCTCCCCGCTACATCGGAAGTCCTTCCCATGAAGTGTTCCGATGAACCGACAGTTCAAACACTTAGACAAATTTGTGGAAGTTTTATGTCACTGCATCTTCGTGGTCCATTCAGGCCCATGCTGCAACATGAGCTCTGATACCACACTATAACGTCCCCAACCCTCCGACCAGTGAAGAGGACGCTACCATGGCATTAACCATCCGGGCTACCAGCCCCATGAACATGTGAATTCATGAAAATGCTGAAACATAATGAATTGAAGTAGAACATACACAGATGCAATTATTTATCATACACAGCAGAAGCAACATACATTCATACAAGCATTCATTCAACATGTTCATCATAATTATTAACAGTAAATAGTGTTGCAGAAGTAAAATAGACAAGGTTACTTATCTTATAATTATTAACAGTAAATAATGTTGCAGATGCATATTTACATGATGACAAAACTCAATATGTATGCTGCATGCCCCAATATATCATCGGTGACAATTTAAATCTGAAACATAGCATAACCAATCGATGGTGGGGCCTTGGCCTTTAGCTCCGCACCATGATCATTTACAATATATACATCTAATGCAATGGGGTCAGAACCGGGGTGTTACACAAGTTAGCATTTAGGGGGTGGTTAGGATTATTAATCCTCCCTTGTCCAATTTGGTCATATGTTCAAATCAGGAGTCATGTCTAAATTGGGATTNGTCCACTTGGCCTAATTGGGGCACATGTTCCAGTTACTAAAGTGTGGGGAACACTAATTGAGGCCTACTACCACTGATTGCACTTGCATGCATCAGTTTGGGAGCCTCCTAGATCAATTCCTACAATTTAGGAGCCACTGGGAGTGCCAACACCAACCTTCAGTAGTTGAGTTCAATTAGTGACTAAGCAAGCTGAGTTAGGAGTCAGTTACATTCAGTTAGTGCTAGGTTTGCATGTTTGCATGCAGGAGAGGCGCATTTCTCACCTACCACAGTTAGTTATCCTCAGTCAACACTGAAGTAGACACTTGAGTTGTGTTTTAGAACTCTGTTGAACTCCGGTATTGGTTTAGACAAGGTCATTTAACTATAGAGTCCTCCGACAATCATTTAGACAAGGTCTTAGTTACCTACAATCAAGTAGAGTCTAATCAATTTGAATTTCCTCATGTGGATTCGAATTGCATGTTGCTATTTAAGCCATTGTACTTCATTGTAATTACTATCTAATTACTCTTTGATTAATGAAAAGCATTCACATCTGCAAACCATTTTCGCATTGTTCCATTCTTCAATAACTGAGTAAATTGTGTGATATATCGTGTGAGTTGTGTGTTTGTCCATAGATCTATGCGCTCGATTTAATAAGAACCACATGTGCATAAAAGGATTTGTATGAGATCAAAAGGCACCCATGGATAAGTACATACAGTTACATGAGGATCTTGAAGATCACCTAGACTAATGAAGATATTAACCTTTGATACAAGGTTGAAGATGGAATCCTATCGAGGATGACAAGCTCACAGATGGGTGTAAGGGGAACTTTTCAACAAAGAGGATCTTGGTATGCAGTGACCTGAGATGGATACATAGAAGATAAGTAGTAGAGGATGCTACATGTCACTCCAATACATAAATTTTCGATACATAGAGTACGAAATGTAGAGGGAGGATGATGCTCTGATTCAGAGGGACTGATTGTAAAAGATATCTGAGATCGACATGGTATAACAGGATGGAAAACTTCCTGATGGAATAAGGCTTTACCAAGAGTCAAGCAGGTTCCAACCTTTAATTTAAGGTTGAATGTGGAATACTGGGATATGTCGATGACTTGACATGAGAGCATGAACTCATTGTAGATGCAAAGAGAAAGTGCAAGAAAGAGCACCTCGGGATGATGTTTTAGTTTGGGATTAGGTATGATCTCATGGATTAGAAGAAATCAAACCAGTTTTTTCCTTAGTACAGTCTAGTCTATGGTGTAGAGAGGAGCCATGAAGTTCCAGTATGTTCCTACAGAGGAAAAAGTTGTTGATGTGTTTACCAATCCCCTATCTCGTGTAAAGCTTGAACACTTTCGAGACAAGCTTTGTGTAGCGCTAAAGGACCCCCCTGGAAAGAGGGAGTGATGATAAAATAGTAATGGTATGCCAGGGGAAAGAGTAAAATGGTGAACAGTGAAATAAAAATTGAACATCCACAGTCAAGATACAATTAAATATTTTAATAAGTAGATAAACAATCATCAAACTAAGGCATAAACATAAGAACAATCTTACAGGTTATCTCATTCTAACTTCACTACCCACAGGAAGCAAGAGAATAGGAATAGTATATGAAATAAGAAACAAATAGATGTAGGAATAATCAATTTATAAATATGAAACAATCTTACTCTATATCCATGCATGAAAGAACATGAAAAAATTCAAGACACTCATCGACATTCATGTGCAAAATCTAATCCAAAGGCTTCTCCTCATTCATAGTTCAACAATAATACATTCGAAAAGTTCTAGAACAAAAAAACCCCTCTCATAAAATGAGATTGAAATATATAGGCCAAGGCTAAGTGATTGCTGGCCTTTGATATTCTCTTGATACTTTTGGAATTATTTGAATAAATTTATTACAAAATTAATTTAACTCACCCTTGGGAGGACTTTGGAATTCAACTAATTAGTCCTTTATGGGCCTTTGTCACTTAATCGAATTTTTCCTCATGTGACATTGTGACTTTCTTGTCTTCTTAATATAGATATCTTCTGCAAGGGAGGAAGGTGCGGGAGGGATACTGTTTGATCCCAGAGGAAATATAGTTGACTCTTATGCTTTGGGATTGGGAATAAAATCCAACAATGAGACAAAGTGGATGGTGCTTTTGCATGGTCTTGAACTCATTGTCAATTTAGGCATAAGAAAAATAATAGTAATAGGAGACTCAAAGAAAGTGATCTAGAAGATGCAGATTTGGTATAAAAAGGGCAACACTCTAAGTAAAATAATTTTCAATAGGATCTCCCACCTCAACACTTCCTCATAAATAAGTTTCTTCCATGTCCAATAGGAAAAAAATGAAATAGCCGACATCCTTTCTAAAAATGGAGCAAGATTGAATTAAGGTCTAGTAGTTTATGCCAATGGAGATTCAAAGGAACAACATGTTCCATGATAAAAAAAATTAACTGGGATCTTATCCATATTAAATGTGCTAAGGGACCAACGACCTATCAAAAAATTCGAATCAACAACCCATTCTTCAAAATGGTTAAAGGGACGCATGGCTCGTTGCATGAAATGTACCATCTGATAACCTGCCAGTGCATTTACGCAGATGTGACGTTTCATTTACTTATGCTCCTCGTAAAGCTCGCTCCTACATGCAAAATGGATGTTCAGGCAGATAACCATCAGAGAAGTGATCTAAAAGGCCTTATTCTACTAGCAAAATTTGAAGGGAGGTTTTGTAAAGAGGCAAAGGGAAAGAAGCTTCTTAGCTTGCTTAAATCCTTTCCTTCATGTTAGATAAGGGCAACATCAGCGCATGAGATGGGGGATAATGCAGCAAGTGGATGGATTGGGATTCCTACCAGTTTGAACAATGGATTTTAAGATTTCATGATTCATTTGAGAATGGTTTATGAAGTAGTTTCCAGCGGGATTAGGCAAAAGCAAGAGATAGCCACATATGTAGGGTATGTGTTAATCTACTTATCATGTTGGGATTCACATATTGACGACTTGGACAGGGATATCAAGGAACTCATGGTTAAGGTAGACAGGATATTTGAGGATGTGATGAAATTGGTCAACATGACTCAATGCAGTCATTACCAAGAAACAATGTCCAACGAATATCAGCCAATGGAATAAGTATCAGTCTCTAAACCTGCTTAATGCTTGGAAGGAAAGAAAAAGAAGTAGATATGCTCATATTCCATCCTTTTTGCGGATGCTTTTTATGTTTTGTTAAATTTCCAATTTATAAGGGTACATCCCTCCTCTAGTATGGTGAATTATAGGAATAAAACTAGGAATTTATGTAAATATCTGGTAGTTATAGTTATAGTGTTCTTAGTGCTGATAAACACATAATACAAACTGATATTTTTTCCTATGTAATGAATGGTTGTACATAACCTTTTTCTATAATGAAATTGTTAACAGTTTATGTTAAAAAAAATATAGAGATCTTCTTCATTAGAGTCTTCTGAACTTGATGGCTTGACATTACATGATCGAATATGACATCCACTTGTAAATGGTTATTGTGCTTTATTTCAAATAGTGATCTTGCTAGTTTGCATTCATCTTCATTGTTAGTGCATATGATCAATATTAAATATATAAGAGTTTACATATTGATTATAAAGTGAAATTCCAACAAATCAAGTTAACAATTGGAATCTATCTAAAATGCGAAAAATTATCCATGCGCCACAAAATGTGATAGTTAAACTAGCTTACTAAGTGTTGCATATTATATCTTTATACCCGTTGAGAATTTTAATATAAGATTGATTTACATTGAAAATCATTATTATCAGCATTAGATTTGAATTCATTGACTATCATTATGACCTTAGTGTCCCTTTGAATTTTCCTTCAACCATCTTAATTGTCTCGATGAGGCTTTAAATTCCATTTTGGGGCTTGTAAATTTTACTAATGTTGCTTTCCTTGAGCTCTGAAAATTTGGCCTTTTATCTCCACTATGTTTGTTTTCTATAATTAATTTTTCAAACTCTAGTATAAATTATCCATTTTTTCAATTAAATTTGGAAAATTATAGAAAATTAAGTAGAGGTGTATACAATAAAATTGAGTTTATTAACCCTGATAGAGCTTAAGAGCATATCTTTGGCTTTAAAATTGAATTTCAAGCTTAATCCTATTTTCTAAGAATTACTTAGTGAAATTTTAAATAAATTACTAAAAAATAGGATGTTGCATTTTAAAATTGATTGATCATGTATTTACTAATAAGAGATATTGCTTATGCCTCTATGTGATCCAACAACCTTAATTCTAATTTTGTTATGACCAAAATATCAATTATTTCCAATTGGCTTAATTTAACATAATTATTCAAAATTGACAATTAAAGAACTCAATAAATGAATCCAACAAGTTAAAGGTATTGATAATTGTTCAAAATTACAGTTACCCTTCAAAATATTTCAAAGATCCAAAAATCTACCTTGAGCTGGTCCCAAGACTCTACAAAAAAGGTATGGGCCAAAGATGATGGATAAAACTCTCGACAATAGAAAAAATGCATTTCAGGAAGGTCTTAAAGGGTGTTCTTAAAATAAAATGAAGGGGATGGATATAGGAGCTTAAATATTTAAAATAACAAATAATTAGAGTGTGTATAAATTCTGGAATAATTTTTCCATAACCTCCTTTTCCACTTTTGAATACAAGTAGAGAAAGAAATGACAATTTTCCAGAAGACGAAGATGCCAAAATAAGGAAGGGAAGGAAATGGTAAGGTTGAGCCTATAAATTTAATATTTCCCCTTGAATATCCATTAATTCCTTCAAATAATACCTACAATGGATAGCCTGCAAAAAACCCATGAAGAATGCATTAAGAACTCCAAAAGCCATGCTTGGAATGGACATGAAATGAGGCTTTACCTTCTACTTCCTTCAATGGATTTGGCTCTCTCACTCATACTCTATCAAAAATGGTTAATATTATGTCTCATACACCCATCACTCTCATAAATTTATAAATATAGCTTCATGTGTTAAAAGAGATGAGTTTTTCTCATCCATACCCCATTAGATGGGAGATAAACTCTTCACATTTCATAGTGTGGACCAATGAGTGCCTCTTCCACCTTTTCCACACCCAATAAGAGTTATGATGGAGCATTATTAGCCATCTATGAATGCATATCTACAAAATGGTCATGTCATAAGGGAATATTCCACTTGGAGGGTATTTAGGTTCACTTAGGGATAATTTATATTATCTCATTATCTAGTGGTTAATTGATCCAAAAAAATGAGTCAGTGGGAAAAGGAGCACCCTAGATAGCTATATAAGGGGATTCCAAGTGATTGATAAGTGCAGGGGGATCATTGTTACACTCCCTCTCACTTGATTAGGGAAACCTCTTTCTTATTTCTTCTCATTGGTGTGCCCTCCTCCACTTAAATAAGCTAAGTAGGCTTCCAAGGAGAATTCCTTCACTCAATCTTCCTTTAATATGATTTATTTTGATAAGTGATAATTTCCTTATTTAGATGAGGCTCATGACATTAAAATAGTTTATACCAAGTGAACCCTCAATTTCTTTTTCAAATATAGGCTTCATTTATCCAAATATCATGCCTCCTTAGAGTGTCATGTCAAAACTAGGACTTATGAAACAACCATACATTTGTCTCTTAGTTTTTAATGAAAACATAAAAATATCTATCTATGATGATGAGGGATGGTGATGATATGGGGTTAAGTATGTTATATTTTTATCAATTTAGACAGCATTATCTTAGGATCTTATCTAAGAGAATAACATGCACATCAATCAAACACAAGAGACAATAGACACAAAGATTTTTCTCAGGGAAACCATAAAGGAGAAAACCCCACAACTTCCTCAGAGATAGAATAGGCACCAATAGCAACAGTAAAACCCAAAGACAGTAAGATGATATCCGACATTTGTTCTCTCTCTTATCCTAGCTCCTTCTCTCTCACTCATGCGCTACAACTGAGTGTGAGTGACTATGTGATAAATAGAGAGTCTCACTCTCTATTTATACTAATTCTCGGCTTGAAAATAACTTACCAGGGAAAACTTCTCTAGGAGAGTCTAATAACCCTAGTGCCCCGAAACTACGGTGACTTTAACCCTTGAACAATAAGGAGGGTTACCCTCTATGACTTTACATGACTTGTTTACATTATTGATTCTCCCGATAGGAACATTGGGGTATGGCATGACTCAATTACATTACAAATACTTCCCAATAGGAACATCAGGGTACAATACATAAAATATATAAGTGAATACATTCTGAAGTTACAAATACATCAACACTCCCTCTTAACTAGGAAGGTATTCTCTTGACACAATTCATCAGTAAAAGTCTTCTTCTCTGGATCAGATCTGGATCATCACTGGATCATCATCAAAGCTGCTTGCGCTATCTCGATCAACTAGTGCTATCTCTCAATTCTAATCGTCATAGGAATTTCTACAGAGCCAACCCTTTTTCATGCTGGTTGTAGTCCTAGCCTCCAGGTAGGTCTTCTTTAGTGCTTATATATGACCCTAGTTAGAAAGGCCCTCCAAAGACTTACATCTAACCATGAGAGGAACACATCCACCACCATGTCAGAAAGGCACGCCCAACACTCACATCTAACCCAGTCAGAAAGGCCCAGCAATCACATCTGACCATGGGAGGCCTAGCCTTCCACCATGTCAGAAAGGCTCATCCAGCACTTACATCTGACCCAGTCAAAAATTCCCAGCACTCACATCTGACCATGGGAGGCCCATCCTACCACCATGTTAGAATGGATCAGTAGTTATATCTGACCATGGGAGGCCCATCCTGCCACCATGTCGGAAAGGCTCAACACTTATATCTGACCATGGGAGGCCCAGCCTGCCACCATGTCGAAAAGGATCAGTACTTATATCTAACCCAGTCAAAAATGCTCTACACTTACATCTGACCTAGTCAGAATGGCTCTGCACATACATCTGACCATGGGAGGCCCAGTTTGCCACCATGTTAGAATGGCCCTACACTTACATCTGACCATGGGAGGCCCAGCCTGTCGCCATGTCAGAATGGACCTATACTTACATATGACCATGGAAGGAACCAATCCTACCATGTCATAAAGGCTCTCAAACTCGTCACCTCCTCTTGGAGGGAACCTCGATCTAAAGAACACCAAGCTTCTCCCTGAAGTACTCAAACTTCACTCTGGCCAATGGCTTCATCAACACATCAGCTATATGTTCATCCATCGCAACATATTGGAGCTTCATTGCTTCCCTCTGCACCATATCCCTGATATAGTGGTACTTGATCTCAACATGCTTCGACTTGTCATGGAACACCGGGTTCTCCGACAACTTCACACAACTCTGGTTGTCACAATATATACAAGTAGCATATAATTGGAGATCAAACAAATCAAACAATAGCTTCCTCAGGCATACTTCCTCACAACTAGTTGAACAAGCTACGACATACTCTGCTTCAGTTGTACTTAGTGCCACACAAGACTGTTTCCTACTAAACCAAGAGATCACACCTGATCCCATACTGAAGCAGGCTGCAGCACCCTAAAGTGCTCTTCCTATCAATGGTACTGCCTGCCCAATCTAAATAAACATAACCTTCTAGTTCAATCTTCTAATCTGCCTCATACTTGAGCCCATAATCAACTGTACCCTTTAGGTACCTCAGAATATGCTTTGTAGCAATCAGGTGAACATGTCTCTGATCCGTTAGGAATTGGCTCAATGTGTTCATAGCAAAGCAAATATCTGGTCTCGTATTTGTCAAGTACATCAAGGGCCCAATCATCTGATGATACATTGTAGCGTCAACCATCCCTGATGAAGCATCACTCAATAGCTTCAGGTTCGATGCCATAGGTGTGGCCATGGCCTTGCAGTCCATCATCCTGAACCTCTTCAGGATCTCTACTGCATACTTCCCTTGTCCAAGGGATATTCCATCTATACTCTGACACACCTCCATGCCTAGAATGTAGTGCATCATACGCAAGTCCTTCATCTCGAACTCGGCAGCAAGATTCCTCTTTGTATCAGCAATCAACCCATCCACACCTGTTACAAATATATCATCTATATACAGTAGGAGTATCGTTGGGCTCCCTTCTTCAACCTTGTACTAAAGGTTGGAATCTTCTTTACTCTTAGTAAATCCCAAACTAGATAGGAAGCTGTCAATTCTGTCATATCATGTCTTGGGTGCCTGTTTCAAATTGTATAAGGCTTTCTTCAATTTACACACATGTGTCTCAAAACTGAGTGGCTGCTCCACATACACTTCCTCTTCCACTACACCATTCAAGAAAGCAGTCTTGACATCCATCTAGTGTATCTTCCTTTTCATCACTAAAGCCATAGCAAGTATTGATCTGATGGAAGTGTATCTGGCTATAGGTGAAAAAGTTTCTTCATAATCTATTCCTTCTTTCTAGGAGAAGCCACGAACCACAAATCTTGCTTTGTGTTTCTCTATGCTACCACATGCAGTATGCTTGATCTTGTAGATCCATTTGGAAGTCACAACAGACTTCCCCTCTAGTCTTGGGACAACATACCAGACATCACTCTTCATGATCGACTGGTACTCCTCGATCATAGCATCCTTCCATTCTTTCTTCTCTGCTGCTTCTTCATAGTTGGAAGGTTCTTTATCAATGATGTCACATAACAGTGCTACATAACCGGAGCAGGACCTAGTTCTTTTCCTCTCTCTGTGCATTTCTTCTGGAGCCCCATATCTTTCTACACCGGAAAGCCTCTCGTACCCATGCAGGTTTCCTCTTGTGAGGATTCTTCTCTTGGGGTGGATCTATAGGTTCCTGGGGTTCTTCTATTTCTCAATATTCATCTTGATTTGCATCATTCATAGTTGTATATTGAATTCTTGGTACTTCTATTTTTTCAGAGTCTTCAACTGGTCTCTTTCTGGATTTTTTGTAAGCTGAATCTTCGTCAAATGTTATGTCTCTACTTATGTCGATCTTGTTGAATATTGGGAAGTAAATTTTGTAAGTTTTCTAGCTTTCACTATATCCCACAAATATACCCTTTTTTTCTAGAAGGATCTAACTTTTTCCTCTTTTCTTTTGGAATGTGTATGTACACAATACAACCGAATATTCTGAGATGGCTGACCTCTGGTTTCTTGCCGAAAAATACTTCTTCAGGTTTCTTGTTCTCGAGTACTCTGTGTGGAGTACGGTTTTGTACATACACTGTTGTTCTAGCAACTTATTCCCATAGATGCATGGGAAGATCTTAATCATGAAGCATTGCCCTTGCAACTTCCATGATCGTTCTATTCTTCCTTTCTGCAACCCCATTCTGTTGTGGATTATATGGAGTGATTAACTCCCTCTTAATCCCTGAATCTCTGCATAACTCTTTGAATTCATTTGATGTGAATTCTCCGCCATTGTCTGATCGAAAGGTCTTGATCTTATTTTCTNAACTTGTTGAATACTTCATCTTTGTTCTTCAAGAAGTATATCCATGTCTTCCTAGAAAAATCATCAATGAAAGAAACATAGTATACATACCCACTTAATGAATTGGATGACATCGGACCGCATACATTGGAGTAGATGATTTCCAAGATTCCTTTGCCTTGCTCTCGCTACCTGGAAATGTCTTCTTTGTGTTCTTTCCTTTTGCACATCCTTTACAAACACCTGCATGCTTTGTCTGTATTTTTGGAAGACCTTCAATAGCTTTGCTTGCAAGTGGTAGTGCTCTGTAGTGCACATGTCCAAGCCTTCGATGCCAAAGTTCATTTGGCTCTACTGAGTCATGGACCAAAGCTTGTTTTGTTGTCCCTTTATTTTGTATAATCCTCCCTCTTGCTCTCCAATCACAACTGCATCATATATAGTATTTCCCTTTGGACACATAAGAACTTGGCCATCTACGAATGCAACCCTTATTCCTTTTGCATCCAATGTAGATATGGAGAGGAGATTCTTCTTTAGGCCTGGTACAAACAAGACATCCTTCATCTTCATAGACTTTCCAGAGTCTAGCTTATAGGAGGATTCACCACTACCTTTTATTGGATATTGGTATTCATCCCCAAGTTTCACCTTGTGAGGTGACTCATGTCTAGACATTTTCACAAAGGATTCTTTGAATCCTGTCATATTTTTGGCAGCCCCACTGTCTATAAGCCAATCATTGCTTCCATGTGTGATAGTTCCCGTGAGAGCAGAAATCAAAACATATTCTTCATCACTTGAAGAATCATTACTTTCTTATCGGATTCTCTTTGTGGAATGTTCATCCTCTGCAGCATGAGCATGATGTCTTCTCTTGTTTCCCTTCTTATTCTTGGGACAATCTCTTGCAAAGCGTCCTCTTTCATCACATGTAAACAATCTATATAGATATATCCTTGTTACATTTTCTAGAGTTGAAATGCTTACCTTTGGAATGATGATAATCCCTTATGATTTTCTTGGAGTGTACTGTGAGAGCTTGATCTTCACTTCCCATCTTTTCTTCTTGGGCTACTATTTGAGCTTCTTCTTGTGAGCATTCTTCCCACAGTCTACTAAAGGTGACTATCTTTCTTCTAGCATAAATCCCTTGAATGAAGGAGTCCCATGATATAGGGAGACCATCCAAGGTGGTCATCACAATCTCTGCATTCTCCACGTCTTCATCCACTGCTTCAATTTTTTCTTTGATCTAAGACACCCTTGTGAAATATGACTATATAGTCTCTGCATTCTGTATCTTCACATTCTTCAACTGGTTCCTCAAAGTCATCTTTCGATTTATGTTCTTTCCTTTAAACAGTTTGGTCAAGGCATCAAACATTGCTTTAGGTGTCTTTAGGGAGGACACCTATGGTATGAGGTGATCCTTGATTGAATCAGCAAAAATCCTCTTCGCCATGACCAATTTCTTTTTGTGTAAGGCCTTGGCCACATCTCCCTCTATAACTGGAACCTCTTCATTGATGTAAGAGTCCAACTCATTTTCTTCCAGAACCAGGGAGATATTATACTTCCAAGCTCGGAAGTTATCATCTCCCTCAATATTTTCATCAAGCTTGGTGTGATGAGACATCTTAAATGAGAAAATCAAATAGAAATACAAAATATTTAGATCTTACCAATTTGAGAAGCTGAAAACTAGATCTGGAGCTGATCTTCTGCTATGCTGGTTTTCTAGTTCCAGGGAAAATTAGGGTTTGACTTTCCCGTAGTTCTAGCCATCCAAAAACCTTGATTCTTGTCTCTATAAACTTCGATTTTGAGGAGGAGATAAATCCTATCCTAGGCTCACTCAAAAATTCCTATTCAGTGAAAAGCCATAATTTCTCGATGTAGTGGTAGGTCAAAAACCAAAAATGCTCAGAATCAGATTCTGCTTCGACAGAAAGATGCGCCCTTCAATGGAGGTTCAGCCTAGCCTCCTTTTGCTGATGGATTGTGGAGAGAGACCCAAAAAGTAAGAATCCCTAGCTTCTGCAGCTGCACATTGTCTTCTTCTCAGGTTAGCTCTAATACCATGTTAGATTTTTATCAATTTAGACAGTATTATCTTAGGATATTATCTAAGAGAATAACATGCACAACAATCAAACACAAGAGACAATAGACACAAATATTTTCCTCGGGGAAACCATAAAGGAGAAAACCCCACAACTTCCTCAGAGATAGAATAGGCACCAATAGCAAAAGTAAAACCCAAAGACAGTAAGATGATCTCCGACATTTGTTTTCTCTCTTATCCCAACTCCTTCTCTCTCACTCATGCGCTACAACTAAGTGTGAGTGACTGTGTGATAAATAGAGAGGCTCACTCTCTATTTATACTAATTCCTGACTTGACAATAAATTACTAGGGATGACTTCTCTATGAGATTCTAAAGACCCTAGTGGCCCAAAACTGTAGGGAATTTGACCCTTGAACAATAAGGAGGGTTACCCTCTATGACTTTACATGACTTTTTTACATTATTGATTCTCCCAATAGGAACATCGGGGTATGACATGACTCAATTACATTACAAATACTTCCCGATAGGAACATCGACGTACAATACATAAAATATACAAGTGAATACATTCTAAAGTTACAAATACATCAACAAAGTACACCCCTTCCCAATTGGTGCCCTGGATTAAAAAAAAATATGTTAACATGGTCTAACCTCCATTTATTGTGTGAGGGAAATGGTGTTGCTCAGATTCAACTACAAGTTTTCACAAAGAAACAATTCAACAAAACTTACATATTCCCAGACAACAAATTAAAAGAGAAATAAATTACATTGCACACTTGTAATAACAAACTAAAATTAGATCAATAACTAGAGGGTCCAAAAGAATCTTGTAATGGAATATTTTTAAATTTACATCTAGAGGAAAATGTCTCATGTCTATTGAAGAATATTGAACCTCTGAAGAAAATTTGGGCATTTATTAAGAACAAGGACATGTTTGACAATACAATTCATATTCTCAAATATTAATATTTCCCTATGTATGCATAACTCTTACTGAAATCATACACTACATCTTTTTCAAACTACCATAACAAGTATCTCAAGATCATGTGTCATCCTATCCCTATTATTTATCATGTTCCTTTGTGAAGGTATATTCCTTAGTTATCTTACTGCAAGTATTTCAAGGTCATGCATCAAATATCTATTATTTTATCATCTTCTTTTAATTGGCATGCTTGGATAGCTAATACTTCTTCTAGTTGGATCCAAATGGATCCCTTCTCATCAACTTTTGGTAACTTTTTATACACTTTATAATTTGATCCCACAACCCTTTTGAGGTATGACACATGAAATTTTGTATGAATCTTATAATAATCGAGTACAACCAGATTGTAGGACACCTTTCCAATGCATTGTAGGATCTTGTAGGCCCTATAGAACTTTAGAATTAGCTTATGGTGGAGGTTGTTTTTAATGGATGCTTGTTCATAGGGTTGGAGTCAAAGAAACTCCTAATCCCCATTTGCAAATGAACTCTCTAAGAGAGATGATCCACTATTGTTTCATTCTATTTTGAGCCATAACCAAAATTTTCTTAAGTGTGTATAGAATAGCATCCCTGGTGTGCAGTGCATTGTCCACTTCATGAACCTTAGAAGTGCTTGGTAAATATGAAAACATTTACAATGGATTATGTCCATAAATTGATTCATATAGTGTCATTTGTGTATCTCCTTTGAGAAGTGGCATTACACCACCACTCTACAAGAGGAATCCATTTTTCACATTCATGTAGCGTTTCCAATGCGAAGCATCTAAAATATGCTTCCAAGCACTTAGTGACAAATTTTGTTTTGGAATTGATAAGGTTGTGTTGAGTTTCAACTAGGTACCTTGATTGAATACAATGGAAGTTATAATGACATGTAACTAATAAATTTTATACATGAAGAGTTGTTTCACGAGTGATGGTGTAAAAGGGTGTGATAAGGCACATAAGTAAGCATATTTGGAAAGGTGGTCGACTACTTCCATGGTAATTAATCTGTTTCGATTTGTAGGAATCCATACTATAAAACCCCTAAAGATATTAATTCGTAAATGGGTTGGAATTGGAAGTGGCTGCAAAGATCCTAGTGATTTCATAGTTTCTCCCTGTGTCGTTGACAAGTGTCACATGCCACAACAAAGTTGTAGGTGTTTGTTTTCATGCCTTCCCAAAATAATGAATGCTTAGTTTGTTCATAGTTTGTATGCAAACTTGAGTGACATGATGTTGGGGATGAATGTAACTCCTTTAAGCTTCAATATTTTATGATCAAATTTAGTGCAAGAAAAATTCTCTCCTTATTCCTCAAGGTATCTTGGTTCCATTATACCTAGTTCGATGCTTTGGGTCTTCTTGAATCCTTAAAATGATTTTCTTGATGGCTTCATTCACCATCCATTTTTAAATTGTTTGCTCAATCCACCCTAGAGTCAGTAAGGATAATGCAAAGAGAAATAGATTCCCTGTCGAGCCAACAATATGGACAACTTGTCTTCCATGTCCTCCTAAAATATAGCATTTGGCATGCATCACAGGCCAGGTCTAGGAAACTAAGGTAACTCAATTTCATCCACATCATCATCTTCCTGCATCGGTGGAGGCCCCTCCGCATCATAGGTGCCAACATATGTGAAATATATAGTACAAAACAATAATGAGACAATTTCATTAAACAAATTAATAAAATAATTTAAAGAAATTGTTAGAATAATTTTCATGCAATTCCCATTAGTGGTAAAGCGCACCACCATCGTAAAAAAAATAGAGAGGCATCTAACCTCTTAAGATCACTTCTTCTCAAATTTCCCAAACAAGGCATTCATCACCACATTCTCTCTACCCTTCTTATATATGATCTCATAATCATACCAACTTCTTAGTAACTCGTGTATGTTTCTCCGATGATATTGTTCTAGGAAATATTTTAAATGATGGTGGTTAGACTTGATCTCGAAAAAATTTCCTATTAAATTGGGTGTGAAGTTTCAGTTGCGTGAATGATAACCATCATCTATTATTATGTGTGGATTTTCCCATATTTCAAACACATAATTGCTTATTAGTGAAGGCTAAGGGTGTACTTCTTGCATTAATATTACTCCAAGACCTCTTCCCAAGGAATCACATTTTAAGACAAAAGTCTTGTTGAAATCAAGCATTGCTAATAATGGAGTAGTGCACATAGCATTCTTTAAGGAATAGAAGGTCCACTTACCTTATTTTCTAGATGTTAACTTAGAAAATAAGGAAAATTTCTCACCAAAGTCTATACCCTCAACCTTAAAATATCATTTTTTAACCAACCTTACCCTGCAATTTTCAACATTGTCATTTGAATCAATCTTCCTTTTTAACACCTATCTACATCTAATGGGTTTTTTTCAATTAGGAAATGATACCAAGTCCCATATATATTTATTTCTAAGAGAATCCATCTCTTCATCCATGGGAAATATCTAGGAATTTTATTATTACATCCCCATTGGCACTTTCATAGTTCTAATCTCACTAATGTTGGACATAAAGAGAATATACATCTTAAACCAACTAAAGTCCTTATATTTAGTTCTAAAAAAATATACCCATCTCCTTCTAGAATAATCATCAATGATTGACACATAATACAAATCCCTAGAAATCAAAGGAACTTTAACATGACTAAATACATTAAAATAAATTAAAAAAAACCACCTAGAATATTTGTGAGAGATAGAATAAAATTGAACATGGTTCTATTCATAATATATGAAATGCTCAAAAAAATAAAATTCAGGAGAAAAACCATCCAACAAGATTTCTATTTTGCAAGGCCCGCGAGGTCTTCTCACTTAGATGACCCATTATTTGGTGCCATAACATTGTCTTCTCTATAGGTAGATTGCTTTTTTAATAAAGAGCTCATTTAGGTGCCTAGAGAGCATGACCATTAGAAGTAGATACATGTTCTGACTGTGAATTCATAGATTCTATAGAAGATTCTACAAATATTTTCACTACAAAACATGAATAACTATTGCATTGAATGGTGGATGCATTAAGCTAGAATCGAGTGAAACACATGAACTCCCTCAGCAAGCATCATAACTCCTTGGATAATACCACACCCTTTGTTAGACAAAACAACCTACACACTCACATCATTAATTTATCTTATAAAAGTAGGTTTTGTTCCAAACCCAAAATGTGAAAATCCACCAATCCCCTTTAGTCTACCTTCAGTACATCTAATAAAAAAATTACCACGACCAACTATGCTAATTGGAGAGTCATGATCAAGGTACATCATCCTTCCATGATACATTGAAATACAATACCAACAGTAACCCATATGGAAGAAATCACCATAATATTTCACTCACTCTGGTTGGCACGGGTTGTGAAAGATGCAACAAAGGCATATCCACCATTCTCCTAAGACAATTTTTTAGACTCGTCATCAAAATCATTTATTTCCTTCTTATTCATTTTTTTCTCTTCCTTACAGTCTCTCCTGAAATGATTGACCTCCCCATAGTTTCAACATTTTTCCTTAGACTTTCCTAGAGACTTATGTATATCATGTGACTCGGATATGACCTTCTTTTCTCCTTTAATTTTACATGAATAACCAAGGCCTCATTGACGTATTCAAAAAAAAAATTCCTCACCTCCTCTAAGAGTAACTGCATCACCTCCTTTAAGAGTAAAGCAACCACGACCTCATAAAGAACTAATGTCTTTACAATGCTTCTAATTTCCATTACCATGTTGTCCCAAAAATACAGCAAAGAACACAAAAATGAATTAACGATCTTCCTCATCCATATTCATTCCAACTAAGATAAGTTTAGTTAGAATAATATTAAATGAATTCAGATTCTTAGCTACATAATATTAGGATTTAACAAGCATCATTAAATAATAATATGTGATAAATAAACATTACAAGCAACATTCACATAGACACAAACATTTACCCTGGAAAACCCCATGTGGGGAAAAAAAGGCACCAATGAAGATCTTCATTAACCTGGCCAAAACCGGCCAACCAGGCCAAGCAATCTAGACACTGTTCACCTCCAGGACAATTTACAATGGTTCCTCCTCAAGCCTTATAAAGGATTCATCACATGCAATACCATGGGACAATACCATGGGATACACCAAACCATGTGCCCAAACCATGTCCTAGAACTAAATCACCTTTGACTCATTCTTGATTCAAGGTTAACACTAACCATTCCCCCTTTTAAACTTGAGTTGGAGTAATCACCAACCCCCCTCAAAGTTTTACAAAGGAATCTCACACATACCCCCCTATCACCTAGGTCTGTCTCCTAACTTTACCAGTGAGTTACCATGGGTATGCATGCCTTACCAAGTCTTGTATCCATATGCCCATTTACATGCAAAATGCCCCATTAATTTATTTTCATGTGCATTCATGGTGACTACACCATCACCATTTTTTAATTCATCCTCTTTCTTTTCCATGCTCGCTTATTTCTTTTCCATGCCCGCTTCCTTGCTCGTCCTTCCATGCCTTGCATTCCTACCATGCGTATTTATTTTCCATTGTTGTCATATCCCATGCCCCACATTCCTTTGATAAGTGCACTTATTTTCAAGGCTTTCCATCCCTTGCAACTTTACTGGATGGACCTTTTTATGGGGATCTATTCCACAACTTCTTTCTTCTCAACAACGAAGATAATTCTTTTTCACGCATGGAAAGCCTACCAATTGTTACCTCCATGATGGTTCTCTCCTCAAACCATCACAGCTTTGATCTGGCAGGAAATACAATCCATATTTAGTTGCCTTGTTCTACAACTCGATGGATTGGCTCCTCCAATCCTTGCAGCGATATATCCTTTGGATGGGCGGGTTCTCCTCTTTTCCATGGAAACACCACTCAAAAATAAATAAATAAATAAATCTTTCAACTCTTCATGAGGATCTTCCACATCTCTCTTCATGCAAATTCCTCATGCCAATCACCAGCCCCATTCTTCATAGTTGTCCATACGCATGCATGCTTGCATGCTTTAAACATATCCTGATTTGACTCGGCTTCTAGGTGTGTGCTCTCTTCTTTTCACAGTACTCAATCAGCTACAACAATGTGTGTCTAAGCTCTCATGCAACTTCTCTTTATCTCAACAGATCTATATATTTAACTAATTGATCTACAATTTCTCATCGCAAATCCAAATGTCTAACACATTCATGCTCTACCATGGGCTGGAAACTTCAATCTCACTGCACACACAATCTTTTCCATATCAATGCACATAGCAACACAAACGAGCATAAATAAGCTTTGATACCATTTATTAGGATTTAATAAGCATCATTAAATAATAATATGTGAGAAATAAACATTACAAGCAACATTCACATAGACACAAACATTTACCCTATAAAACCCCATGCAGGGAAAATCCAGCACCAATGAAGATCTTCATTAACCTAGCCAAAATTGACCAACCGGGTGAAGCGAGCTAGCCACCACTCACCTCCAGGGAACTTTACAATGGAGCCTCCTAAATCCTTATAAATGCTTCATCACATGCAATACCATGGGACAATACCATGGGATACACCAACCCATATTCCAAAATCATGTTCTATACCTAAACCACATGTGACTCTTTCTCGGGTTCGGAGGCAGCGCTCCCTAGCGAAAATTTAGGAAAATGCCTTGCAAATGTTGTAATTTCAGAGTCATGACTTGGTCAATAATGGGTGATTTACGGTCCCGTGGTATTTGGGAAACCCGTGGTATTTTCCCATGGTATTCCCTTTATAAAAGGAAGGCATTGTAATACGGTTGTGTATTGTATTGTAGAATTGTAAACAATCTCTGTGATTGTGTGAGAGATATTATGAGAGTGTGACGAGAAAGTGTGGCGGGGTTTTTGCAAGTTGTATCCCTTCATTTTACAAGATGGTATAATAATAAAGGATTGGAAATTTCTATGTGGATGTAGCCCATCTTGGGTGAACCATGTTATATCTATGTCTCTCTTGTAATTTGTTTCAGAGTTGCATCTTGCTTAGTAATTTAATTGTATAATTGTTATTGCTCTGCGATCCTATTTTCTTACACATAATCACCATCACCCATTCCCTGATTGAACATTTTTTTGTATAAAAATATTATTAACTACGGATTTAACCTCATATAAATCCCCAACTCCTTCCAAGGAGTTGCTACACATTTTTATCCATAAACATTCAATAACACCGAATCAACAAAACAGTGTCTGATAAGGATTCTCTCCTTTGTCTCCAATGCTTACCACTCTTCATATTTCATACTAGTGGATTTGGTTATAGATACTGCATCCCGTAAATCTTGATCCATAATAAAATTTTCCATCTTGAGCTTCCATATCTAAAAGTTAGTGCCATTAAATGTCTCGATTCCTAATCCGGACGTGATATTTATTTCATTGCAACAAGATTTTTTTCTACACAAGCTCTCAATCAAACCAACATCGAATTAAATATAAAAAACATTGTCCCAAACACATTGGGTCCAAGGTGATTAGTCTCTAATAACAAATAAAGGGGACTAGAGTTGTGAAATACACTCCCTACACTAATCAATAAGAGAAGAATGTGCATAAAACTAAATAAGCAGTGCTACATTATTGAATATCAAATATACATATATCCATTAAACGCCATAATTTCTTGGGAAAAAACATTTCAAAGAAATATCCCACACTCCAAAGCATGCTCAATGTATTATTCAATGACTAACAAATGGTTATGAGATAGATTCTATGTGCTCTCAATAGTCTTGTATATAGCAACATAAAGGTTTTTGAGAAAATTTGGCAACGTAACGGTAAGTTAAAAAATCGGTCTCTACCTCCAGTCTAAGAACTCAATAAATAGACATAAAAAACCATAATCATTTACGGATTTCCAATTCTACTTGTTGGAAACCACTGGAAATTGATTGGCCAAGTGTTATTGCTCAAGATTCATTGCATGTCATTGCTCAAAGTTTATTTCCTGCTACTACATAATGATTATTCTTTGCTACTACTCATCATTGATTGAGATAATTTCTCCAGTATAAAACTGCATGGTGTATGAGACACATGTCCCAACACAAAATTAAATCGTATTCATTGCCTCCCTAAATCATAGCATGTGTATGTACTCTATAATAGGTGAATAATCACTTCTAGTGGTGGAAGATAAGATTTATAGTTTGACCAACCTTGAAAATTTACCTAAGAAAGGTCTTTAATGACCCTAAATGATCTCGTAGGTGGAGACAAATTGTGGCCACATTTCAAATATGTACCATGGATTCCTCACACCTCAACATAACATGTAACTTCCCATGGTGACAAAATGTGTTTTTTTGTTCTTGAAATTCATTCTTCTTACTTAAGCCTCCAACTACCATTGTGTAATGCCACGTGTTCTTTTTTTTTTCTTCCATATTTCAAAAGTAACACTTTGCACAAAAAAATTTATTACCCAACAAATAAATATGAAAGAACAAAAATAACATAAAACTCCATTATAAACATGTGATTACATCTATAGAATAAAAGAACACATACCATTGTTCTACATGATAGAAACCACCTACAATTAATCAACCAATTGTTGTTACTAAGCACGTGTTTATGCGTATGCTCAACATTTATTATCTTCTAATGCACAATATGTATTCCCTACTAATGCTCAACATTCATTGAGATAACTACTATGTTATAAAAATGAAAAATGTATGACACACCTTTCCCAACACAAAATTGAATTGTATTTGTTTCCTTCTTTAATCATAACCTATGCATGTGCTCCATAGTATTCTTATCATCACTTGGAACGGTGGAGACTAATATTTCTTGTTTGAAAAACCCTGCAAAAAAATCCACCTAATTAAAACCTTCAAGAATCCCAAATGTTCTTGTACACATAAACAACTTCTAACCACATTTTCAAATAAACATCGTTGATTCCTCACAGCTCGAAATAAAATTGGTCACAAAATGTATTTTTATCTCAAAAATTGTTCTTCTTATATAAATATTCCATATTTCAAAAATAACACTTGCAAAAAACAATTTTCTTATCCAACGAACCAATATGAAAAAAAAATGCACAACTACTTTATAAACATGTTATCACATCTATAAAATAAATACACATAAATCACTACCAAAAGATACAAATACAAATGTACATTTTGCATCTTTACTTGAGCAAGACACAACGTTTCATATATGATTGTGTGAAACATTTTTTTCCAACGAATAAAATTGCTTCTTGATATCTTATTAGAATCAAAGAAAGCAACCATACATTACATCTTTATAGAGAAAGAGAAATCAAATTATTACAAAAACTGTAACAACATAGAAGAAATCTGCACCCAAAAGACTACTAGTCAAGAAATAGACCAAACCATACCATTTGAAGCTGAGACATAGTATTTGTAACAAGATGCATACAACAAAATATAGATCCTAAAGACCAATCGAACCAAAATACCTAGAGGGAACTTAGATACTAATAAACTTTCATTGATCCATTTGATCTCATCCTTGAATTCTTCAAAAAAATAACCCCTTCATTGCCACCAATAGATTTTATAAAAGTATGTCTACAACTTGATTTAGTTCCTTGTAGATATGTTGGATAGTTAGAAAATAGAATTTTCCAAGCAAGCTATGGACCATTTGGAACCAATGGTCCAATGAGGTCACCTTGAGTCTTGAAATACCATTACCCCATTTGATAATTACCTTGGAGTCACCAAAAAAATGTAGGGAAACGGTACCATTTTTTAAAGAAAAATACAATAATCAGGTCTTGTATTGGTTCCATTACCACCCTCCATCCACAGTTTAAAAGAGTGCTTAGATTTTAGTTTCATAAACATACCACAACCACATCTATGTTGAGTTGAGGCCCCATCGAAGAAATCGTAAGCTTTATCATGAAGCAGATCCGGAGGGACAAGAACTATATGTTTCCTATGTTTAACTTCTCTGTATCATTCTCAATACAAACATAGATTTTTTTATCCATGTAAAAGAAACACCATGTAACTTGTTATTGAATAAGGTAGCATTCCTATCCCGCCAAATTCCCCACTAAATAAAAAATGAAAGATCAACATGTTTATGGTTCTTTTTCACCCAATTTTAAAACATTTCATCCAACCCTAAAGATCCTCAATCAGAGCATAATTGAAGATCATCTAATAATTCAGACCAAACATTTTTAGCAAGACAAGATTGATTAAACAAATAATGAACATTTTCACTTTCAGACTTGCACAAGATACAAGGTTTGGACCATACCACCCCCTCCTCATTAAATGTGATTTTCTAAACAGAGCTAGCCAAAACACTTGAAATTCATTGTCATAGTCCACTTCCAAAGTTTGTTATGCCCACTTAATTTATGAAGGATGTTCCTCATGAGAGATAACATCATAAGAAAATTTATATGTGACATGACCTATAGCTTTGTTCCAACCCCAATATAAGTATCATCATGTTCATTTAATCTATTACCTGCACTTTTAAGCCCTTTAATGTACCTTGACCAAACCTCAACTCCAAAACCACATAGACCAACATCTTCAAGAGGAAACAACTAGTAAGAATCACTACTCCTCAACCAACTAGATCTTTTAATCCGATCCAGAGTATTAAAGAAAATTTATGCTAAATATTCAATGATATAAGCTAGAAGCGAGTAAGAATCATCACCTCCAATATAAGGATCAATACCCACCAAAACTTGTCTACCATTTCTTGTTTTCCAAGCCAAACAATTCTCAATATTTGGAAAAGTCTTAATGAACCCATTCCATGTATTGAAACCAAACCCATCATTTGATAATAAAAATTAACAAATATGTTTAATGCAACCAATTTGATAAGTCTATACATGGATGAGAACATTGACTAAAAGTTTGAAGAGTGGGGATTTTTATACATGTATGAGAACATTGAGTGAAAGTTTTGATTTATTGGTGAATAGTGAGGATTTTTCACCAGTGTGCAATTTTCAATTCTCACAAGGGTCTAGCCTAGAGCTAGGGATCACCTTGAGGTAGTGGTCAAATGTGTGGTTTCACCTCAGAAATATTGCATTAAATGATCTCATGACTCATGCACACTTAAGTGGACAAAACCCACCCCCATGTCCTTTAAAATCCTCTCCCAACGTCGAGTGTCTAATTGTGGCTTGGTCATGCACATGGAAACCACAGTCTTATCTTGGTGGTCTAGTAGGGTGGCACGAGGAAACATTAATGTGCAATGATGCTTTGGTATTGTTGGAAGAATCAACGATTCAAGAAATGGAGCATGATGTGAATAGATGTCCCTTTGTTTCGAATCTATGAAATTGGACATGATGACATGAGGTTTGGATGAGGTGAAATTATGGCCAGTTCATCTAGGACTGTGGCCATCAACGATTCAAGAAATGGAGCATGATGTGAATTGATGTCCCTTTGTTTGGAATCTATGAAATTAGACATGATGACATGAGGTCTAGATGAGGTGAAATTATGGCCAGTTCATCTGGGACTATGGCCATCATTGTTTTGAAAGACAAGTTTACTATGGATTGACAGTGATTTATGTTTATGATCATGGTCTCTTTGATTTTATTTGCTATTGTCTCCCACTAGTTTATCTCTCACCCCAATTTAGCATCCTCTTTGGTTGCATGTTTGAATTCTGGGATATCCCTTATAAGTAGTTTCAAAAGGGGGGGAGGGGGGGGCTAGTTGTATTTTGTTCAAAAGTTCTTGGTTTTTAAGGAAATAGCTTCGGAATTCTATCCTTCGAAGGTCAAAGTGTTTCTCGGTGGTTGACAGTCTATGGGATATCCAAGAACTTTGGCTTCTTCTCCTCATCGTTTGTTCCAGGCCTTCAGGACTTCCTTTTGGTTGGAGATACTTTAATCCTTCTTCAAAGTGGGTTCTATTTCAGTTAACAAAAATGGTTCTGTGTAAGTAGACAGATTGCATGCAACAACAGCCAACACATATGTCGAGAGTGAACCAGGAATTTCACATAGCCAAATAAACTATGGTAGGTCATTCTCGAGGCATGTTCAGGAGCACATTGAATGAATGGAGGAATGGGTTGAGGTTGAGCACAAGGTTACCATCCTAGTGGCTACCTAGGATGATATGGGATCTGTTGTTGAAGATGTTGGTTCTACCAAAACCAGGGACATGAAATACACTAAAACTATCACCCTATTGGCAACTTAAGACCTTGATAGGAAAGTACATAATGTAATAGGAAGAGAAAAAAAAGTCATAATCTTGTAGTATGACCAAATTCAAAAGAAAATTGAGAAAATTGGAGCGACCCCCATAATGATTTCTCGTGGGAAGGTAGAACTAGATGTGAAGATGAATGCTTCGGGTTGGGAAACTTTGTCTGCTTAGTTCCAATGCTAGCTACTTTGTTAGTTTTTGTTGCATTGACATGAAGACAAACTACATAATAGTAAATTAGGTAGGACTAGATAGTCTACATTCTCATAGGCCTGGTCCTCTTAGGCAGTTGATATCATTTTTTCAAATTGTAGATAGTTTTAAAAACTCTTTGACTTTTTGTTAAAGTGGACAGAGTTTGACAAGCTTAAATTATGTGGTCGGTCTAGTTGAAAACTATCATGTTTTATGATCAATGCATTGACATTTAATTTGTTTGTTAAAAATAAAATGTGTGGAGATAAATTATAATTAAGAGCAGTATTTGGTTTTGTGTATGGGAATAAGGTTGAATGCTATTAAAAGGTAATTGATTTTATTGAATCTCTCTTACTGATGACCATAAGGAACACTAACTTGAAGATATTATCTAAACTAAGACTATATGAAACCATTTACATACTACGAGTATGTCATTTTAGTTGGTGTGATTTTCCTTGAATAATGGTGATGAGTTTTCCCACATTTATACATAGCAACCAATAATAATTGTCCTCACTCAAAAAAATGCTTAGAAAAAAAAACTTAAAATAAAATATCATAAATAATTAATTTAAGTATAGCTAATAATTAAAAATTAAAATTAAAAAAATTAAAATAAAATAAAAAACAAACAAAGACAAATAAAAAACAATCAACAAATTTAACTAAAAAGTGATCACTTATTTGGGTTGTTCTTTGTTCCTTAACACTCCCTCTAATTAAGTAGATAGGCATTAATTTATCTCATATTTTGGGTTATTCTCAATCTTGTTCCTTAACACTCCCTATAATTACATCGATCGGCATTAATTTATCTCATATATTGGGCTTTATTGAAAAGGTTAACAAGATTAACCCTAGTGTAAAAATTGTCCAACCATGATTCATTTCATGGTGGTCATATCTTGTTATACTTAAATTCATCTTGAATAAGATTTAAATCGGCTTAGTTAAAGGGTTAACTGGAACAGTTAGCCTATCCTCGTTCACCCACCTCCCATGTGTAGGATCGATCATTAAAAATGCATATACAAATTTGAAAAAAGACATATTAATAACAATTATTATTTTTTAAAGCAAAAGCATATGCATGATATTTCTTAAAATAATAAGATTCTATAATAATTTATTTTAGTTTAGTTTACAATATTATTAATTTAGTAAATTTATTTAGAAATTAAAGTTTATATCACACTTATACTCAAAATACTACTATTTTTCAATTCTGAAATTGATCCCAAAACCCATCAATGCTTCTTCATATTTTATGGATGGACATAAGACCTAGGACTCAAATCTCAAACTTGTAACATCCCAATGGAATAAAGTTAAATGGAATAAATAATTTTCGTATAAAGAGCGGGGTGAAAATAAGTTTGGATGAGGATAATAATTTTGAGAATATTTTTTTAAATTTTAAATAGTTACTCAAAACTATTAAAAAAACAGCTTCTAATTTGAGTAATATTAATAAGTTTTTACAATTTTATTTTTCATCTTAAAATAGTTTAAAATGATGATGATGTTGATGATTAACGTCTACTAAGACTAATTTTGGTCTATCAAACCTTTAGAAATATAATACTTGGGTTACTTTAAAATCTTGTTCATGTGCTCAAAAAGCTTTCCACGAAGATTTCCAAGCTCACTATTATTTTGGCAAGTTAGGAGGTTTTAAAGGTTTGTATTGTAGCAATACTTTGAAACTCAGATCTAATGCCGGGTGTAAGTAGGGCACTCTTAGAGAAAGTGCTTTTCATGCTTAATGCTTATAGAATCACATAGATGGAAAACACTTTCTACCCATGGAGTTTTAGGAATAAACCAACACCCTGTTTCACTATGGAGCTCATAAGAGTTTGTTCTAATCTTGGTTATATTAATTTTCTTTTGTGAGCTAGTTACTACCGATAGATAGTTATGATCTTCCAAGCTAGGATTAATGACGTCCTTATAGTATCTTAATTTTCTCTTAACGGCTAAATTTTCCTCACACCATAATTTCTCTTTGAACTTAGAAGTAATAATATTTTTGACATCGTCAATTTTTTGCAAAATGTTGTTTTCATTAATGCCATAATGGTTTAACCAAGCCATGGTATCTTTAAACCGACACCGCTTGAGGCATAGTTGGTTTTGACTTGAGTTTAAAGCAATTTTAGGAAGTCTCGTGTTTCCCATGTTATTTATCTTATGCTTGTACACCAAGTGCCTAGTCACAAAAATGCTCTCGATGGGGGAAAGACCACTTCTATGAGGAGAATAGGATAGGGCGTATTGCTTTTAATTTTGAGGTTATAAGTTATAAACCGCTTTTGGATTTGCTCAATATTCATCCAATATTCTCTAGAAATGTTGCACCCCCATACTTCACAACCATACAAGATAACAAGGATGAAAAAAGTTTCAAGAGGAACTTATTTTTATCCCACATGACTAGATTGGTTGGTTTACAATTATTTTCAAGACCAAAATAAGCTTTCCACCCTCCATTAATCTTTTTCTCAATGCTATAGTTCAAATTGAGCTTGTGATGAATATCAATTCCGAGATACTTGTAAGAAGTCACTTCCTCTATATTTCTATTATAATAAATAAAATTTGCATAAGTGTCTTTCTTAGATTTTATAATCATGATTTTTGTATTGTCGATGTTAACAGACATACCCATGTTAGAACAAAAATATTTAAGAATTATTAATTGCTTATCGAGATCATAAGGACACCTTACCATAAGAACAATATCATCAGCATAAAGTAGGAGGATGATAACTATCCTAGCTAATATTATATCGAGGAAACCTTCTTCTTCTAAACACTTTTCTAGCTGATCAATGTAAATGCCAAAAAGGGTAGGGGAGAGGGGGAAACCTTGTTTAAATCCAAAATTACAATTTATATCTCTTGTCCACCCCTCATTATTCTTAAACTTGGAGATGACATTTTCATATAAACCTTATCGCAGATTCTATCAACTCAAAAGGAACCTTAAGCTCCTCCAGCCTATTCCACAGGTTATCTCTAGTCACTGTATCAAAAGCTTTCTAAAATCCACAAAGCAACAAGATAATTCATACTTATTATTACGACATTCCTCTGCAATGATCCTAAGTATAATGAGGTGGGTCGTGGTTGAATGATTCCTTCTAAAACCTACTTGTCCTTTAGCCTGCTTACCTTCCATTTCTAGTCATTCATTGATCTCATTTTCTAAGATAATATCATATAACTTAGCTAAGAGAGGGCTAATCCTTACATAAATACTACTATGTAAGGATTTAGAAACATACTATCCTAACACATAAATAACTGTTTACAACATCATGGAAGTTCATGTACACTCATCCAAAATAAAACTTAAAGACTTTAAAAAGAAAAGAAAAATCAGCACCATTTTCAATATAAATTGCAGTCAAACTAGTAGACATGGATAGAGCTTTTTGTTAATGCATGATGATCTTGAATTTCTTTAAAGAAAAGAAGGCCCCCCACTTGACTTGAGGTTTTTTTTGGATAGTCTTTACCATTAGTGTTAATTGATGATAGATATGTCTAAAGGACAAGTTTTGGAACTTTCCCTCGATCTTTATGAGTTTTTTCTTTTAATGTTTTAAGAAAGTTACTTATAAGTTTGTTTTTCCAAATCCCAATCTATGATTAGTCGTGAGTCACTAACCACTTGTAAAAATAGAATAACTTTATAAAAAGAATAATATAGCAAATACAAAGAGTCAATAGTTCATCCATTGTATTGGATCCTTCTCCACATCCCATCCAAGAATGAATAGAGTAATTATTCTTAAAATTGATAACCATTCCAACACCACATTGTCCCATTTGAAAATCACCATTAAAATAACCAACGGGATTTGAATCTCAAAAAGGATCCTCAACTATAATATATCTAGGACTCTATCCCCAAGTCTTTAATACTCTTTGAATACTCCCACAATTTTGGAACTTAATCTAGTAGAACTTATTTGATAATTTTCAAAGAGAGCAACACTCCCACGTCTCCAAATCCCCTAGAAAACATATAAAGGTAAATCTCTATATATATTAGCATTGGAAACCCGTTGTGCTAAGAAACCTTCAAAATATATTTGATCCCTGTACAATTTAAACTCTGAGTTACTTCTATCCATACTTTGTAAGTTACATATTTGTAGACTTTAACACTTACATGGGTAAAAGATCCCTTGTCCCGTAAACAAAAGACTCTCAACATATAGAAAACAATGTAAATGTGAATTTCTTTCTTTATTAATGTTTCGTTAACCCACATCTAATAAATTTGAAATTAAAATAAATCTATGTTAGAAAGTGTGAACGTGTCTAACATATCGCGAATGTGAAGTTCTAAGGGTTGTTAATATTGCAATATTCCATTAACTCAAGATCCACACCCATATGCTTATCATTAATATCATAAAAAAAACTCAAGACCCTAAACAGGGTCAAACTCCACCGAAAATATACGATTATAATCCTACCTGTTAGTGGAATTATTGACAAGGCCAAGATAGGGTTTGAGCAAAGCTCCATGAAATCCCTTAAACAGGGTCAACAGAAAGGCCATACCGTGGCCTTCGAAAAGAGGGTACTGCGGGGAAATAGACATAACTAAGGCCGTTATTTCATTTCTTGCATAAGGCCGTTTTATTTTGCCCAAAATGTATCTTATTTAACAAAAAGTGAAAATATTCCTGGAATCTTTCATATTTTGGGCATAACTTTTTGCTCGTAACTCAATATTGGGCAAACTTTGGACCATTGGAAAAATCTTGAAATTATCTACAACATTTCTGTTTTGAGTGTTTTCTAATTCCTTACCATTTGTCCGGGGCAGGCATTTTAGTACGAAATAATATTTATTGATTACAACGAGTCACTGTCATTATTTGCACCTGAGATCTGTTCCTTGAATACACATGCATAAAATGGAGATCCTATCTATTTCAACATGGATGTCATGGCTTCAAAGTTCAAGAATATCCACACAAAAAAGTGATCACGAGAATGCCTACAGTTTCTTGCAATGATCTGCATGTAAAATTTATTGAGTGTGTAGATTTTGGAAGTTTAAAGTATTTTATATTTGATGTTATTTCCAGTATGCAAAAATAAAATGATGCAGGACCACAAAGAACAGGCTAATTAAATTGTATACTGATGTGACCCGTCGTGCTCCAGGAGCATTAGTTATAGTTTTTCTTAATAAGGTCAAGTTGATGTGACTTGTTGTGCTCCGAGAGCGTCAATTATAGGTTGCTTTTATTCAATATTGTATGTGTGTTTGTAAAGGTCACCTGTATGATTAACTTCTAAATATGTTTAGTATTCAGAGTGCTCTCCTAGATTACTGTTGGATTCAACAAGCTATTTGTTCGACAGATGGGAGTATCTCCATAGAACAATCCAGTTACTTGGCTACCTTTCTTCCAAACCCAGCAAACTATGTACTTTGGAATACTTAAGTATTCGATGTTGTGGAGCAACCAAATCCAGTTGTTCGTTAGTCGAATCTGACTATCATTGTAATAATGAATATGAATAATAATAATATAATGGATGATTTAATAATTACAAGGGAAGCTTGCCTTTATAGGCTTTGAGCATGTAAACTGAAGGGTTACACCCTTTCATAATATAATTAACTAATCTAAATAATATTTTATTTTATAGTTGTTACATTGCCACTTTCTTTAAGGAAGCTTTGTCCTTAAAGCTTAAGTATTTTCCTAGTGTCGTTCTTCAGTCTGACTTGGTGTCGGTATTAGAATCGGACGAGGTCTCTTGTGTAGAGACTTGCACTTCCTTTCCATTGATGATTTTGCACTGTATTGTCTCATTGTTCCTACATTTATGACTAGGGGTCCAATCATCACCGCATCGACGACATATGTTTTTCTTCTTTTTTCTATTATCAGCATAACTGTTAGATGACTTCGATCTATTTTCCATTTCATAGGCATATGTTTGAGGTTTGTTGCATTGATGACCGGGTGACCAAGTATATGCACAGTACCTACATTGTGTAGACTCTTTTTCTTGTCGATAATGGTTATCGCCTCTTGTTTTAATTCCTTCCAATTTGCGTTCTGCGGGTTTTGCTTTATGTCTTGCCACTTCTACGTTAGGTATGTCATGCAACTTTAACTCTTTCTGGAGGTATGGTTTAAGACCTCTTAAATAGGTTTCGATTCTTTGCTTGTCAAATAACCCAAATACTCGTGTCGATAAGGATTCCCACTGATGTCTGAATTCCTCAACGTTTTCGACTTGTTGTAGTCTAGTAAGTATAGTGAAAAATTCATCTTCTTTGATTCCTTGAAACCTATTAAAAAATCATTTTTGAATAAGTTCCAGGTGTAGGTAAAATTATCTCTCTTCCACCATAAGTACCAATTATAGGCGTACCCTTCCATATGCATCGACGCATATTTCACCTTCTCCTCATCAAATTGAATGTTATAAATGTCGAAGTATTCTTCTGCTTTGTTTAGCCAAGCAACGTATTGGTCTTCACTCCCATTGTAGTTCGACAACTCTATTTTTGCCTTAGGTGGGTGCACTTTGTAAGGACAACGTTGATTTCCTTTTGCCTTATGGTTTGATGGTGGCTCAGAACTACTGGATGATGAAAGTGACATATTTGAATTGCTTCGTTGTTGGCAGTGACTTTTAGTTTTTCTTTTCTCTACTATTTTACTTATAGCGTCTATTTTGTTGTTTAATCGTGCCTCCATATCTGGCAGTACTTGTGTTTCTATCTCTTGCTTAAGCATCGCATTGTTAATCTTTATTTCCTTTTGCAATTATTCTTGATTCTTTACGAGTGTTTCCTGGGTGGTACCATGAAATGAGGCATCTAGCATGTGTGGACCGCTGACTTGGCCCGGACTAGGTATGAGCCTTTGTAACATCTCGATTAATGTATTATGGTTCTGCGTCATGGTGCTCATGTTCTGTGTTAAGGTGTTTATGTTTTGCGTCACGGCACTCATTTTGTCATCCATGTCTTTTTGTTTTTCGTTCAGGATGTCAGGTTTGTCGTCGAGCCTTCTTTCTAGTACCAAAACAAGCTCATTTTTTAGTAATATATTGTTATTTTGCATCTTTTCCTTCAAGCCTTCTTGGTTAGCGACAATGGACTTTATGTCCTTCTCCATTTTTTCGATCTTCTCTTTCAGTTCCTCCATGGTCTTCGACCTTGTATACGGAGGTGTGTATTTCGACGTTATTTTGGCTTTTGAGGTGAATTGAATAATAATATATTAATTAATTAATTAATTAATATTATTATTATTACATTTTTTCATAAACTATATTTTATTTTATATAGTTTTTTTTCTTTAAACAGGTTTTAAAAGAATAATAATTAATTATATATTAATTATTATATAATGAACCCTTTATTTTATTCTTTTGTTTTAAATATAACAAAACAAAATTAAATATTACAATAATTTTATATTATAATATTTTGAAATATTATATTATAATATTTAATTTTTTTGTTTTTGATTGTATTTTGGTTTGTGCACGTCATGGAAGTCGAGCGACGGTGGTGAATCAGGTGCGAGGTGGAGGATGGAGGGGTTGGGAGTTGGAGAGGGCGGAAGGGCAGGGTAGGCATAGGCGGTGGGGAGTGTAGAGGGGGAGAGCATGGGGAAAGTGTTGGAAGAGAAGGGAGGTCGGTGCGGGAATAGGGATGGCAGAGGGAAGGACCAGAGACGCAAGCGTGGGTAGAGCGATGGATTGGAGCATAGGCACGAGAGTGGATGGAGTGAGGGCTGGAGCGGAGGGGCGAGCGTGGACAGTGTGTTGAACTTGTGTGGAGGCACGGGCATGGACAGGGTGATGAGCAAGGAAATGGACGGGAAAGTGGGAAGGAAGAAGGAGGACATGAAGGGAGGCACAGGGAAATGGAGTGTAGTGAGAGTGCAGTGAGAGCAGGTGGGATATTGGCACGCGAGTGGGTAGCGGAGTATGGGTAGAGCATTGTGAAGGTATAGGAAGAGTAGAGTTAGTGCAGGAGGTGAGGTGTAGGAATAAGAGAGACAAACAAAGGAGCCGAATCCGAGCTCTAGTGAGTGTGTAGGGTTGAGAAGCCGATCCGACTCTAATACCAAATGGAGCAACTGAATCCAGTTGTCCGTTAGTCGAATCTGACTATCATTGTAATAATGAATATGAATAATAATAATATATTGGATGATTTAATAATTACAAGGGAAGCTTGCCTTTATAGGCTTTGAGCATGTAAACTGAAGGGTTACACCCTTTCATAAGATAATTAACTAATCTAAATAATATTTTATTTTATAGTTGTTACATATTGTTAGTCACTACAATTACTTTATTGACGGTCAAAAGCAATTTCAGTTTAAATGAGTCAAATGGGAAGCTCAAAGTTGTGGAGAAGAAAGAGCGTAAACCGAATATTTTAGAGGGGTGTAAGTGTTGATGAAGACCATTCAGACAAGCCAGACAAGATTCAATAATGTATTTTATATTTTGTAATGTAAGAATTAAAGAGGAGTGTTAGAGATAATGCTTCCATTAGTGCATCTAGATTTGGTTTGAGATATTATTAGGGTTGTTGGAGATTGTTGAGATATTCTCTCAACCTATCTCTCCAAGATTGGAATAAGTTAGATCTGATAACACGTATATAAGTGTGTTGTATTTGGGTTTGAAACTAATATACAAATATTGTTTTTGTGTGAATTATCTGTGTAATGGTTTTTCTCTCAAATTATGAGTTGGAAATCAGTGGATCAAAACGCGGCATGGTCTACGCATGAGTAGGGAGCGATGTAATCATCATCGCCGCTCAAGTCAAAGCATTTAATTTATGTTAAACAACAAACACGGGCCAGACTTGATGCACATGGAGTAGTCTATGTAATACCCCTCGTAACATTGAAAGTAACTATATTTATTTTTTATTCATGTGATAAAAACAAATAGATTTTGTAGAAAGATTTATTTTAATAATAAAATGGCAATACTTGGATAGGGAAGTTAGGAAGCCATGCAGTAAATTGAGAGAACCTAAGTTTATGGTAGTAACTGAATTCTTAGCTCTCTTTACGAATACAAGTGGACAGCCTTGGAGGAGAGTTAATCTGGCAAAAGAGATGAGAGAGCATGCTCAAGAAAAGAAAGAAAAGAGAGAAATGAAAAAGAAGGAAAAAGGGAAAGATAAGAAGGAGTTTCCAGAGAGCACCTAGGAAGGTGTAGGCTCTAAGCAATCTGCTAATAAAATAGCACATAGCTTCCAGTGAGCATCTGATAGGTTCCATGCTCTGAAGAAAAACTGCCAGTGAGCACATTGAGGAAGTGTTAGGCTCTGTAGTGGTTAACTCTGACCAATTGACTAGTGGTGACTTGAAAGCTGAGAAAGTGAACCATAAACTCAGGTTCTAGGCAAGGGGGTGGAATCCTTGTAGACTAAAAAAGGTTTTGAGGTTCCTAAGGCCGGGTAGAGTGTGGCTGCCTAATTTCCGGTCCCATGAAGAACTCAAATATGTTTTATTAACAACCTAAACTATAGTTTATTACTGAGTGTGGATTATGTTATCATTTAATGTTGATATGAAAGAGTTGAGTATATTTTTAGTAATTATAATATATAGATAAATAATAAAGAATGTATAAGAAGATTTGGCCAAGAATGATTGTATTTTCTTGTAAAATGGAATAAAGTTGTTGGATTGTTTTAATTATTTATATTTAGTTGTCATTCAGTTCATTGACTATGGAACCTAAGCAAGAAGGGTTGGTGCACTTTTATTCAAATAAGTAAATTGAATACAAACTGTTATTATAAGAAGTTAGATATAAGATATGGTGGATATGATAGTGCCCATGTACAAATCTCAGTCCTATACCAAGTATTTCAAACCCTAAAGATTTATATAAAAACAATTATAAATGAATTTATTATAATAATAATAATAATAATCTATTTTTAAGGTCACAGCAATAATAATAATCTATTTTTAAGGTCACCGCCAAGCGAGACACCAAATTGGTGTATAAGACCTCCTTGTTTGTGGGACAAGGGACCCCCCTCTGCACAGCGATTTAACTGCTAAAGTCTACAGAGGTGTACATACACTACTCCCCTCTGGATTTGAACCCGTGACCTTCTAAGAGGAAACACATGCTCTTAACCATTAGGCCCACTATTGTATGATAATTGTAGGTTTTTATTTTATATATCATGCCCAGAAAATCAAACTGAAACTTACAATCAAACATAGATAGTTTTCTTTAAGGAGCCATTAAACCAAATATGCCGCATCACTTACACTACAGTATATATATACATATAACATGAACTGTGGTTAGGCCATAATTACAAATTCATACAGATTAAGCAAATACACATTCAACATTTCCATCTGAAGGCCATCTAAACAATTATTGAAGAAAATTAATAACACACAGGTATCAGTCTTTTACCAATACCAGAGAAATCAGAAGAGTTTTTAGGAAACTTACTTTTCCCTTACAAATTGTGGGATAAAACCCATTTAATGGTATACATAAATACCAAAACTCTAGGATAAATAGAGTCATAAAAAAAGTAAATGGTAGAAACCTTAAACCTAACAACTTTCTTCTTTTAAACCTACGTTTGCAGGGAGGGGAATCAAAACACCTAAAATTTAAACACACAGAAACCTGCACCATTCCATACTACTACAAATCTTCCACTCTTCAAAACTTCTTCCACTATAAATATGATTGAGTGACCGAGAAAAAGACTTGCCCTGGAAAATAAAAGAGTAAAACAATGCATGGTAATATCGAACCGTTCACTGGAAGAATGAGTATGGCGACCTTCCACCATGTAAACAAAATCAAATATGTTAAACATAAACAAAACATGTATGTAAGTAAAACTGAAAACAAATAATGGTGAAGAACCCTACCATCCACTTTACAAACTTTAAAACCCAAGGCAAACTAAGAATAAATGCCAAGGTAAAGAGTCGAGCTGCAACGTCGAGGGTAAACAGTTGAACTGTCTATAAACCATGAAAAGGAAGCTGCAAGAATACTCAACCCTCAGCAGGATGGAGAGGAGTTGTGCGATGGACGCCCCAGTCAACTGAACATAGGTAAAGTAAGAAAAAAATATTGTTGTAAAAGTAATAAACCCCATGACTCTCCAAATCACTAAAAGGTCTATTGTTGCCAAGTGGGAAGCACTCGCCTTTGGACGTTGAATACCCCACGTGGTTTAGTTCTTGAGAATTAAATGTCAAATTGTAGTGCACATTTAATGTCAACCCAAAACACTATTATTTAGTAAATGTCAACTATCATCTCTAAACATTCAACAGATTCAACAATAGATGTGTCCCTTGATTAGGCTACAATCTCTATGATTATATCCTTTGTTTGCACTTGCATGTATGTGGAAGTAAGTTAGCTCAAGGAGCTAAGTAAATCACAAGTCTCGCTACCCTAGCATTGTCATAGAAGCTGAAGTTGTCTTGGTAGTATTTATCCTTTTTCCCAAAAGTTAAATTGTATGGAAAGCTGAAGGTATAAAGCCTTTATAATTTTAGAGGTAAGAATCAACACCTAGTTGCTATAAGGCAATAAAAATGACTATGTAGGAAAAGGTTGGTAACAACTTATTAAAAAAATGGTACGTTATAATATATTTATTCTAGGTTTATGTTTTGGATTGTAGTTTATGTTTTGGTTTGAATTCTGCATCGATTCCAAACAAAGTAAAACAAAAAAATATCTAGTATAAAAAAATTGAGAAACTTAGAATATTTAAATTACACTATAATTTAATAGGAAATTGAACTAATTCCAAACAATATTTTAATTAATTTTTTTAGCATTAAATTAATATGGATAATTAATTTATGTAAAAATATATTTTACCAGTGTAAAAATATAAATGTACAATCATATTTGATTAGTGATAGTATGTTAATATGAGAGGCAATCATTTATCCATTGATTGTAGCTTGGGTAGTTGGGATCCTCTCCATCCAAACAACTTAAATCTATCTTAAACCTCTATTTACGAGATCCAATTTCTTGATGTGTAATATTTTTTATCTTAAATTTTTTACGAGTTTTAAAAAAAAATCCTAATTTAAGTAAACATAATTTTTTTTATATTATATTTTTATTTTTTATATTTTGTTAGAAAGTGTCTCCCCCATATTGTAAAGTATTTAGCTACTCTCAATTTGGATATATCTTGACTCTTGTGTTGGAATAACAAGTGTCCACGTATTTTCTGATAAAATAGCCTCCATCAAACAGTGATCCACTTTTAAAAAAAAATATAATAACCAATCATTATCTTCATTAATATATTTTAGAGATCTAATTAAAGAGATCCAAAGTGATTCGCTGACTTTGTATCATGAATTTCACGGGGATATCTCTCTACGTCTTTATTCTCATGGAGTCACGGAATCACCGAACTGGTTTGGTTTTAGAAAAATAGAATTGTGTGATTGGATACCCCGGTGGAATTCACTAGTATAGAAAAACTAAAACTCGATCACAGGGTAAGAGGACGCTCGATGAATTTTCTTCACTGTGAGCAGCACTTGTAGAGAACAAGAGCAACTTAGATATCACTTTCTTGCTTTCACGTAATAAATAGCAATAAAATACGGCTAAAAATAGATCATTTTTTTGGATAGAAACGAATAATTGACATCCTCAGTTTTAAAAGGAAGGTAATTTTTTAATCATTTCTTATTCAATATCTTACATTCACTCAAATTAGTTTAAAGAATTTAAAATTTAAATTTAAAAGATAAATAAAATCAGTTTAAAATTTAATCCTGACGATTGATTATACATTTACAAGTTTCTTTGATGTAGAATGTAGGGAGTAGCATGTCCTATATGTTATCTTATATATATTTAATAATTATGTAATTATAAATACTTAATGTAATTAGTTCATAATAAAATCCAAGTAATATTCCAATACAGTAAGTAAAACAAAATTTAGATTTAGATTTCTATAAAGTAAAAAGAATTTTTTTTTATAGATAATATTTGTTTAAAGAATATAAAAACTATAATCATTAATCAGAACATAATTCATTATTATAATTATTGAGCTTGCCTCCTTGCAGTGTAACTTGTAAGTTGTAAACGATCTTTTGATGCAACTTTGGTTCTTGTAGCGATAAACAAGGGTTTTGAAACCCTTAAGACATCTACGTCACTGAACCAGCTACGCCACATAACGTACTCCTTCGGCATGATGTTTTTCGTCAGTTTGGTAGGTTAGACTTTATTACTTTTCAATTTTACGTGATCTGCAGATCGTACTTTCATCCGGTCCATGAATTGGATTTTCTCTGGCGCTGATTGGGGGTGCCACGCATCTCTTTAGTCTTTACTACCCTGCACGATTTCTATCATGTCGCTCCGAGATTTTAAACACTTGGCTCGCACGCCGGCAAAGGAATTTGATGCAGTTAAGTCGCCTTGGGGGGGGAAACGAGGGTTGATGACCTTGTTCTGCCATTGTGTGTTGATGACCCTATTCTACCATTGTGTGTTGATGTTTTTCCGCCCAGGGAGGTTGATGGGATGCCCTATGCTACGGGTGAGAGTATGGACTATGCTTCCATGCATCCTGGTTTTACATTGTCGGTGAGTGATGGGTTTAATGCTGATAAGGGCTTTGAACATTATGTTTCCTCTGATGATGATTTATTGAAGGTCAGTCCCAGTGTGGGTTTACCTGTTGAGGATTTATCTGTGGGTTTACCTGTTGAGGATTTATCTATGGGTTTATCTGTTGAGGATTTTCTTTCGGTTAAGGGTGAACAGGTCAAGATTGATCCGAGGCTGCAGGATTTCTCTTTTGACCAACATTTGGTTAGGGATAAAGCATTTCCAGTTGAAGATAAACACCCGAAGCGGCCAAAGCAAATTATCAGGAAAGTTGGTAAACCTGTGATGATGGTTGTCGGTGAGGACGTATGTTTGAACGACATTGTTATAACGAACGCCATGACTTTGGTGGGGAGATTCGGTGGTCGTAAATACAATTTTGATGGTGTCAAGAACTGGGCAGTTGTTACTTGGAAAGATCATGTTAGTCTTTGTCCCGAAGTTTTAATACTACCCCATGGATGGATTGCTTTCAAATTCCTCTCTAAAGTTGATGCGGCATCAGTTCTTGCTGGTGTTTGGAGATGGCATAATGCTGATCTGTTGTTGAAAAGATGGTCGTCGTTATTTGATCCGAGAGTTGAAAGGTATGATTTATTACCTATTTGGGTTAAGCTTTCGTACTTGCCTTTTAAATTATGGTCTGTCAATTTCTTTAAGTTGATTGGGAATACGTTAGGAAATTTTTTGGGGGCATACCTTTCATTTCTTGAATCATGTGTTTGTTGTTTGGGTAAAGTCCTGATTTTACTTGACCTGCGGAATGGATTAGCTGCGGATATTTTGATCAAGAAGGGGGATTCTGAGTTTAACCAGCCATTAGATTATATGGGTGTTCCATTTCGCTGTAACAAATGCCATGCTTACGGTCATTTAATCACTGACTGTACTTTTCCCTTTAGTAAATCTTTTAAATCTGCTTCTATTCCTAAGACCAAATCTTTCTAGCGCATTAAGAGCACTGAGGTTTTATCTGGGGTAAAATATTTTTCTGTTAATGATGATGTTTTGGTGGAGGGATTGGTGGGTAATGCTCCTGTTTCTGGGGTTGTTATTCAGACACCAATATTGGACTCACTGAAACCTCTTTGTTTTTCAATGACTGACAACCCTAATTTTTTACTTGAGAATTTAAAGATTTTAGGGGATGGGGGTGCAGGTTGTACAAGACGGATTGATTGTCCTTTGGTGGATTTAGGGTTTGTTTCCCCTATCAGAAGTAATAATTCATATGATGGTTTTTCTGCGGTCTTGTGCTAAGATTGTGAAGGTTAAACTGCTTTTACGTGACAAAGATGGAGGTCTTAAAGGGAATTTTATTTCTTGCACAGATCCTGTTGGTGTTCATTCGGGTTTGGTTTCTGATGATAAGGTTTATTCTGGGGCACTTAGAGCTGTGGATACCCCCTTGGTGTACACTTATGATAGTTATCACCCTTAATTGTAGAGGGTTGGCTAGTTTGCCCAAAAATCTAGCGGTATGTAGGATGATTGATGAACATTTTATAAATGTTTTATTCTTGCAAGAAACTATGTGTGGTGGTGATTTTTTGGTGAGTGAGATGGAATCTATGATTCATGGCTGGAAGTTTTTATCTGTGGATGCTAAAGGTAAATCTGGGGGGTTACTTTTAGGATGGAGGATTCGTCAATTTCAGTTGATTAATGCTTAGGTTGTGGGCTCTGGTCCGTGTGCTTCGTTGCATTCTTTTGAGCTTAAAATGACGATTTGTTGTCTTAATTTGTACGGAACTTATGTGGATAGAGAAATTTTCTGGTATAATTTGCTTAAAGTGGAGGGTCTGATGAGCTCTAAATTGATCCTTGGTGGGATTTGAATTATTCTGTAGGGTTATCTAAGATTTGGGGTGTTAAGGCTAGAGTCGATAATTTATCAAATTTCTTCATTAGGCAGATGGAGGTTGCTAGTCTTGTGGATTTTGTTCCAACCATCTTACTTCCCACTTGGACTAATTGCAGAGTTGGGTGTGAAAATATTTGTAAGAGATTAGATAGATTTCTGCTATCAACTGATTTTCTGGATTGTGATATTCACTATCAACAATGGGATGGATGTGGTGGGGAATCGGACCATAATCCTATGTTTATGCAAATCTTGAATAAGGATGCTAGACCCCATAGTCATTTTAAATTTAATGCTAATTGGTTGGAGGATGAAGACTTTGTTACCCTTTTAAAATCTTCTTGGATTGGTTTTTCTGATAACTTAGAGTTATCACATGCAGCGCACTTTGCCTCAAACCTTAAGAAAATTAAAGATGTTTCAATCTCCTGGTCGGTTGCGAAAAAATTACAGGAGAACAAGGATTTAGTGGACATTGAAAATTTATTGGCCCAATCTTTTCATAAGATGGGTTTTGGGTTTGCATCCGAGGAGGATAAGTCTTCTTTGGTTGATTTGGAAACCCGTAAGAGAAAATCTTATTAGAACGTGAACAGGAGGCTAGAATGAAAAGTAGAGCTTTGTGGCTTTTATGCAGGGATGACAACACTCCTTTTTTCCACAAGTATGCCAATTACAAGAAAATTATCAATTCAATATGGAAGATTGCAGATGGTGATGGTAACATGGTTGAAGGATTTCAGGCTATTCCAGATGCAGGAGTTAAACATTTTGAGTCATTATTCCAAGATGAGAGCAATCTTCATTTACCCGAAATTGTTATGAGTGCTGGGTATTTTCCCACATCTATAATTGAGGAAGAGAATCAAGATCTCATGAAACCTGTTACTTTGCAAGAAATCCAGTCTATCCTTACTCTGAGTAAGAATGATAAGAGTCCAGGACCGGATGGTTTACTAGTCGAGGTCTATAGGGCTCTATTTGATGTTTTGGGTATGGATTTATTACGGGTTATTGAAGATTCTCGGAAAAATGGTAAAATTCCTGTTTTTTTAACTCTACATTTATTGCTATGATTCCTAAGACTGATCATCCTACTTGCTTTGAGGACTTCATGCCAATATCTTTGTGTAACTAATGCTACAATATTATTGGTAAGATCATTTCTACTCGTATTAGAAAGGTGCTCGGTCCTTATATTTCTTGTGAACAGTTTGGTTTTTTACCTGGAAGACAGATTCATGATGCGATGGGGGTACTACAGGAAGGTATGCATACCATTCATTGTAAACATTTAAAGTCTGTGATTTTAAAAATATACTTGTCTAAAGCCTATGAGCGAGTCAGTTGGACTTACCTTCGGGTCCTTTTGTCCAAAATGGGTTTTTCTGGGCCTTTTATTACTTGGGTAATGAGCAGTCTATCATTTGTATCTTTTGTTGTACTTATTAATGGTGCATCTTCATATTTTTTTAAGGCTGGAAGGGGGCTTAGATAAGTATGTCCATTATCCCCTTTACTATTTCTGATCATTGCTGAAGGATTGAGTAGGGCTCTCTATTATACCAAAGATGGTGGGTTTTATCGTGGTATTTCTTTTGGAAATGATATTTACTTATCTCATGTACTTTTTGTGGATGACATTGTCATGGTTACTGATGGATCTTAACAATATTTATCTTCATTATATGAGATCTTATTGGTTTACTGTAAGGCATCTGGAATGTAGATAAATGAAAAAAAAATCTGCATTGTAATACTCTCGTTTGGATGAGTATGAGATCATTACTTTATAGAATATTTTTTCATTTTCTGTTGTAACTCTTGAGAATGGCATGAAGTATCTTGGTTTCTGTCTCAAACCTTGCAGATACTATTTGAAGGATTGGGACTGGCTTATTGCAAAAGTGGAAAAAAGGATTATGAACTGGAGTTATCGATGGTTAACCAAGGGATGTAAGCTCACTTTGGTCAAAGCTGTTCTTGAAGCTATTCTGATTAATTGGATGCATTTATGGATTCCAGTGGGTATCATTGAGAAGATTAGGAAGCTATTTTTCAAATTCTTATGGTCTGGAAATAAGGATTCTACTGGCTTACCATGGACTTCATGGAAAACTTTGGCTTGCCCAAAAATTTTGGGTGGATGGGGGTTGAAAATCCCTGTTGTTTTTGCAAAAGCTCTTGCAGCCAAGAGTGTATGGAATCTTATTGTAGGTTCGGGACTTTGGGTTCAGATTGCAGTTCAGAAATATGTTCATTCAATGTCAATTATGGATTGGATCAGAGTATCAGACAAGAAGGAAAAGAATATATCCATATGTTGGAAAGCTGTTTTATGGGCTTTTGATATTATTGGTAATCATCTTGTTTGGAAGGTTGGTAATGGTGCTGATCTGCGTATTGGTATTGACCCATGGGTGGAATGCAAATGGAGACATCATTTACCAACTTTACTGATTGACAAATCACATTCTGCTGATATTTTTTTCTTAAAGACATTGGAGGCCCTGGAATGACTTTTTTGATGGAACAGGGGTGGTTATCTGCAGACAATCTTGGGTTATCAGATACCTAGGATGTTTTATGTTGGAATGGTTTCCTAGATATTCTCAAAGCTAGTCATGTAATACTAACTAACAATGTTGATATACTGGTATGGAATTTGTCAAAAAATGGTAAATACTCTCCAAAAGAAGGTTATTTGCATTTGCTACAGGATAGGAATGGGATGGAATACTCTTGGTGGTGGAAAGTATTATGGAAACTTAAGTGTCCCTTGAAATCAAAATTTTTTTCCTGGTTTTTTTTTTCTGATAAGGCACTCACATGGGATGTCATGGTTAGAAAAGGCAAGGAAGCACCTGGTAGGTGTTATGTTAGGGTTAACCTTGACTTGAGATCGAGTCAAAGGTGGTTAGGTCTAGCACATGGTTTGGGCACATGGTTTGTTGTAGCCCATGGTATTGTCCCATAGTATTGCATGTGTTAACCTTGACTCGATATTGAGTCAAAGGTGGTTAGGTCTAGCACATGGTTTGGGCACATGGTTTTGTTGTAGCCCATGGTATTGTCCCATGGTATTGCATGTGATTAAGCCTTTATAAGGCTTGAGGAGGCTCCATTGTAAATTTTACCGAGGTGAGTACTGTATGGTATTGATGTGAGTACTGTATGGTACTGGATGTGTGTACTGGATGTGGGCATTGTATTGTACTGGAAGATAGACTGTGAGAGCGTGAAGAGGAAGTGCAGCGGTTTTGCTGCAGGGTGTATCCCTTCACCTTTTTGGACTGCAATAAAAGGACTGGAAAATTTCTTTGTGGACGTAGCCCATCATTTGGGTGAACCACGTTATATCTGTGTCTCTTTGTACTATTTTAATTTGTTTTGCATCTTGTTTATAAATTTAACTGTATATCTGTTATTGCTCTACAGTCCTGTTTTTCTAACAATTGGTATCATAGCCAAAAGGTCTATTTGGTTTGTAAACTCGCAGGAAAGAAGGGTTCCTGGTTCGAGTGGGAGAAATGGCGGAAGAAGGAAAGTTTAGGGTCGATAAATTTAACGGCCAAAACTATCAGTTATGGAAGATGCAAATGGAGGACTATTTGTACCAGAAATATCTATACCTGCCGTTGGGCAGAAAAGCAAAATAGCCAGCGGCTATGAAGGATGAAGAATGGGAGGTTCTTGACAGAAAGGCACTAGGAACAATACGGATGTGCATGGCTTCGTCGGTGGCCTTCAATATTTCGAAAGAAAAAACAACAGAGAGTGTGATGAGCACATTGAGTAAGCTCTACGAAAATCCCTCGGCTTCTAACAAGGTATTTTTAATGAAGCGTTTATTTAATATGAAGATGTCGGAAAGTGGATCTGTTGCTGACCATTTAAATGAGTTTAATACACTTACCAGTCAGTTAAGTTCTGTAAAAGTGAACTTTGATGATGAAGTTAGGGCTCTTCTAATCTTGTGCTCATTGCCAGAAAGCTGGAATAGCTTGGTCATGGCTGTAAGTAACTCTGTCCCTAGTTCAAACACTCTTAAATTTGATGATGTTGTTAGTGTTATTCTTAGCGAGGAAATGTGAAGGAAAAGTACAGCTGAGACATCAGGTAATGCGTTGACCATGGAGAGCAGAGGGAGACAAAAGGAGAGAGGAAGGAGCCCAGGAAATCGCGGCAAGTCTAAAAAGGGAAGATCCAAGTCCAGATTCGGAAAAATAGAATACTGGAACTGCGGTAAGAAAGGACATCTAAAGAAAGACTGCAGAGCACCAAAGAAGAAAGGTGAGAGGCAGCAAGAGACTACCTAGGAAGCTAATGTAGCAGGTGATGTGTTACAAGATTCTTTGATTATTGCATTAGATAATACTAGTGATTACTGGGTAGTAGATTCAGGGGCTTCATGTCATGCTACACCCCATAGGAAATTATTTTATGATTATGTTCAAGGTGATTTTGGGCATGTGTTATTGGGGGATGATGAACCATGTAAAATTGTTGGAAAGGGTAAGGTACTGATCAAACTAAATAATGGAAATGACTGGTTGCTAAAGGATGTAAGGCACATTCCTACTATGAAAAGAAATCTGATCTCAACAGGGCAGTTGGGAGATGGCGGCTATTTGTCTACGTTTGGAGAAACGTGGTGGAAGGTTACTAAAGGATTAATGGTAATTGCAAAAGGAGATAGGATAGGTACGTTATATTTATGTCCTTATAACACTGATTATTCTATTTCTGTAGCTTCCACAGAAACAGGTGCAACGTTGTGGCATCATAGGCTTGGCCACATGAGTGAGAAGGGGATGTAGATTCTCCACTCAAGGAAACTGCTTCCAGATCTGAAGCAGGTAAGTTTCGAATTTTGTGAGAACTTTTTTTATGGAAAACAAAAGAGAGTTAGATTTCTCAGGGTTGGGAAACAAAAGAAGAGTGAAAAGTTAGAGCTTGTCCATACAGATGTATGGGGACCAACTCAGGTACAATCTCTTGGTGGCTCTCGTTATTATGTTACTTTTATTGATGATGCAACTAGAAAAACTTGGGTTTATTGCATTAGACAGAAATCTGATGTGTTTGATACTTTTAAGAAGTGGAAAGCTTTGGCTAAGAATGAGACAGGAAAAAGGTTGAAATGTCTCAGATCTGATAATGGAGGCAAGTACTGCAGCAAGGAGTTTGACAGTTATTATTCACAC